>WWET01000842.1:153928-180990 GCA_011038615.1 Limnodynastes dumerilii
GTGTGTGGGTGGTGTGTGTGTGGTGTGTTTGGGTGGGTGGTGTGTGTGTGATGTATGTGTGTGTGTGTGTATGCTATTTATACTCCATCCAGCAAGCTTGACACATGTATTATACAGATATTTTCTCCTGTTATAAGTCTTTACCACAATGATTGTTTTCTTCTAACCTGCAGTTCTATATCAATTAAACATCCAATGATCCATACATGCCTTATACTACTGACCACAGACATAACTTAAATAATAATGTTGTGATTGCTGATTATACTTCATGGCAACTCTCTACTCAACTAGAGAACATTGGCTACAATCTAAACATATCTCTTGTATAAAGTGAATCCTATATTGTAAGTAAAACTGACAGCACTGATTCACATAATCCACAATGATGCAGTAAGCCGTGCATGCAATATTTCCATTAATTGTAGACGGATAAATTGGTCAGTATGATGTAAATATCCATAAATTATTATTTTATTTTATTTCATTATATTTTACTTTATGTTTAAACTGTCTTTATTGCACGCTATAACAACATGAGAAATACAACAGTGCGAGAATAATAATACAAACATTCTTTTTTATTATTAATTATAACATTTTAAAAAGGGAGCATTGTGAAGGGACTTTTTTTATTGTTTATTTGTTTGTTTAGTTCTCACATAGACATTGTTTCGTTGTCTTGTTAAATCAGGACTCAGTAACAAGGAAGCTGACCAGGAAATGTTTATTTTAAAGGGTTTATTGTTTTTTAGTTGTCTCTTTGCATGTTGTATTTTCTCCCCTCCAGTAGAGTGTACAGAGCAGGGCTGGAAGTGAGGAGGTATATGGGGGTATGTCACACCGGCACGTCTCCCACTGATTTCATTAAAAAGCAATCAATCTCCATCCACGTCTATTATTTCTATATTTTCAGAACTCCACTCTAAATATCTACCTCGACCACTGGTACAGAGTGTAGAGACCTGCAGAACAAAAGTACATCTTCATTAAAAAAGATGTCTGCAAAGAGTTGCATGAAGCAATGCTCTTTATAGGAAGGTTTCTTTTCTGGATATTTAGCCCATGGTTGCCTACTTTTGCAAATGATTATCAGGGAGATTGTGAGAGCACTATCAAGGTGCTGCACCAAAGGGGTGTGTCCTGTAGCGCCAAAGAGGTGTGTCCTGTGAATAGCTCCACCCATAGGTGTATCTTGCACTGCCAGGAACACTATTTTACAATAATAGCACTGCCAGGAAAACTATTTTACAATAAAAATGTCAGTATTTATTGATTATTAAATTGTCAGTGAATACTTTCATTACTATCTTTATAGAAAAGCTAAAAGTGACGCTGCAGCTGATTAACAAGATTCTTTCATTACATCTTGGCCTCCATGAAATTGGTCATCTACATAGACCTCAATGGATGAAATTAGAATCAGGGAGCTTACCAAACACTTCAGGGAGTCAGGGAGATCACCCAATCTTCAGGGAGTCTCCCTGATATTCAGGGAGAGTTGGCAACTATGATTTAGCCAGGAGTATTAAGATTTACCACAAAATGGAAACAGTATCTTGCAAGTCTAGATGAAGCTACACAGGGTGATTAAAGTGTTTGTTCCACTGCTTGGTACTTACTTACTATCAATACTGGGATAGGCCTCTTGTACAGATATCAGAACAAGAAGCCAAATCCAGATGCCCTGACAAGTAACAGCGGTGTATGCGCACGCCAGATGTCACGGCAGCGTAACTTGTAACGTACAGAACTCAGTTCTGTACGTTAGAATAGCCAAGGAAGGAGGAACTGGCCCTTTGCTTCTGCATGCCGAATCGGTGGGACTAGGCACACTAATAACGGGATGGGGGTGGCGAAGAGCAGTTTTGCTTGGACGGAGGCAGATCCGTGTGGAGAAGTTGTCCACGTAAGTGTCCAGAACTCCATACAAGTGAGGGTAGTGACAGGGACGAGCACTCCTCTCCTCCATGCAAACTTTCACACCCCCAAACACCGGTCCGAGATTCTTAACAGTCAGTAGAAACAAAAGACGCTGAAGATAGATAGATAGATAGATAGATAGATAGATAGATAGATAGATAGATAGATAGATAGATAGATAGAGTTATTATTATTATTATTATTAATGTTTATTTATAAGGCACCACACGATCAGAGATCAAATTAATTAATTTCATATACAATACAAAATTAACAGACAGGATACATATTCATAAAAATAAGGAACACAATACAAGTGCAATGGCGAAATAACATACAGTATAAAACTAGCAAAACAATATATTTGGAAAACAGAGAAGTAGGATATAAATGGAGGAGCAGAGGAATAAGGGGAGAGAAAGACAGTAGAGAGAGAAGGTGGGAATTAATGAGAACAAGGTAGAAGGGTGATGACAGGAGGCCGGAAGACCCTGCTCATAATAGCTAACATGCTAAGTGGGAGGGGGTGAACAAACAGGTGACACAGGGACGGAGATGGGGAGGGAAGGGGGAGGAAGGCCAGGCTAGCCTGTAGAAGTGGGCTTTGAGGGAGCGTTTGAAGGATTGGAGGGTGCTGGATTGCCTGATAGGTTGTGTTAGGTTGTTCCAGTGTAGAGGGGCGGCCCGGGAGAAGTCATGGATGCGGGAGTGAGAGGTAGTTATCAGGTTGGAGTTGAGGCGACAGTCACCAGCAGAGCAGAGTGGACATGTTGGGGCTGTGAATGGAGATAAGGGAGGAGAGGCAGGGAGCGGTGGAGGAGAAGAGAGTCTTGTAAGTTGTGGTGAGGAGCTTGAAGAGAAATCTGACACAAAGGGACAGGAAGTAGTGTAGAGATTGACAGAGAGGGGACGTGGAGGCAGAGCGGTGGGAGAGGAAGATGAGTTTGGCTGCAGCATTTAGTATTGATTGTAGGGGAGTGAGGCGAACCAGAGAGGAGAAGGTTGCAGTAGTCAAGACGGAGATAACAAGAGAGTGAATGAGACTTTTAGTAGCATCAGTGGTTAAGAAGGGTCTGATGCGAGCTATTTTTCAGAGGTGAAAGCAGCAGGACAGTGAGAGGGCGTGGATATGGGGGGGTGAAGGAAAAGATAGATAGATATGAGATAGATAGATATGAGATAGATAGATATATAGATAGATAGATAGATAAATAGATAGATATGAAATAGATAGATATGAAATAGATAGATAGATATATAGATAGATAGATAGATAGATAGATAGATAGATAGATAGATAGATAGATAGATACATACATACATAGATACATACATAGATAGATACATAGATACATACATAGATACATAGAAAGATAAACATGAACATGAACTCTTGTATAAAGTGAATAATATAGTGTAACTAAAACTGTATTGATTCACATAATCCACAATGATGCTGTAAGCTATGCATGAAATATTTACATATCTACAATAGTAGACAGATAAATTGCTCAATATGATGTATATATCCATAGATTATTTTTTTATGATCTGGAAGTGTCCCAAATAATGTCATTTATGAACCATCTTTATTTTGCTGTATTTAAAAAACCCTTTTTCCTATTTCCTATTTTTTTGTCTATTTCACATTGATTGTTGCAGGGGCCGTCACATTTTGGCATTGGGAAGGGCTGTTAGGAATGAACTAAAGATAAAACATAGAATATCATAAAATAAGATGTATGAATAAGATTAAAGATTTGAATCATCTTTTCTTAGCAGTGATTCTTTTTCAATTCAACTAATAAAAGATTCTGTATATAAGAATCACCATGGACCGAACCAGACCCCCGCACGCTTTCCATACTGTATAATGTAAATGCCGCACTCCACCTACCTTAGCTGGCGGAGGGGAAGCACAGCCCCTTTTTTTAACAATGCCCATCGTACGGAACTAAGTTCCGTACAATAGAAGTTAAGTGCGTGTGTAAGTGGGGTGCTGGACCCACCTTCCGGTCCATAGTGATGGATAAATAACTAGTAAAAGTTTCTGTGCTCTCTACTCGCACATACAGGCATTCCGCATTCAGGGCCCTACCTTAAGTGTCCTCATGCGAAAGGGCTACGCACGGAATGTAGGATCGCACAAAGGGGCATGGTAAAGCCCTTACTGTATGAGTTACATTCCTATCCCCATCTCCCATGCGTATCAAGTAAGCACGGGGAGTGGGCCTGCCCAGCTGTCGGAGAGTGAGTTGCACATCGAAAAGCAGCATCGTTTGGTTGCATTCCAATGCGCGTGTAAGTCAGATGTACTTATCTGTACTGGACCCAGTCCATAATTATTCATCAGACGGGCCTGGGAGATTCTTTTTCATTCATTTTCCATTTGTCATCAGACAGACATAACTTAGGCCCAGGCTATGAGTTACTTTCCTTGCTCATCTCCTTCAATATCACAGAACAAGCTCTTCTTATCCTAATAGATATGACTTAATTGTTTCATAGGAAGAAAGAGCTCTGAAGAAATACAGTGGTAATGCAATTAGCCTGGGAAGTGTATACACTGCAAGGGATATTAGTCAGCCTCTCGTGAACTTCAGTCCAAGTGGCTGAATCTGATAAGAGTTCTGTAGCAATAATCTAGACGTTAGATAACGCTTCTTTCTACAGAGCCAGGAACCAAATGCATATTTCTAATGTTCTTTTCTTAAGATTTTCTGCTTTAAAGCAATTTATAGGCATCCTGTGCAAATAAGTTACACCAAAAGGATAAAGAGTTTTTTGGTAATGGGTGTGGTTTGCTTTGTGTCAATGAAGAGCCGACTGCAGTCAATTTCTGTAAGTTTGGGCTTAGGAAACATGGCTCCCGCGATGGTTTTCGAAGACTTCAATGGTGAAAGGTAAGTTTTTTTATCCCATCACCTTCCACAATCAAACACTGGGCCAGATCCAGAATTAAGTCTGACACCGGATTTACACAAGTCATTTGCATAAGTTACCTGTCTTGGAACATCGGCGCAAGCGCCTGCCAAATGCACCCGCCAAGTGATGTACATCTGTAGGTATGTTGAAGGGGCTGTGCTACATTTACGAGTGCCTTATCTCCACCATACAGCTGGGGATAGGCATTTAAATGAGAGGTCGGGGTGGGAAAACCCCATTACGACTTGATCTGTGTCTGTACGGACACATATCAAGTCGTACTTATTATACGTAGGTGTCCAGAATTACACGTGCACTCCACTATGCTGCGTAGCTACAGACCCCTGCACACACGTAAAGCATGCGGGGTTCTGGATCTGGCCCCCTAATCCTAACCCGTCCCTCTCCGCAGCCTAACCCCAACCTTCCTAAAGCCCTCCCCTAACCCTAACCGTCGTCCTGCAGCCTAACCCAAATGCGCCCCCTAACGCTTACTATCCTGATTCGCAATCTAACCTTAACCCTCCCCTAACCCTAACCATCATCTCCCCACAGCCTAACACCAACCCTCCCTTCTCCAGAGCCTAACCCTTTCTCTTCCTGTCCTGGGGCCTGATCCAGACCTACGCGGACGCCCCCTCAACCGTTACTACGATGATACTACGGACGCTCGATCGTAGATCGGGCGTATCCGTAGTAACTCCGGCCAACATCTGGCCGGCGCATGCGCAGATCGGCTTTTCTAGCATCTAGTCTGGGAATAGCATACTTTATTGTGTTACCTCAATTTTTCCTGAGAAAACTGCTGCTATGAGAGTTTGCATTTCTTTTTGCATAGTAACAGAGATGTGGTCTGTTACAGCTTGAAGGATTATAAAGGATCCAGATAGGACGGGTCTCTACTCCCTGTAACCTCCACATACGGAAAATTCCGTACATAACACACCATTTAAAATGCTGTGTGATGTACGGAATTTTACGTATGTGGAAGTTTCCTTCTTAAAAAGGTCAGAGATCTGTACACTGGTTGAACATAGTGATTTATGGAATAACTGAGCTCCCCTCGCGGTGCAAACAATACGCTCAAGTGCTCTGTAAGGATCTCCAGAGGGACGTGTTAGCTAATATTTTACTGTTTAAAGTTGAGAATAAAATCTCGTATTATGATGTCAGAGATCTTTATAATAATTAAATCTTATGCAGGTTGCTAGTACAGTCCTGTTCCTGAATTCAAGGGCTGTCAAATTGGGCCCCTTATTTCTGAAAGTGGGTGGGTGGGCCCGCAGCTGGTGGGCGCCCAGAGAGGAATACACAGTAGTGATCCTAAAATGTGCCACCATTGCCTCAGAGGAGAAATTGTTGGATTATACGCTTTATGGTCCTCTAAGACACAAGGAGCCAGATTTACTAATATCGACGCGTTTCTCCAACCGTCCCACCCCATTTTTTCAATTTCAGTTTTTACTACAACTATATAGATCTCAGAAGCTCAGTTTAAGTCTACGTACCATTTCTGTCCTTACTTAGCAAGGATGTGAATCACACATTCCGTACAGGGGATATAATAGAATGTATTAAACCCCAAAATGTGTAATTAAATATTAAACAAATTACATCAATCTCAGACATCTGTATTATGATATCAGAAATCTGTATAGGTATAGGTACTGGTGGGAAAGAAGTAACTATTAAAGTGACAGGAAGGGTGTGTTAGATGCTTGAAACAGTACACGGTTTTAATTATGTCATCCAGGTAGAAGGGGCAGAGGCCCCGAATTGCTGGTCTGCTCCTCCCCTGCAGACAAGTCTCTGATGGGGTCACACAGAGAAACTAATGGAAGGTGTGTGTGAGTTTGCTAGTGGCCTCATGGATCCTTATGTAATAGGAAAGTAAGACAGAGCACCGTCCAAGCCCCATTATGATCAGGCCCAACTACCTCACGGTTATTTATTTATATTTCTACCGTTTTTAAAAATATGATGCAGCATAAATAGGAAATTTAGAGGTGGCTGTATGTAGCATGGAGATTATAACTGAGGCCCTTAGTTTGTCTGATGGTCATCTGTGAAGCAGAAGTAGGCACCAATCCATAAAAAAGACATTTTGCGTGGTTTGAATGCTATCACACCAAATGACAGCAAGCAGCGATATTACTAAATGGGGAACTTCTATTAGAGACGAAATGTGTTGCTGGTTTAGTTGATGTCCTTCCTGTCAGAGATCTGTATTAATCTTTCTATGGGACATTATTTGCTTCTCAGATATTTAGTGTGCAGTGCAAATGATCGTAAATAAAGTTACTATGGGGGAAGTACGAGGGTGGTGAGAGGGGAGGGTTTTAGAATGCTTTTTATGAATGTAGAATACACACAGCATTCTAGTGGTTTTTTTTTTTTACTGCTGTTTAGTTTTATTTGGGAGTCTGACCACTCCCCAAACATGGCCGCTGCAGGCTGTTCAAATGCAGGTAGTGTCTTAACAGAGACCTCCTGTGTACACATATAGCAGATGGATAGGGACTCACCTACAGGAGGTGCCTTGACGCTGGGCAGGTGAGCTTAACCCAATATAGCTATATTGTGAACAAAACCTCCTTTTTATTTATGTGCAGACACATAGTGTTATTTAATGTATGTTTGGAGCGCCGGACCTCTTTTGTTACTTGTATTTACATTGTGGTCACTTTGGTCCTTGGCTGCACCCCTATATTTATATATACACTTCCACATATTTAATTTGTTGGATAGAAGATCAGCCATTTTTCTTGCTACTTAACAATTCTAACCTGAAATATAACATATAAACACTAAACAATTCTAACCTGAAATATAATATATAAACACTAAACAATTCTAACCTGAAATATAATATATAAACCCTAAACAGCTCTAACCTGAAATATAACATATAAACACTAAGAAACTATAACCTGAAATATAACATATAAACACTAAACAAAAAACATATAAACACTAAACAGCACTAACCTGAAATATAACTTATAAACACTAAACAACTCTAACCTGAAATATAACATATAACCACTAAAAAAACTCTAACCTGAAATATACCATATAAACACTAAACAAATGTAACCTGAAATATAACTTATAAACACTAAACAACTCTAACCTGAAATAAAACATATAAACACTAAACAACTCTAACCTGAAATATAACTTATAAACACTAAACAACTCTAACCTGAAATATAACATATCAACACTAAAAACTCTAATCTGAAATATACCATATAAACACTAAACAAATCTAACCTGAAATATACCATATAAACTCTAAACAAGTCTAACCTGAAATATACCATATGAAAATAAGGAGGGAGGAAAATGAATTCCAAGGATAAGAAAAACCTCACTTCCTGTCTGGATCCTTTATAATCCTTCAAGCTCCAACAGACCACATCTCTGTCCCACTCTTTGGACCAATCAATTGACCATCTAATAAGCTTAATCTTACCC
The DNA here is from genome assembly GCA_011038615.1 of Limnodynastes dumerilii. NCBI lineage: Eukaryota > Metazoa > Chordata > Amphibia > Anura > Limnodynastidae > Limnodynastes > Limnodynastes dumerilii. The sequence goes on from WWET01000842.1 coordinate 162,257, forward strand.
ACCTTTTCCCTTTTCAAAACATTGTTGAACTTTCTTTTCTCTCCTTTTGTGAATTATGGACAGTGAACACTTTTGAATTTATTTATGGAGTATTTTACAATTTTGAGACTGTTATGATATGTTGCTGATATCTCAGGGTTGCCGACTTTTAGCAGCTTCTCCCGGAGGGAAGCCATAGATGCATGGAGGTGTGGGGCTTAATGATGCAAAGTATGCAAATTGTGTCATTAAGCCCCACCCACTGACAATTAATTATTCATTTTTAGCTTTAATGGGGATGGTGGCAGGGCTTGATGGCGCAAATTGCGTCCCTCCATGTGCCTAGCAACACTAGGACACTAGTGTTGCTGGGCAGGGTGGCAAGACTATGAAACCACAGTCCTCAAGTCACTTGTGGGAGATTTGCAGGCTCTCCCGGGATACTGGGAGAACTGTCCGAATTTCGGGAGTCTCTCGGACATTTCGGGAGAGTCGGCAACCTTGTGATATCTAGCTTTGTGTTTCTGTAGTGTAGTGGTTATTTGCCTAACATGACTGAGACCGGGGAGAAACAGGTTATCTTTAGGGCAGCATGGTGGCTCAGTAGCACTTGCCACACAGTTCTGATGTCATGAGTTCAATTCCTGGACTAGGCTTTAACTGTGTGCAGTTTATATGTTCTCTCCGTGTCTGCATGGGTTTCCTCTGGATGCTCTGGTTTCCTCCCACATGCCAAAAACATACTGGTATATTAAATGGCTGCTGACAAAATTAACCCTAGTACAGTATGTATGTGTTAGAGACTTTAGTATGTAGCTCCAACAGGAGCAGGGACTGATGTGAATGTCTAATGTTCTCTGTAAAGCGCTGTGGAAATATTGTGGCGCTATATAAATAAGTGTTAATAATATATGTTTAAATCAATGTAGCATTTCTTCACGATCTGCACATGTTATTCAAGGTGCTATTTAAGTACAGCCTATTTAGGTAGTTACGTGGTGGTGATCTTCTGTTCAGTCCCATATTTTTTTTAGATCACAGAAAGATAGAGAAACAAGAACAACGACATTGTATTGAATTTATCATTAGTTTATTTTTTTTTATATTTCATTTTTGTAATGTATATGCCTCTTTAATAAATTGTCGCATTTTTAAATGTTAGCGCTACAAAGGGGCACTTTGCTGAATGTACCCCTGCCTACATAACCTTTTTCAACGTTTAAACCAGGGTTGCCGACTCTCCCGGAAAGTCCAGGAGACTCCCAAAATTCAGGCATTTCTCCCGGTATCCCGGGAAATCAACCACAAGTGATGGAAACCACGGCCTCAAGTGCTGCCCCTCTTCCTAGCTTCCTACACTAGTATACTAGTGCTGCTAGGGACAGGGATGGACTTGATAATGCAATTTGCGCCATCAAGCCCCGTCCCGATCCCTATTTCAACTAAAAACGGTAAGTATTTGTCAGGGGCGGGGCTTAATTGCATAAATTGCGTCTTTTTGTGCGCATATACGCAATCTACATATCAAAATGATACGCAGATTACGTACAATAGCTACTACGCATGCGCAGTAGCTATTGTTCATTGAATTACGTCCGTCTATAGAAGACGGACGTAGTCCTGGATCCGGCCCTAGGTGAGTAATAGTTGGAAACTCAGGTATGTTGGACCTGGTGGAATGGGTCATATAGGAGGGTCTGAAAGCATGAGTTGAATGGGGATGCCGTCTCCGGTCCGAAAATAGTATTTTAGAAATACAGGCAGCCGAAAGCTGATTTTCGTCTGCCTCAATTTTTAAAATTCTATATAATTGTTAAATTTTCATGATCGAATGGGTAGGCATGTGTTGGCATACTTATCCATTCATTCATTCAGAAACCGCCGCCGCATATTACACCAACCACATCGCCACACACTACATGCGCCGCACTGGACCCGAGGAGAGTATTAGGGACAGTGCTTGGGTCAGAATGAGGGGAGGGGAGACTTAGGTTTAGGCTGCGGGGAAAGGGGGTCTGGCTGCTGAGAAGGGAGGGTTAGGGTAAGGCTGCAGGGAATGGATGGTTAGGGTTAAGGTAATAGAAGGAGAGGGCTAGGGTAAGAATTAGGAAAAGGGTTAGGGTAGGAAAAATACTTACCATTCGCCGCGCAGTCTTTGTACCGGGGATGATCGATTGCTTCTCCTCCTCGAGACAAAAGCAATCGATTTCAGAGAACAATTCAAAGGTACCATAGTCCCACACCCAGATGAAGGCTAATATAAGGACTATATTCATGTTTAAGCAAGGAATATTTAATAGCTCATATCTTTAAAAAAAAACTTGATATGGAGCCTTAGATCTTAGAAATAGATTTCTTTTTGTTTTTGAGAAAGATGAAAGCTGTAATTCACAAGCGGACATTTTCCCAGCATTCTCCATCTTTACTTTGTTCTTCACTTTGAAGCTGTCCGTCAGGAAATAAGTCACATTTTGGAGGAAGTATCAGTGACTCACAACCCTGTTCCTTTCTGTCATAGTAATTATGGACCCATGACAATTTACTGAGTGCTGTTATGGTGCTATGGCATCTTTTAATAGATAGTTCTAAGACCACAAGCTTTCTATCAAGGTAAAACAAACAAACAATCCAGTATGGAGTTTAGAGAAGGGAAACTCTTATTTCTAACACATATTCCTAGTTTATATACTAGTTGTCAACTATCCCTGAATATCCCTGAAGAGTGGGCGATTTCCCTGACTCCTTGAAGATTGGTTGATTTCTCAGACTCCCTGAAGGGTGGGTGATCTCCCTGACTCCCTGAAGAGATGGTGATTTCCCTGACTCCCTGAAGAGTGGATGATCTCCCTGAATCCATGAAGAGTGGGTGATTTCCCTGACTCCCTGAAGAGATGGTGATTTCCCTGACTCCTTCAGAATGGGTGATTTCCCTGACTCCCTGAAGAGTGGGTAATTTCTCTGACTCCCTGAAGAGTGGGTGACTTCCCTGACTCCCTGAAGAGTGGGTGATTTGCCTGACTCCCTGAAGAGATAGATGGTGATTTCCCTGACTCCCTGAAAAGTGGGAGATTTCCCTGATTCCATGAAGAGTGGGTGATCTCCCTGATTCCATGAAGAGTGGGTGATCTCTCTGACTCCCTGAAGAGTGGATGATCTCCCTAATTCCATGAAGAGTGGGTGATCTCCCTGACTCCCTGAAGAGTGGGTGATCTCCCTGAATTATCTGTTAATCTCCCTGATGCTGATTCAGTTCCAGAAGTCATTGCGGTATGAAGACAGAATTCAGAAATTGTGTCCTATATCCCTACATTGTGGCCTATGACCATTTTCATGGCAACTAAGCGGTAATCAAAGACTGGCAGTCACATACCGATTCTAGCACGCGCGATTCCAGCACGCGCGATTCCAGCACACCCGATTCCAGTACACCCGATTCTAGCACGCCTGATTCCAGCACACCCGATTCCAGCACGCCTGATTCCAGCACGCCTGATTCCAGCACGCCTGATTCCAGCACGCCTGATTCCAGCACGCCTGATTCCAGCACGCCTGATTCCAGCACGCCTGATTCCAGCACGCCTGATTCCAGCACGCCTGATTCCAGCACGCCTGATTCCAGCACGCCTGATTCCAGCACGCCTGATTCCAGCACGCCTGATTCCAGCACGCCTGATTCCAGCACGCCTGATTCCAGCACGCCTGATTCCAGCACGCCTGATTCCAGCACGCCTGATTCCAGCACGCCTGATTCCAGCACGCCTGATTCCAGCACGCCTGATTCCAGCACGCCTGATTCCAGCACGCCTGATTCCAGCACGCCTGATTCCAGCACGCCTGATTCCAGCACGCCTGATTCCAGCACGCCTGATTCCAGCACGCCTGATTCCAGCACGCCTGATTCCAGCACGCCTGATTCCAGCACGCCTGATTCCAGCACGCCTGATTCCAGCACGCCTGATTCCAGCACGCCTGATTCCAGCACGCCTGATTCCAGCACGCCTGATTCCAGCACGCCTGATTCCAGCACGCCTGATTCCAGCACGCCTGATTCCAGCACGCCTGATTCCAGCACGCCTGATTCCAGCACGCCTGATTCCAGCACGCCTGATTCCAGCACGCCTGATTCCAGCACGCCTGATTCCAGCACGCCTGATTCCAGCACGCCTGATTCCAGCACGCCTGATTCCAGCACACCTGATTCCAGCACACCTGATTCCAGCACACCTGATTCCAGCACACCTGATTCCAGCACACCTGATTCCAGCACACCTGATTCCAGCACACCTGATTCCAGCACACCTGATTCCAGCACACCTGATTCCAGCACACCTGATTCCAGCACACCTGATTCCAGCACACCTGATTCCAGCACACCTGATTCCAGCACACCTGATTCCAGCACACCTGATTCCAGCACACCTGATTCCAGCACACCTGATTCCAGCACACCTGATTCCAGCACGCCTGATTCCAGCACGCCTGATTCCAGCACGCCTGATTCCAGCACGCCTGATTCCAGCACGCCTGATTCCAGCACGCCTGATTCCAGCACGCCTGATTCCAGCACGCCTGATTCCAGCACGCCTGATTCCAGCACGCCTGATTCCAGCACGCCTGATTCCAGCACGCCTGATTCCAGCACGCCTGATTCCAGCACGCCTGATTCCAGCACGCCTGATTCCAGCACACCTGATTCTAGCACACCTGATTCCAGCACGCCTGATTCCAGCACGCCTGATTCCAGCACGCCTGATTCCAGCACGCCTGATTCCAGCACGCCTGATTCCAGCACGCCTGATTCCAGCACGCCTGATTCCAGCACGCCTGATTCCAGCACGCCTGATTCCAGCACGCCTGATTCCAGCACGCCTGATTCCAGCACGCCTGATTCCAGCACGCCTGATTCCAGCACGCCTGATTCCAGCACGCCTGATTCCAGCACGCCTGATTCCAGCACGCCTGATTCCAGCACACCTGATTCTAGCACACCTGATTCCAGCACGCCTGATTCCAGCACGCCTGATTCCAGCACGCCTGATTCCAGCACGCCTGATTCCAGCACGCCTGATTCCAGCACGCCTGATTCCAGCACGCCTGATTCCAGCACGCCTGATTCCAGCACGCCTGATTCCAGCACGCCTGATTCCAGCACGCCTGATTCCAGCACGCCTGATTCCAGCACGCCTGATTCCAGCACGCCTGATTCCAGCACGCCTGATTCCAGCACGCCTGATTCCAGCACGCCTGATTCCAGCACACCTGATTCTAGCACACCTGATTCCAGCACGCCTGATTCCAGCACGCCTGATTCCAGCACGCCTGATTCCAGCACGCCTGATTCCAGCACGCCTGATTCCAGCACGCCTGATTCCAGCACGCCTGATTCCAGCACGCCTGATTCCAGCACGCCTGATTCCAGCACGCCTGATTCCAGCACGCCTGATTCCAGCACGCCTGATTCCAGCACGCCTGATTCCAGCACGCCTGATTCCAGCACGCCTGATTCCAGCACGCCTGATTCCAGCACGCCTGATTCCAGCACACCTGATTCTAGCACACCTGATTCCAGCACGCCTGATTCCAGCACGCCTGATTCCAGCACGCCTGATTCCAGCACGCCTGATTCCAGCACGCCTGATTCCAGCACGCCTGATTCCAGCACGCCTGATTCCAGCACGCCTGATTCCAGCACGCCTGATTCCAGCACGCCTGATTCCAGCACGCCTGATTCCAGCACGCCTGATTCCAGCACGCCTGATTCCAGCACGCCTGATTCCAGCACGCCTGATTCCAGCACGCCTGATTCCAGCACGCCTGATTCCAGCACACCTGATTCTAGCACACCTGATTCCAGCACGCCTGATTCCAGCACGCCTGATTCCAGCACGCCTGATTCCAGCACGCCTGATTCCAGCACGCCTGATTCCAGCACGCCTGATTCCAGCACGCCTGATTCCAGCACGCCTGATTCCAGCACGCCTGATTCCAGCACGCCTGATTCCAGCACGCCTGATTCCAGCACGCCTGATTCCAGCACGCCTGATTCCAGCACGCCTGATTCCAGCACGCCTGATTCCAGCACGCCTGATTCCAGCACGCCTGATTCCAGCACACCTGATTCTAGCACACCTGATTCCAGCACGCCTGATTCCAGCACGCCTGATTCCAGCACGCCTGATTCCAGCACGCCTGATTCCAGCACGCCTGATTCCAGCACGCCTGATTCCAGCACGCCTGATTCCAGCACGCCTGATTCCAGCACGCCTGATTCCAGCACGCCTGATTCCAGCACGCCTGATTCCAGCACGCCTGATTCCAGCACGCCTGATTCCAGCACGCCTGATTCCAGCACGCCTGATTCCAGCACGCCTGATTCCAGCACGCCTGATTCCAGCACACCTGATTCTAGCACACCTGATTCCAGCACGCCTGATTCCAGCACGCCTGATTCCAGCACGCCTGATTCCAGCACGCCTGATTCCAGCACGCCTGATTCCAGCACGCCTGATTCCAGCACGCCTGATTCCAGCACGCCTGATTCCAGCACGCCTGATTCCAGCACGCCTGATTCCAGCACGCCTGATTCCAGCACGCCTGATTCCAGCACGCCTGATTCCAGCACGCCTGATTCCAGCACGCCTGATTCCAGCACGCCTGATTCCAGCACGCCTGATTCCAGCACACCTGATTCTAGCACACCTGATTCCAGCACGCCTGATTCCAGCACGCCTGATTCCAGCACGCCTGATTCCAGCACGCCTGATTCCAGCACGCCTGATTCCAGCACGCCTGATTCCAGCACGCCTGATTCCAGCACGCCTGATTCCAGCACGCCTGATTCCAGCACGCCTGATTCCAGCACGCCTGATTCCAGCACGCCTGATTCCAGCACGCCTGATTCCAGCACGCCTGATTCCAGCACGCCTGATTCCAGCACGCCTGATTCCAGCACGCCTGATTCCAGCACACCTGATTCTAGCACACCTGATTCCAGCACGCCTGATTCCAGCACGCCTGATTCCAGCACGCCTGATTCCAGCACGCCTGATTCCAGCACGCCTGATTCCAGCACGCCTGATTCCAGCACGCCTGATTCCAGCACGCCTGATTCCAGCACGCCTGATTCCAGCACGCCTGATTCCAGCACGCCTGATTCCAGCACGCCTGATTCCAGCACGCCTGATTCCAGCACGCCTGATTCCAGCACGCCTGATTCCAGCACGCCTGATTCCAGCACGCCTGATTCCAGCACACCTGATTCTAGCACACCTGATTCCAGCACGCCTGATTCCAGCACGCCTGATTCCAGCACGCCTGATTCCAGCACGCCTGATTCCAGCACGCCTGATTCCAGCACGCCTGATTCCAGCACGCCTGATTCCAGCACGCCTGATTCCAGCACGCCTGATTCCAGCACGCCTGATTCCAGCACGCCTGATTCCAGCACGCCTGATTCCAGCACGCCTGATTCCAGCACGCCTGATTCCAGCACGCCTGATTCCAGCACGCCTGATTCCAGCACGCCTGATTCCAGCACACCTGATTCTAGCACACCTGATTCCAGCACGCCTGATTCCAGCACGCCTGATTCCAGCACGCCTGATTCCAGCACGCCTGATTCCAGCACGCCTGATTCCAGCACGCCTGATTCCAGCACGCCTGATTCCAGCACGCCTGATTCCAGCACGCCTGATTCCAGCACGCCTGATTCCAGCACGCCTGATTCCAGCACGCCTGATTCCAGCACGCCTGATTCCAGCACGCCTGATTCCAGCACGCCTGATTCCAGCACGCCTGATTCCAGCACGCCTGATTCCAGCACACCTGATTCTAGCACACCTGATTCCAGCACGCCTGATTCCAGCACGCCTGATTCCAGCACGCCTGATTCCAGCACGCCTGATTCCAGCACGCCTGATTCCAGCACGCCTGATTCCAGCACGCCTGATTCCAGCACGCCTGATTCCAGCACGCCTGATTCCAGCACGCCTGATTCCAGCACGCCTGATTCCAGCACGCCTGATTCCAGCACGCCTGATTCCAGCACGCCTGATTCCAGCACGCCTGATTCCAGCACGCCTGATTCCAGCACGCCTGATTCCAGCACACCTGATTCTAGCACACCTGATTCCAGCACGCCTGATTCCAGCACGCCTGATTCCAGCACGCCTGATTCCAGCACGCCTGATTCCAGCACGCCTGATTCCAGCACGCCTGATTCCAGCACGCCTGATTCCAGCACGCCTGATTCCAGCACGCCTGATTCCAGCACGCCTGATTCCAGCACGCCTGATTCCAGCACGCCTGATTCCAGCACGCCTGATTCCAGCACGCCTGATTCCAGCACGCCTGATTCCAGCACGCCTGATTCCAGCACGCCTGATTCCAGCACACCTGATTCTAGCACACCTGATTCCAGCACGCCTGATTCCAGCACGCCTGATTCCAGCACGCCTGATTCCAGCACGCCTGATTCCAGCACGCCTGATTCCAGCACGCCTGATTCCAGCACGCCTGATTCCAGCACGCCTGATTCCAGCACGCCTGATTCCAGCACGCCTGATTCCAGCACGCCTGATTCCAGCACGCCTGATTCCAGCACGCCTGATTCCAGCACGCCTGATTCCAGCACGCCTGATTCCAGCACGCCTGATTCCAGCACGCCTGATTCCAGCACACCTGATTCTAGCACACCTGATTCCAGCACGCCTGATTCCAGCACGCCTGATTCCAGCACGCCTGATTCCAGCACGCCTGATTCCAGCACGCCTGATTCCAGCACGCCTGATTCCAGCACGCCTGATTCCAGCACGCCTGATTCCAGCACGCCTGATTCCAGCACGCCTGATTCCAGCACGCCTGATTCCAGCACGCCTGATTCCAGCACGCCTGATTCCAGCACGCCTGATTCCAGCACGCCTGATTCCAGCACGCCTGATTCCAGCACGCCTGATTCCAGCACACCTGATTCTAGCACACCTGATTCCAGCACGCCTGATTCCAGCACGCCTGATTCCAGCACGCCTGATTCCAGCACGCCTGATTCCAGCACGCCTGATTCCAGCACGCCTGATTCCAGCACGCCTGATTCCAGCACGCCTGATTCCAGCACGCCTGATTCCAGCACGCCTGATTCCAGCACGCCTGATTCCAGCACGCCTGATTCCAGCACGCCTGATTCCAGCACGCCTGATTCCAGCACGCCTGATTCCAGCACGCCTGATTCCAGCACGCCTGATTCCAGCACACCTGATTCTAGCACACCTGATTCCAGCACGCCTGATTCCAGCACGCCTGATTCCAGCACGCCTGATTCCAGCACGCCTGATTCCAGCACGCCTGATTCCAGCACGCCTGATTCCAGCACGCCTGATTCCAGCACGCCTGATTCCAGCACGCCTGATTCCAGCACGCCTGATTCCAGCACGCCTGATTCCAGCACGCCTGATTCCAGCACGCCTGATTCCAGCACGCCTGATTCCAGCACGCCTGATTCCAGCACGCCTGATTCCAGCACGCCTGATTCCAGCACACCTGATTCTAGCACACCTGATTCCAGCACGCCTGATTCCAGCACGCCTGATTCCAGCACGCCTGATTCCAGCACGCCTGATTCCAGCACGCCTGATTCCAGCACGCCTGATTCCAGCACGCCTGATTCCAGCACGCCTGATTCCAGCACGCCTGATTCCAGCACGCCTGATTCCAGCACGCCTGATTCCAGCACGCCTGATTCCAGCACGCCTGATTCCAGCACGCCTGATTCCAGCACGCCTGATTCCAGCACGCCTGATTCCAGCACGCCTGATTCCAGCACACCTGATTCTAGCACACCTGATTCCAGCACGCCTGATTCCAGCACGCCTGATTCCAGCACGCCTGATTCCAGCACGCCTGATTCCAGCACGCCTGATTCCAGCACGCCTGATTCCAGCACGCCTGATTCCAGCACGCCTGATTCCAGCACGCCTGATTCCAGCACGCCTGATTCCAGCACGCCTGATTCCAGCACGCCTGATTCCAGCACGCCTGATTACGTCACTTAAGATCCCAAATGACAGCGCAGAGTTAGGGCTAGTCAATGGTGGTCTAAGTTTAAGATCCACCGCTGTTTGCAAGGGGAGTGACTCTTTATGCAGTGGGCTGGAACCTGCTAAGATCTTAACATTAGATGCGTATATTTAAGATCTTTTCGCAATCGCATCTCTGAATCAGGCCCATAGTTTATTAATTAGTGTCCAATTGTAATTATAGACTAAATGATTTGGAGAACTTGCAGGTGGCCCGATAGCAGTTGAGGTCAGTGCACTGTAAATGATGGATCTGGACAAGCACCCCTTGTCATCGCCACTCCCAAATGAGCTAGAGCACATAACCATAGAAACATAGTAAGTGACGGCAGATAAGAGCCACATCCAGTCTGCCCAGACCCTATTTACCCTCAATTTAGTTTAAGATTTAGGATATCCTTCTATTTATCCCCAGCATGTTTACACTCTTCTACTGTGTTACCTCTACCCCCTCAGATGGGAGGCTATTCCACTTATCTATCACCCTTCAGTGAGGTCATTTTTCCACACATTTTGCCTTTCTCATTGCTTTGTTACATTGCTTGGCTTTTCACATGAAAAACCTTATCATCAAAGCACACCCCAGCACCCAAAGATCCCTACCCAGGCCCGCATTACCTTCGAGGGGTTGTGATGTAAGTCAACGTAGTTTTACCCCTTCCCGAATGCGCTGCTGCTTTCAAACTGACCCCAACTTGTACCGCGCACTATGTCCCATCTGAAAGGAAGAAACAAGATTGGCATATCTGAACAATAACTCGGAGGGAGGGAGGGAGGGAAAATTCACATATGACTGAGAGCCTTTGATCTCTAACACCTTATATAAATTTTTATCCCAAACCCCTTCCCTTGTATTTATGAACCTATCAATTTCTATCTAACCTTAAACCATCCCCCTTACCCCATTGAAAGTATATACAACTAGCCAAATGATCGTCATAATGACGGGAAATGAGCAAGGGAGGTGGGAGCTGGGAGAGCGTCAGCCGCAACGCACACACACAAGGAGCGGAGGAGACAGGCCGCCAACTGACTGAATGAGAGAGACTCCTAATTCAGGCAGGAGCCTCCTCCAGACAGTCTGCTATATATGCACAAAGAATATTCAATTCCTATTGGAATTCTTTAGTCTCAGGTCCATTATACATTAATATTCTTTGAAAGCGCTATTAGGACATTTTTACATGTCCGCATCTTTTGTGAGTATATCACTTGATTTTAATATACCACTGGTCTGAATTAAAACGTTTTTGCACTATCCGGCTGTTTCTGTTTCTTGTATATGCCTCGTCCTTTACGGACGCCAACTTGAATCGAGAACGTTTGGACGTGGCAGAAGGAGGACAGAGCGGGACGGCAACCACAGCTGACGTTACTGAGCAACGCAACGCACACCGTAGAGAGTATGACGCACTCCATAGGAACAAGTGCAGCCATCGGCGCCACTGTCAGGAGACTGAGCTGAATGGGAAAAACACCATATCAACAAATCGTGAGCATAACACCTTACTGCCAGAACTCTATATGAACTGTATACCACAGACTGCTCCGGTATATGTAATCTCTAACCACAATCAGAGACTATTTTGAAGGACAATTGTATTAGAGGATTGCATATCATTTATAATCAGCTATATTGCACGGTTAACAAATCTTTAGCTTTAAGGATATTTGTTTTGTTTCACTATTTAGATATATGCGTAATAGTTGAGACAGGGGGACACAGCAGTGGGCGCTGAGACTAAAGAATTCCAATAGGAATTGAATATTCTTTGTGCATTTTTACTATTGTCAGGGGAGTGGACTCCCTGGTAAGTCTCAGCAGCCCTGCCTTAGAACCATACAAGGGGGTGGGTAAGCGCCAAAACTCCTCTATTACACCTAGGTGTAAGTATACTCAGTCTGCTATATATATATATGACAGTTTTCAGTCCTCAAAAGAAAGTTCTCACTAGGTAGTCTTTGCTTTTCCAACTATTCTAAAAGGTGTCGCCTCCGTTGTTTCATCAACCCAATATGACATGTGAATAGATCTATTTTCCTACATGCACTTACCGTGTTGTCTGCAAGAACGAATTTCCCATGAGGTGCTGACATGCTTCAAGGATTTCGTAAGACAAGGAAAAAGAAATTTTAAAGTGTATTTCAGTCTGCATTGAGACAAGAGAGGAACCACGTGAGTGCGATATAGATTTATTGCGATATCATTGCGACCAGGCATCACGGTGAATTGAATAGGGACCTTAGTGTCCAGTTGTAGGCTGTCACTCATGGGCGTAGCTATAGCTTTTTCATGGGAGGGGTTTTGGTTGGCAAAAAATAAAACAAAATACCTACCTACCTAGGTAGGTACTAAGGTACCTAATTGAAATCACTTACCAGTTTCAGTTTTCCTTTTAGCGGCCACCACAGGCTTAAAAAAATCACTGATTTGTTGAATTTTTTCATGTACATCAGTCACCGGTACCTACACTTTATGCACGATGCACCGCACTGCTTTAGCTTTGAATCAATACTAACAATCTTAGAATAATAACGCAAAGAAGGTACAATCCGCGGCACAAAGGTTGAACAAAAATGGCGGTTGTGTGCGCAGGTACATTGTAGAACGCTATACTTACACGTGGCCCCTCTCGCGTCGCACCTCATACCGCATTCGCTTGAGACCCGAAATTTTGTCACTGCGCATTCAAGGCCATTGTTCAACTTATATGCCGCGATCTGTATGTCTCTAACAACGTGCCATCCCAAGCGTAAGCTAGAAATTGGCTATGTGTGCATTGTTTGCTTGCCGTGTCACCCACGCCGCCTGCCATCTGGCCTGTTTCAGTGACACCTTTCCTTGTGCCAACCGATCTTTTGAGTACCTACTATGGAAATCCCATTCTATATAGTGCAAATTTCATTTTCGATGGGGGGGTTTGAACCCCCAAACCCCCCCTTAGTTATGCCCATGCTGTCACTAAACAAATATACAACAAACTGTTTTTGCAAGCAGAATCCATTCAAGGAGAATTTTCCTTTAAGTAATCTTGGCGTGGTTTAGATCTGCTTCTTGCTAATGTCTTTCCAATTGTTTCCTATTTCCTTGTTCTAAACTATCACAAAACATAATAAATAAGCAAAGACTTCAGAGCCTTTTCAATACGGCTAATGCAGAGTAATTAGCGCCCCGCTGTGTGTTACATAAGTGATAAAGGTTGGCTTTTAGCTCGTTACAAGTCATTTGGAATAATGTTCATAAAATGCTCTCTGGCTAATACAGTACTTTCAGAATAGTTGAACAATTGTAAAATATAAATGGGTTTTAATCACTGGGGATTTGTAGAGCAGAATGTTCCAGTGATTGCTGGGACCGTATCATCCAGTATATCAAAGAGCACACCACATTTTCAAGGATTACCTGAGCATGTCTGAAATATTAATAGATGGAGACGAAGGAATGTTATTCAAAATATTTCACTGAATAATAAATCACAACAGACATTCACTTGGCTTAAAATACTGATTTTGCAATTTTTATTTACTAAAATTGAAATGCATCCAGAGTATCATTGTATTTCTACAAAAAGTTAAGTATGTCATGATTATTTCTTTTTAAAGTTGTATTTTTAAGACTACTTTTGTTTACATATGTGAATGAGAGTACTTGCTGTATTTAAAACAACTTAAAAATTTTTTTTCCAGAATTCTGATCAGTGCATTTAGTTACGTATCTTTGAATCATAACCAATTTTAAGAACCTAAATGTACAACCAAATCACAGGTAATAAAGTCTGCATGTACCTAAATATACGCAGCAAAGACCTACATCCTTATGTGGCACTCCTGATATAGGGGGAGTGGTTAATCAGGTTCTTTATTTTCTTTGAATCGGTAATGCAGATTTTTCACATGCGTATATTTAGGTAAGTTCACAATTTTACTCTTAACTGTGAATCAGAGTCACGAACAACTTTGAGAGATTTAAAAATAAGGGGCACAGATTTATTAATTAGAATTAAATGTACTATTGTTTTTGGGTATAGTCAGGAGGTACAGAGAGCAGGTGGAGAGTCAGCTGATGTACAGAAGCAATAGAAGGAGAGGCTGCCCCTGTCCTCGGCAACCTGGAAGGTAATGGCCACCGTGAGAACAGTATCCCCTTTCACATTGCACACCGCGGTTATACCGTGGAGGCAGACTGAGGACCCCACCACCAGACATGGCTTCCCAATTCAACTCTTTGGGTATATCTATTTTAAACCATACCTTATCCTCTTCACCTTGTGCCAAATTTACCGCTGACGTCCCCACCGCTACTGCCAAGCTATGCCACGTATGCAAAGAAAAAGTGCATTCTAGCAAATAACAACTTAATAAGAGAGGGAGTGAGGGAAAATCAAGGAACAAGAGACAGAACTTCCTATACAAAAGCCTTATATACCCCTAAGCCCCACCCCTTATGAACTCAGATCAACCCCCAAGTTTATCCTAATTGGCTAATTCCCTTAACCCTTAGATTGCCTGATGTCAGTGTCAGCAGCTGGGTGTTTATAAGCCTTCATGCCAACTGGCATTCAGTGTCCTTGATTCCCCCTGAAATTCAACATGGTTTTTCCCAGGGGTAAATTTCAACCTGTTTTATATTTTCATACTGTGGATCTGTTCCATAATTCCCACTTCACCATAACCAACCCAAGTTTAATTCTGAACTGCAGGGGTGCCAATAAAAATTGTGGGGCCCGGGATCCAGGCCATGGCATTACACCCCTACGTGACGTCCAGGGTTGCTGACTTGAGAATCACGAAATTCAGGCAGTTCTCCCGGTATCCCAGGAGGGTAGGCAAATCTCCTGCAATAGACACAGCAGGCTGATGTTCAGAGAGGGCTGTCCTTAGACCCTCCAACATGACCCATTCCATTAGGTACAATTTAATCTGCTCCTGAGCTTCCAACTGTCACTCACCTGGTATAAATAATTTAACTGATATTTAAATAAAAACTGTTTCCCTCTTCAACAAAGGTGGTTACTATAGTAACTGACAGTTGGAAACTGAGGAGCAGAGTATTTTGTACCAAATGGAGTGGGTCATGTTGGAGGGTATGTGTCCTGTCTATGCATCGACCCACTGGTACAACCTGTTCCAACTCTCCAGCATCAGGTATCAGTGGTAGGAGACTGATGACAGTGACTCATCTGTCTCCTACTGCCAATACATGCTACTGGAGAGCTGAGGTGAGTATCAGAGGGACCCCCTTTCTCTCTCCGTGCCTTTATTCTCAAACTCTGGATCAGACCCAATATCTCTATACAGTGTTGAGTAATATCAAAATAATTCAAGGTAGGGGGATGCTTTCATTTTACTGAGAACTGAATCCAGTGGAAGAAAATATACAGTTCTCTTTGTACACTCCATCTTGTGCGGTAGTCCCTTTGAACAGCCTGTAGGTGTCACTGCTACTACTATTTTTCAACAAGAACTTTATTCAGTGACTAAATGCTTCCAATAAGGAACAATAAATTAAAATGGCCGTTCATCCCCACCAACAAAAATCTGTGTGCTTTGAGTCATAACACACAATCATAAAAAATGAAAATGATATTGAATGTTACAAATGTTATTATTTTTATCATTGACTTGTCTAGGTGAGGTGCTAAAGATAAGCTAAAAGTAAACACACACACACACAATGTACAAAATAATCGCACAATATTCCACAAAATATTAATCAAAACCATAATGAAATGTCACGTAGAATAAGCGAATCGTTGACATACAAGCAATTACCTAACACCTCTCCATATATTTAGTGTACACAGCTAATATTTGTCCCATTTGTTTTCAACAGGGTTGATCCTCACAATTAACCACAGGGTAGAGTAACAGACCAGTCACGCTGCTGTATTTGGCCAAGGCTCAAAGTAAATATTCTGCAGCCATTATCTCTGTAGTTCAGCTCTGTTCATTTTTCTAGTACTAGTAATATTTCAAAGGAAATCGTGCCTATAAGGCTTGTTTTTCATCTGTATTACAACTAAAGGGCTTAATTTTTTTTAAATAAAGGAAAGAAAAGCCCCAGCATACACTTCATATTAGCTGTAAAAATACAAATGCAAAAAAAATAATGCCACAAATTGTCAGCAGCGTTTCACAGAGAACAGTAGACATTCACATCTGTCCCTATGGGCAACATCTCCACTTTTACTTTCCTGCAGCTTAGTAAATCTGGCCTGAGGGCCTAAACATGTATAGCTTGGAGCAGTGACGGGATGGGGGTATGATACCAGCTTTCCCAGGAAAGCAACATGTGCATTGCAAAGATATGCCAAAATATTTTACATTATCAGGTGTCTGGCACTGGATCAAACTCTATATTTCTGTTAAAAAAAAAAAAACACTAATATATTCCTTTATAATCAATTAACTCTGTGGTTTAATTCTAAATTTTTCATATTTTATTTATTTTTCCACTTCATATTTTTCCTTTACATCTTTGCTTTTTATTTATCCACCCAGTAATGTGGTTAAGTACGTGATGAGACAACCACTAAAGCTCATCAGGAGTTATTCAGAGCTGGATCTCATTCAAACCAATTCCTACAACTGTGAAGCGCTTGGAGTGTGTGTGAACCAGCTCACGTGAGTCCAGACTGTCTAAGCAGGCTCAGTTTTTTCTTTATATTACTAGGTTCAGATGTGCTCCCAGGGCATGCACCAATTCTCCAAACAAAAGTGCAGTTAATATTAGGATTTTCTAAAATACATTTGCAATCTTCGCAATGTGTTTATTCACAGCACTCAGCTCTTATACATGGAACGCCGATCGCTGTTTTTAAACCTCAGACAAAAGGGCCCGTCTAACCCCGCCCCTAGCACTGCATGGCTCCGCCCCACCCTTCCCATCCAGTCTCGGGCCCCACTTCCTTGCTTTTGGGTCCAAGCCCTTATGTATCAATCCCAGGGTTGTCGACTTTTAAAAGCTTCCCTCCGGTAGATCCCGGAGGGAAGCCATAAATGCATGAAAGGGGCGGGGCTTAATGGCACAATTTATGCAAATCGCACCATTATGCCCCGTCCCTTGACTGTCAATTACCCCTTTCAGGGTTTCATAGGGCTTTAAGTTGGGCTAGATGATGCAATTTGCGTCATCAAGTCCCTCCCTGTCCCTAGCAACACTAGTAAACTAGTGTTGCCAGGCAGGGGGGCAGGACTTCAGGCCATGGTTTAATGGAAACCATGAGCCTCAAGTCCTTTGCGGGAGATTTGCCGGCTCAATTTCGGGAGTCTCCCGGACATTCCAGGAGAGATGGCAACTATGAATCCCGGTGTCTTTTAGATTGTGAGTTACTACCCAGTCTTGTTTCATAATGATTGTTATAGTAATATGATGGCACTGTATAAAAACCTGTGTGTCATTAAATATATAATTAGGAGATCTCCCTGAATCTTTAGCTTGGGCACACACACTGTACAATCACACATCAATCAGATGTATGGCTCCAGCAACACTTGATAATGTAGCAATGTAAATATGTCTCTCAGGACATATGAATATGCAGCTTGCACTGGACATAAATATCATTCATTCTAGTAACAATTTCTAGAAAACAAAAGTTCAATAGTGATAACTTTACATGACCCTTATCCAACGTCAATACATAGCAGGAGCCGATTGTGAGGTCTGATTGAGGGATACATTGTTCTGTCATACAAATTAACAATATGAAGCATAATAACGTGCGGTGCATATAGACTAAACAGCAATGAATCACTCCTACTCAACAATAACTATTCTAGATGTAAACTACAGAGCATTTTTCCAGAGTAAACACTACTGCAAATGAATTAGCATTTGTACAATACACACACCATCATTTCACTGGACGTCTGGAAGCACATGACGTAATAGGAATAGAAATTCAAAGTTTTCCTGCCATTAGGATTGAATATTCCCACAATCCTAATTTTTTTTAAAATATTTTGAGGGGTCTTCAGTTGTGGCAAGACTGTGCTCCAGAATATGGCACCGGGAGTCACGGAACAATACAGTAAACCGAATCCCCCCTTAAATGTTGTTTAGCATTTACTCAGAGGCAATAGAAGGGTTGTGAAAGAATGTGGCATTGAAATGATTAATTCAGTGTATTTAAATAACCACTGCCCAGGAAAAACATTGCTTTCCAGATTTGTCAGTACTGCAGTGCTGTTCATTCCCTTGTTATTGTTATTATTAATATTATTGTTATTATTATTATTTTTATAATGTCTTGATGCATGTGCATGGCAGTCAGCACCCTGTGTGATTGGGTTCCATACTGGATATCCAGAGTCCTTACATAACCGCAGCTTAGTAAATCTGGCCTAAAGAGTCAGGTTGAAGCATTATGGGAACATATTTGCCCCTCCTGTCTTATCCTCTTTAAAACCTGCTACTCACAACTCAATTTCACTTTTTATAAATATTCTTATAATTATTGGGTGACAAATCTAAATTTAAACCAGGTGAGTGACAGGAACTCAGGAACAGATTCAATTGTACCTAATAGAATGGGTCATGTTGGAGGGTCTTTGGGCCTGATCCAGAGTTACGCCGATGCGCTGTGCTTACTAAAGCACAGCGTATCAGCGTTCACTTTCCCAGACACTCCCACTGTGCTGGCGTATGGCCCCTTCCTTACGCCGGCTGAAGGCTACCCTAAC
>WWET01000842.1:193204-205891 GCA_011038615.1 Limnodynastes dumerilii
CCAATCTCAAACACCAATGCTGCATTGCTAACATGGGTGATTGTGTGCCCTGGGATCTAAGGCAGGGTACACACTGGGGCTTTTTCAACAGATAATCTTTCCAATCACACAATCAAAAGAGCGTTTCTCCAGTGTGTATGGTCCAAAGATGCTCAAAGATCTTTTCAGCCATGGAGAGATATCTTTTGCTTTTTGTAACTGTGTCCTGTGCCTATTAGGAGATCTTTGGACAGTACACACTGGTAAGATATCTGGTGAAACAGTCTTTTGATTGGTAGATTGGAAAGATTATCTGCTGAAGAGCCCCAGTGTGTACCCTACTTAAGGGAATGTGAAGCAGTGCGTGGGGTTACAGGAAACATTTATGCAAATTCTGGCCCCGGTGTCGGCTTATACACTGTGAAGGCCCCTAAGGGACCCCTCTCGCTAATTATATCCTTCATTTTGCCAACTAACAATTTTAGTAAACAGTATTTTCTGTATAGAGCCTTTAATGTAAAAGTTTTCATTTCTTTGAGTGTATTTCTTTTTTCTATCTTTTGGAAACAATATAAGAAAGCTTGATTGCAATTTTCTGTTGTCGCAGGGCCCCTAAAAGGTGCGGGGCCCATAGGCTGGTGCCTACTCTGCCTATTTGGTAATCCGACATTGACCAGCCCCCTTATTGCACTGGGGCTAGATTTACTAAATTGTGGAAAAGGAAAAGTGGAGATGTTGCCCGTAGCAACCACTCAGATTCTAGCTGACATTCTCTACTATGTAATAGGAGAGTGAAAGCTAGAATCTCATTGGTTGCTATGGGCAACATCTCCACATCTCCTTTTCTGCAGTTCAGTAAATCTATCCCCTGGGGTGCTAACACCTCCTCCTGCGCACACTGGACCGGATCCTAATTCAATAGCTGCTGGATAGCAGACCTCCACGACGCATTAGCTGCAGAGGTCCCTTATAGAGGCGGCGTGCAATCCTAATAATCACAAGTGGAAGAGGAGAACACTCCCCTCACACTTAAGCAGTTTCCACATGTAGCACCCTCACCCCTTACATTTTACACAGCGGCCCCATGGAAAATGGGGCCTATGGGTAAACGAGGAGCACGGTGGCTTAGTGAGTAGCACTTGTGCCTCACCAGTTGCAGTCCCTGGTTAGAAAGTTTAATTTCCGAAATAGGGATATCCGAAAGTTCCTTGTTTACTTTACTTTACTTTATGTTTACTTTAGAAAAGAGGCGTCTAAGAGGAGATATGATCAATATATACAAATACATCATGGGTCAATACAGCAAACTTTCAAAGGAACTTTTTACCCCAAGGACTGTACACAGGACACGGGGGCACCCACTAAGGTTAGAGGAAAAGAAGTTTCACAACCAGCAAAGGAAAGGGTTCTTCACTGTACGGGCAGTCAGGATGTGGAATTCACTGCCAGAAAAGGTTGTGATGGCAGATTCACTGGATATGTTTAAGAAAGGATTAGATACATTTTTAGCAGAAAAAGGGTTAGGATCAGGCTGCAGGAGATGGAGAGTTAGGGTCAGGCTGCAGGTAAGGGAGAGTTAGGGTCAGGCTGTGGGGAAGGGAGGATTAGGTTCAGGCTGTGGGAGATGGAGGGTTAGGGTCAGGCTGTCAGGAAGGGAGGGTTAGGTTTAGGGTAATGAGAGGGGAGGGTTAGGGTTAGAATTAGGGGAATGGTTGGGGTGGATTTTTGTCTTACCTTTCGGAGCACTGAAAGTTCGGTGCTCTGTGGATCGATTGCTATGTCTCATCGAGACATCTATCGAAATAGAGCCTTTCTTACCGTGGATCCACACCCGTGCCTCCCAGTGCTGAGGTCATGACTACAATTCCTGCACTAGGCCGTGTGGAGTTTGTATGTTCTTCCTGTGTCTTCATGGGTCTCCTCCCACATTCCATAAACATGATGGTAGGTTAATTGGCTGCTGAATAAATTGACCCTACTGGGTGTAAGCCTGTGTTTGGGACCTTAGTATGTAGCTGCAGTGGGACAGGGACTGATGTGAATGAGAAATATTCTCTGTATGGTGCAATGTAATCTGATAGCGCTATATAAATACCTGTTAATAAATTAAATCATACATAAACAAGTAGCCAAGAACTTACTGTACAATTTACATACCTCCCCCCTCCCACTACGCCTGCCGCCCAATCACTGGAATGTGCCCACAGCATGCAGAAAAGAGCCACTACTGTTACATCAGGCTCCAGTACACTGCCAGCAGCTGCTATACAACATGGTTGCCTACTTTTACAAATGATTATCAGGGAGATTGTGAGAGCACTATCAAGGTGCTTCACAAAAGGGGTGTGTCCTGTAGTGCCAAATAGCTCCACCCATAGGTGTATCTAGCACTGCCAGGAAAACTATTTTACAATAAAAATGGCAGTATCAGTATTTATTGATTATTAAATTGTCAGTGAATACTTTCAGTACTATTTTTATATCTTTACTATCTGCAGCTGAGTCTTTCATTACATCTTGGCCTTCATGAAATTGGCCATCTCCATAGACCTCAATGGATGAAATTAGAATCAGGGAGATTACCAAACACTTCAGAGAGTCAGGGAGATCACCCAATCTTCAGGGAGTCTCCCAGATATTCAGGGAGAGTTGGCAACTATGCTATACAATGTGCTCTGGAGAAGGTTGTCAGTTGCTGACATTCATCCTCATCCACTACAGTGGCAAGGCTTGTAGAGCCTATTTTAAGGTGAGGGCCTATTTTCAGATGGGGGCCTGGGTCTGCTGTCCCTTCAACCCCATTGTTAAACTTTAAAGCGTAGCAGCAGCTACTGAACAAACTTGTCGCCACTCACCTTAAAATCCAAGTCTGCGTCAGGAGGTACAGTGACAGTGACGCCCCCCCCAGTCTCAACACCCAAAGCAACTGCCTAAAGCTGCCAAATGGCAGTGCCGGGCCTGGATACCTTCTGCATACATCAATAATTCATACGGTTTTATTCATTAAACATCAATCTAGGTGTAAACGGACAAGAATCTTAAAGGCAAAGTTCCCCCAGATTTTTTATTATCTGACAGAAAAGAAATCACCACACAGTCATTTGCGTAAGTCGCCTGTGTCGGAACATCTGCACATGTGCATGCCTGATGTTCCGATAGCGTAAGTACTGACGTATGCAGCTAAATTACGCAAGCCAGAATGTGCGCAGAAGGGGCTGACACTTCATTTACAATGGTCGTATGCCCTTAGTTACGTACGTCTTTACTTACACTGTCGGATCATCTGGCGCGCACATATGTTCCCTCCGACACAGGGAACTCACGCAAATGACTTGTGTAATTCCCCTGTCGGACGTTGTTGAGGATCTGGCCCGAGGCCTGTAGTAAGACACTCCGGCCATTTGAAAAGTGTGCAGCAGCCATATTGAGGAGGGGTCAGGCTTCCGAAGTATAACTAGCAACAGTAACGGCCTTGTTTTTTCTTGTTTCTGTTACTAGCTTTGGATATTATATCAAATAGGATCTTTATATTCACATGCCACTATTGTGTAATTGTTCATGTTTACAATTACACAAGATTTAAAGTCCCATTTTTTATTTTTTTTTATAAACGTTTCAACCAAGACGGACGCCAAATATTGTTCTTCAAAGGGACATATTTCCAAGGCCTTGGCATTTAAACATTTGGCAAATATATAATAAGGAAAGGAAACCTTTGCACTGCTGGAAAGGAAACATGGAATGAATCACTGAACGCACACCTGCACTCCCTTCTGTTCTCCCATTGGGCTGTGGTGCATCCACACGTTCCAGCCTTTATGAAGTGGTCTTCTGAGAGCTTGAGGCTTCCTATTGGACTGCACAGACTTACTGCTAATGTTACACGTAGATCCGGCCCAGGACACACACCATTGGGCTGGATCCAGACTGAAGTAAGTGCTTGAAATGAGTTCCTCCTGGGCTAAACCATGGTGATTGCAGGGGGAGTCATATTTCATCTGTTGCAAACAGTATTAGAGTTGTGAGGTGATGTTTCCTATCCCAAGTCTAAATAACAGTGTGATAGTAACGCTGGTCAGTATCTGTGTGCAGTAAGCAATTCAAAGATATATCCCTGCATGCAAAGAATACAATTACCTTGACTCCCCTTGCAATCAACATGGTTTAGCCCAGGAGTCACTCATTTCAAGCACTTACTTAAGTCTGGATCTAGCCCCATATGCCTAGGATGGCATTGGTCCAAGATGGCCACCCAATAGCAGGGCTGTGTGGGGCCCGTGACCTGAACTGCAAGAATCCACCCCTATGTGATGTCACACGTTGTGACGTCAAATATAGGTCCGTGGACCTGCAGGAACAATTCACAGCGGGCTGATGTGCAGGGAAGGCTTGTTTTTATGAAGTCCTGCTGCTGGAGAGCTAAGGTGAGTATCGGCAGGCCCTCCTCTCTCCCTCCCTCTCCCTCCCTCTGGGCCTGGGACTCCAAGTCCCAGCAGTCCCCACTGATGGCAGCCCTGCCCAGTAGGCTTGATGGGGAGATTGGTTGCAATTTAGAGTCACCGACTGAAATCTTATATAGGGCACCAAAATGATCGTTGACGGCTCTGGCTTCATGCACCTTTGGGCGGGAAACAAACTATGGCTGTGGTGATGAACACATAAATGGTGTGGGTAGATATTAGTAGTCTTCTTATAGAATAGTCCCCAGGGTTCAATGATCTGAAAGTGATGAGTAAATATAGAACATATGTCAACAGCTGTGTTCCGGAACATCGTTTTCTAACCCCTGCTGTACAGTTACTTCTGTTTTTTAAAGTTCTAATATGAAATAAATGTCTATTTACACAGTACTGCATATATTTTATCTGTGTGTGAGTGTGTGTGTGAGAGTGTGTTTGAGTGTGTGTGTGTGTGTGACAGTGTGAGCTTCTGTTCAGTATAAACGGGGGGTTGCCAATTAAGAAAAGCTCAACGTGGCACGGAGTCTAACTAAAGGCCAAGTATTCACTGGTGCTCCTGATGGTGGGGACAGAGTTGGCTGCAGGCCTTTGACATGTGGCACCCCCTGGTGGCCAATCCCTGACACGAGCGGAAACATGGAGCCTCAATTAAAGGTCCTGAAGCGGAGGTAGCCTGGAACCCATTGCCAGTATGGAGAAATGGAAGGACACCCACCAGTGGGGAAACAGGAGTAGCACCCAACAGACAGTGCAAACAAATAGACACACAAGGTCTTTCACAAACACTGGAACCTAACTATGGAGAGAGGGAGAGAGAGAGAGAGCAAGAAACCGGCGACCAGGGGCAAAGGGGCGGAAAGGGAACACAGGAGACACAGGGAAAGAACTTGGAAAATAGGAGCAATCACAAAAAACATCCAAGCAAGAGCTAAAGAGAAAAGGATCTGGCGAGACGCTGAAGAAACACTGCCTGAGGTTTACAGAGAAACTGAGCCAATCAGCAAATAGGCTCAGCCTTCCACAGCAAATGGTGAGTGTCCCAGCTGCCAAGCAGCGACCGCTGCCACCAATGAGCACAAGTATTCCTGTTGCTAGGCAACAGCCGGGATTGAGTCTGTACCTGGCACTGTACTTTGAAGACACATTAACATCAAAAGCTCCAACATGACCCATTCCATTAGGTACAGAATACTCTGCTTCTCAGTTTCCAACTGTCAGTTACTATGGTAACCTCCTTTGTTGAAGAGAGAAATCATTTTTTAAATATCAGTTAATTCCTTTAAACCAGATGAGTGACAGTTGGAAGCACAGGAGCGGATTAAAATGTACCTAACGGAATGGGTTGCGAACGCAACTCAGCTTCTTGGTCAGATAGTCATGGCGCAATACAATATGGCCGCGATCCCATTTGAATCCATAAAAAAATGGGTTGAAATTGGGTCTCGGTAACAAACGCAAAAAGTATATCAATCATGTAACATTTCCTCTGCAATAGTACACAATAGCACATTCTTGTCTTTTATGGGGATACGGTCGTGCCTGGTACACTTCCTGTCTGACGGATGGGTACTCGACACCCGTGGAGCGTAGGATGCCTCAATGATGCATAATCGACGACTCTCCAGTCAACTGTGATGGCTGGTTGACAGTTCGGCACTCGATAAGGACATCCACTGGACACTTCCAGACTCCATGCGACGCAGACTGGTGAGTATTAAACTAAATGTGGATTTTAGTTTAGGGGTAGGGTAGGATTAGGATGCTGTTAGAAGAGGGTTAGGGTTAGGATGCTATTACGGTAGGGTTAGGGTTAGGATGCTATTACAGTAGGGTTTGGGTTAGGGTTAGGATGCTGTTAGGGGAATGTTAGGGTTAGGATGCTGTTCGGGTAGGGTAAGAGTTAGGATGCTGTTACGGTAGGGTTAGGGTTAGGATGCTGTTAGGGAGGGGTTAGGGTTAGGATGCTGTTACAGTAGGGTTAGGATGCTGTTACGGTAGGGTTAGGGTTAGGATGCTGTTAGGGGAGGGGTAGGGTTAGGTGGCGGTTAGCTTAAGGTAGGCATCGGTGAGGGGGCAGTTTGGGTTAGGCTGCATTAAGGGGATGGTTAGGGTTAGTATAAGTGTTTTTTATTAGACATTTAACTATTGACAGCACTAAGGCCAATGTAATCATACTGTCAACATTAATTTTGTCAGGATAACAGCCCTGTTAGGGTATTTTTTTAGCAGTATTAATTCACTGTCAAACTAATTTTGTCTAGTGTATGAAAAATGACTTTCTAATGTGTATATCAATCATGTAACATTTCCTCTGCTATAGTACACAATAGCATGTTCTTGTCTTTTATGGGGATACGGTCGTGCCAGGTACGCTTCCTGTCTGACGGACGGGTACTCGACACCTGTGGACCTCAATGATGCATAATCGACGACTCTCCAGTCAACTGTGATGGCTGCTTGACAGTTCGGTACTCCATAAGGACATCCACTGGACACTTCCACTCGATGCGACGCAGACTGGTGAGTATTAAACTAAATGTGGATTTTTGTTTAGGGGTAGGGTAGGATTAGGATGCTGTTAGAAGAGTGTTAGGGTTAGGATGCTGTTAGAAGAGGGTTAGGATTAGGATGCTGTTAGAAGAGGGTTAGGGTTAGGATGCTGTGGAGGAGGGTTAGGGTGAGGATGCTGTTACAGTAAGGTTTGGGTTAGGGTTAGGATACTGTTAGGGGAGGATTAGGATACTGTTAGGGGAATGTTAGGGTTTGGATGCTGTTAGGGGAGGGTTCAGTTTCGCCTATGATGAAGAGACAGCTAAGGTTAGGCTGCGCTGAGTGTACGCGGAAGGTTAAGGTTAGGCTGCAGTAAGTGGTGCTTTGTCAGACATTTTACTATTGATAACATTAAGGTGAAAGTAATAACAGTAGTGTCAGGATAACAGCCCTGTCCTTGTCATTTCCAGTAATATTCATCCACTATCAGACTAATGTTGCCAAGTGTATGAAAAATGACTTT
Organism: Limnodynastes dumerilii; assembly: GCA_011038615.1. Lineage (NCBI taxonomy): Eukaryota > Metazoa > Chordata > Amphibia > Anura > Limnodynastidae > Limnodynastes > Limnodynastes dumerilii. The sequence continues at coordinate 200,657 of WWET01000842.1, forward strand.
GTAGCTTATATACCCCACCCAGACGTGTAACTATAGGGCACGCAAGGGGTTCAGCTGCTCCGGGGCCTGGGGGAGAGGGGGAGCCTGTGGATGCTGCTCTACCCTGCACTGTAAGCAATCTGTCAGCGGATAACAGCTTTAAACAGCGCTAAGCACTGCATGTATGAGTGTATGTCTAGCACTGTAGCGCTCAGCACTCATACATGGAGCGCTGTTTTAAGCTGTCAACTTCTGACAGCTTCTTTTACACAGATGGGGCCACTTAGCCCCGCCCCAATGCAAAATTGCTCCGCCCAGCCCCACCCATCCAGACTGGGGCCCCGCCTCCTTGCTATGGGGTCACAAGCCTGTCACATTCTGCTTTTTATGTCCAGTATCTTGTCTTGACTAATCCCCCAGTCATCCAGAACTTGCCAGGACAGCTGGTTTTCACCAATGCCCCTCCCATGGCCTTAGAGCAGAGCCTAGCAGTCACCTCTTCTGCCACAACCCCTCCCTGCCCGAATGGTGAAACTCCGGAGCCCACAAGAGGTCAGTTTTTTCTGAGCGAAACTGCATAGTTTCCAGGATAATGACATCTTTGTTCTGCTCTCTCAACAGAAAACTTGCTTGTTCTATCCAGGCTGCCAGGAGGACGCACATTTCCAGATCTATATGTGCAGTTACATTCTAGGGCTGAGGAGGAAATATTAACAGGACATGGGACAGGAAATTTAATCTACATGGAAAAATACAGTTTTCAGGTTCATTCCCCCCCACGAGACAGGATAATATAAAGCACGTATACACTGGCTTGAGTTACATAACTGTATCTGTGAGTCTTCATCCTGATTATACTCTTCAATTAGGAGCCATTTCATGTATCTAGATCTGCCTGTGTTTGTTTGGTTACGCTTTACACAATGGGATCGTAATCATTGACTGGGTATGGACAAAGAAGCAGCAGGTGATTGCAAAATGTGCCAGGCTATAAAATGACACTGCAAACAGAGAGAGAAAGAATTAAGCTTTAAAACAGGAAAGGTGGAGTGGTTGTCAGTAGCAACCAATGGTCTATCTGTCACTCTTGAATAGAAGAGAGATGATGGCAAGGATCTGATTGGTTGCTGTGTATGATTGACTGTAATATTTATGTGTTTGTTTATGGTATGTTATGAGATTCCTGTATGGTGGCTCAAGTGGTTAGCACATCTGTCTCCCATTGCTGAGGTCATGAGTTCGAATACCCGATGAAGCCTTATTCTGTCTGGAGTTTGTGTGTTCCCTGAATGTGCACGACTCTAGTTTCCTTCCACACTCCAAATAAATGGCTGCTGACATAAAAAAAAAAGAACCCTATGTGTAAATTGCAAAGCGAATAACTGTTAAATTGTCAACCGCTGCCATTTTATTTTTATCTTTGCAAAAGTCGTGAATTAGGGAATGGTGCTGGTACAAGGGGTGAGGATAGCAGAGCAATCAAACATATAAATATATGTGATTCCCACACAGCCAACATCTCAGATCTGATTGCAAAATATTCAGAAGTTAGAATCTGACCAAGGAACTTCACAGGAAAGTTGGCAAGTACAGTGCAGAATGGTAGCTCAGTGATTAGCACGTGTGTCTCACAACGGTGAGGTCATGAGTTTGATTCCTGGACTAGGCCTTATCTGTGTAGTGTTTGTATGTACTCTGCGTGGGTTTCCTCCCACACTACAAAAACATGCTGGTAGGTTAATTGTCTGCTGAGTAAATTAGCCCTATAATTGGGCAGGGACTGGTATGAATGTGAAAGCTGTAAAGCACTATGTAATCTCATAGCACTGATAGCAGTCTGTTAATAAACAAGTATGAGTAAAAGATGCAGCCATCAGCTGACCCTTTGGCCTGCAGTCAGGGAATGCCAATTTTAAAGCTTAGCTATCCTGTCAACACCCCCTGGAATGTCTGTGAGACTCCTGTGATCTTTGCATTTAATCCCATCTTCAAGCCTTTGCTGCAATGATATGCTCGCCACAAGATGGCGCTGTGCAGAAACATGAATGGGAATCACTTCTGTCATTGAAAAATTAGGAGCTCCCAAAAATTGAATCCCACAATGCAATGCAGTCTCTGTCAGGGCTGGTATGTACCCAGCTTTATAATCTGCTGTATTCAAACGTTGTTCAAAAAGAACCAAAATAAGCTATTGGACATGGGAATCTATTCGCTTGTTCCCAATAGCTACACGCTGCGTCAGTTGTGGCAGGTAATAGGTTAGGTTTAGTGCGGCGGCTGCAACGAGAATAATGGGAGGGTTAAGGGTAGGGCTGAAGAAGAAGGTTAGGCTGCAGGAAACAGAGGATTAGTGTTAGGAAAGGTTTAAGGGTAGGGTAAGATTTAAAAAAACGTACCCTTTGACGGGTGATTTTGTGACTCCAGGAGTCACGCAATTGCCGGCTGTCTCTATTCAGCTGCCGCACAATATTCTTTAGCAAAGAAAAAGACCATCATGTCGGCAGACCACATCCGTGTGTGTATAGTGTGGGGCCACTAACCAAAAAAGTTATTGTCATTCTGCAGCACCCTTGTACATACTCCATAACACTCTTACATTACAGCATGTAAAGTTCCAACTTCTGGAATAAAGAGGAACCTGTGGTTTGATTTGACGTATCTGTAGTCAGACTGCATTCCTCAAGAGCTACAATCACTCACTACACACAGAACTGGTAGTCTGCAGAGATAAGAAAACCCTGAGCTTACCTGGGGCCGGCTGGCAAATTCCAGCCGGGAACAAGACAGTCCAACATTCTAAAAGAGAAATCAATATAAGAGCCACCTGACCTGGTTCAAGCAACCCTATACGTGACCCAGGGACAGATGTGACCAGTCTCACTCCATCCCTAACAGGAACGGCAGATGAACTACTTTGTTGTAGGGTCTCTATTGGCCCCTGAGGCCACGTCCATATTTTCTATGCACTCCCTTCACTCGTACGTACGTTGGCCGATTTACGCTGCCGAAACCCTACCTTAACTTTTCAAAGCGTAAGTACTGACGCACGTAATGGGTTCACGTACATAACGGCCTAACTCGGCCCATACTGTCCATTTTAAATCCCTCCCTCCGCCTCCAAAGCGTAACTACAGGTGCGGTATGGATGAACCCGCCATTTCATTCGTCGTTACGCTGATGGTACGCACGTTCAGCGTTACGTGTTGTAACATCTGCGCAGTAAATACAAACCGTCGATTTTACGTCAGCGACTAGCGTAAAATCGCTCGTGTACGTAGCTTAGGATCTGGCCCAATGTTTTTAGTACTAATTTGTATGAAAATGTACTGGATTCCAAGTTACTAATATTCTTGGCCCGGTCCACGCATAACAACAGGGTATTATGCATGGCCTACACATACGATCAGAGATGTTACGGACGCCTGCTATGCATCAGAATGCGGCACGATCAATGCTGCATTCCGTGCAGTCACACCTCAGACGCCAGGGCGTTACTGATTTAAGGCAGGTGTTGGAACTCTCAAGGTCTGTACGTGTGATGGTGTGATAGGAGTGTGCTACGTTTGCATGCACAGACTATAGGATTTTCATCCATATGAATGGACGGGTGTGGGTCCCTGCTAAGAATGGCCCTATTTCGATAGGGCCATTTCCACCCAGCCAGTTTCGAACTAGCTGGGATATTGATTGCTTATGCCTCAATGAGGCATAGCAATCGATCCACGGAGCAACGAACACGGTGCTCTGATAGGTAAGTGGAAAACACCACCCTAGGCTGTTGTTGGGTGAGTATGCGAGTAGCATTGTAGTATCCAAAGGACCATAATAAGCTCCCATAAGCACCTGGACAAGGCATTGCCAGAAATGACCGGCACATAAAAACTTATATTGGGCACCAATTTCCACCCGTTATCAATAGCAACAAGCAGCGGTGGTCTGAGGTTAGGGTTAGGCCTGGAGAAGGGACTGTAAGGGTTGGGCTTAGGGAGGGCTAGGGTTTAAGTAAAAGGTTAATGTTAGGCTGTGGGTCTCAAGAAGGGAAGGGAAGGATTAGGTTGCAGTAAAAGGAGGAAATGGCTTAGGAGAGGGTTAAGGGTAGGGATGGTATGTAATTGCATACCTATCGACAGATCACTGCCACGACTCACCTCCACTGTCGAAAATGGACACTGCCGGCAGTCACCATTCATCTGCCGCACGATGGTCTGTAGTAAACCACACCCCCCCCTGGACAAACCATACTGCAGAGGCAGAACTAGCGACTTCATACCCTCCAACATGCCTCAGTTTTCAACTGTCGGTTACTATGGTAACCACCTTTGTTGAAGAGGCAAATATTTTTTTAAATATCAGTTAATTCATTTACACCAGGTGAGTGACAGTTGGAAGCTCAGGAGCAGATTAAATTGTACTTAATGGAATGGGTCATGTTGGAGGGTCTGCGACTTGTGGGCCCAGGTGCAAAAATTATGCTTTGGCCCTGACGATATCCCAGGTAATGCTGTGATTATGGCAGTGGGCCCTTGTATCAGTATGATCCCCGGTGCCATTGCACCTGTTGCACCAATGGTAGTTCCGTCCCTGTCATATTGCCATAACAAGGGTGCAAATTCATGTTTCTGCAGGCAAGAAAACGACTTTGCTCTTAATTATAGGATATAAGCAAAAACAAAGTCATTTTCTTGCTTGCAAAAAAAATATGTAAATTTAATTCATTTGCACTCATGTCATAAATCACAGCACACAACACTGGGGGCCCGATTCAATTAGGAAAAAATCCTTCGCCGGCGTATTTTTAACGCATTTTTTTTTTCATTTACCGGCGTTATTTATTTTTTGCAATTCAATTCTTTTTTTGCGTTAACACTACGCCGGTTTTTTAACTATAAAAATCCGCACCTATGAGAGGTGCGGATTTTTAACGCTGCCCTATGTTGTGCCCCAACAGGGCATGCTGATGCTTGTAGAAGTACAAGCATCAATATGCCCATGGATGGCAGGGCATTAGGCACCATGCCCTGCCATCCAGGGATCGCTGAGCAGCTGCTAGAGGAAAAAAAAAATCCCTCTGTTAACGCTGCAAATCACTTCCTGCTAGCAGGAAGTGCCGGGCGCTACTGAGGCTATTACCCAGTGCCTGAAGTATCGTGACAACGTGATTTCAGGCACTGGGTAATAGTCTCTCACTAGCGCCGGTCACCTCCTGCTAGCAGGAGGTGATTTGCGGCGTTAACAGAGAGATTTTTTTTTTCCTCT
>WWET01000842.1:247923-259153 GCA_011038615.1 Limnodynastes dumerilii
CCCCCTTCTCCACAGCCTGACCATAAGACTCCCTTCCCCGCAGCCTAACCCTAAGACTCCCTTCCCCGCAGCCTAATACTAATACTCCCTTCTCCGCAGCCTGACCCAAAGACTTTCCTCCCTGTAGCCTGACCCTAAGAATCCCTTCCCCGCAGCCTAACACTAATACTCCCTTCTCTGCAGCCTGACCCAAAGACTTGCCTCCCGTAGCCTGACCCTAAGACTCCCTTCCCCGCAGCCTGACCTTGACCCTAATCCTCCCTTCCCCGCAGCCTAGCCCCTAACCCTCCCCCTAACCCTAAAAGTGGGGTCCGCAGGGTGGCGTTTCCGAAGATGCAGTCATCGTGCCAGGGATGGTTCCACACCCAGAACACACTCATCAAATCTTTGACAGACCGGCTGCAATTGAGTAAGTGTTTTACGCAACCAAAAGTAGATTTTAGTTGGGCACAATTTGCAACTTTGGTTGCATTAAATCGCGACTCAACAATAAGCAAATTAGCCAATTGCGCGGGATAAAGCTACACTGCGAGGAATAGAATGGGCCCTATAGAATCTATATAGCTCTATAGTAGAAACCGAATTTGGTCAGGTGGCTAATTTTTTCATATTACTGCTAATGATACAGATTACAGATTAGAAACCGAAGCATCGCTACACATATAGGGTCCTATTTACACTTAAGAAAGCTTTAAAAAGGAGCATGTATCCACACCTATCCTAAAACCCCCTCCTCCACCACCTCCCCCCCTAGAGTGTCCTAGGATTCCCTAACTTCCCGTTGTATTCTCCTACTTAAGAAGCAACTGCTGAACACGGTCCATAGTCAATTAAAAAAAAGGATTTGGCTACGCACTGGTAAAAGTATTTGTCATGTATTTATCTTCTAGAAACATTAGTAGTTCCATGTGATTGCAATCTTTTGTACAATGCTTTAACAGTCTAGGTCCTAACCCTCAGACTAAAAATGAGATAAGTTCTTTGGTAATCCTCAGGAAGTCAACACCCAACCATGCAAGGTCAGTGTGAGATAAGAAGTTATTAGGAACTGAGATTACTCAGTGCAGTACCTATCTTTAGACTGTAGGTGGCGATTCTGCTGTCACTGACTATCCCATGACAAAGGTCGCTCTTTTGTGATACACAAATATTTTTTGTTGGAGCCTTTTTTGCTTGGTTTGGTTTTTTAGTTTAGTTGATTTAAAAATACATATATAAAGTTTTCCAACCCCATGCAGCAGTTTTGCCTTTAATAAAATATCCCCAGCTAGAAAAGCTGCCAAAAATCTGGGATTTCTAGAAAGTAAATAAACATCAATGTAAAAATAAAATCCTAACAGTAAAACAAAAACGTGAGAAAAGGATTCTGTGTGAAGCGCGGATTCGGCAGATCCCTATCTGTACTACTCCCTGCAATAGACGCTGCTGATCTATGCACTATGCTGCTCTGACAGCTTTGAAGGTAGACTTCTAAGCTGTCAGAGCAGCTTTGTACATAGCTCTGCAGCAGCGCCATAGAGAGCACTGCCTCCAGCAGAGATCTTGAAGCTGAAGGAGTAACTTTCCTCTCTTAATTTCAAGCTCTGAATTTGGTCCTATGTGTTTAAAGCCTAAAGGTGGCCATACACTAGAGCGATTATCCGCCCGATCACTCAAATAGCGGCTACGGCTGATACTTGTCTGTATTAGAGAGCCCTGCCTCCCCCCTCCCCTCTTATGCTAGGATTATCGGTCCCAGCAGAGGAGGTTTATGGTTCCAATAACAGGACATTTCCCTAGCGGGAAGTCATCCCGTTTATCGGCCCACCCCCTGCTGGGACCGATAATCGTCCTAGTGTATGGCCAGCTTTAGAATCACCTCCTTTCGCAGGAACTTCTAGCACTCGATATTCTAAAGACAATAAATACTGCCTATATCAATCAATCAATCAATCAATCAATCAATCAGATTTTAGCTATTATTTTCTAGAATGCGTTTGGTAAATCAGAGCCATAATCTGATTGGATGCCCTCGGTGACAATTGCTTATTTGAAATGCTAATAAATACAACCCTTGTCTCTTATAGTAAAGGCATTTTACTGATTTTCAGTCAAGCCGACCATTACTAAACTGACTATTCTCTGCCAAATGGAAGGGGTCTTATTTGAGAATCTGGAACAGACGACTGTCAGTTTCGCCTTTGAAATTTTCCATCGGTTGGATCTGATGTTTGTCTGTTTGGATAATCTCCATGAGGCTAATAATGTTTATCTGGGTGTAGAGGAAGCTATAACTCGCCGGTTTACCCCTTTCTGCTGTGTACCCTAGGTTCGGTTTAAATAAAAACCTTCATTTCTTTTGATCAAACCGGGACATTATAATGGTTTGGCAAAATATACATATAGAAATATATGAAATATAAAGTTGGTATATTTTCTTTCATACGGTGCCCCTCAGGGGTATGGTCTGTTTGTGCAGCAGTTGAATGGCGGCAGTCTCCAGTTTGGTGCTGTTACTCCTGGAGTCGCAAAGTCATCCGCCGACAGGTAAGCACTTCCATCCTAGCCCTACCCTTAACCCTCCCCTATCTTTCTATTATTTTCTCTTCTGTCTTCTTTTCTTCTTGTAGCGGCTCCTCACTGTCAGTGCTGGGATGTGATAACTTCACCCCTGACACTGCAGTCAATGAGGAGGGAGCAAAAAGGAGGAGGACCAACACAATGGATGTATCTTCCAGGGACAAATATGGAAACTGACCGGTACTTTGGGACAGAAGCTTCAGACAGGGACAATCTTGGTCAGAACAGGATGTATGGAAAGCATAGGCTTAATGGGCCAGATCCAGACTTAAGTTCCCTTTAAGTACGATCGCGTAGCATAGTTAACAGTAGTAAGTATAATGCACTTACATAATTTAGCTGTTTTACGAGTACTAAACCTTACCTTAATTATTCCTTGTGTAACTGCGGTTGTATGTATCGGCTAGTTGTACGTAACTGCCTAACCCCGCCCATATTGTACAATTTAAATACCTCCCTCCACCCACAATGCGTATTTTCTGCTTGCATAGGAATGACACTTCCCTTTGTACGTAGTTACAAACAAGTTACGTTCAAGAGTTACAATGCGGAGATTCCGGAGAGAAGCTAGCGATGCATGCAGGGGATGGGGCTTAATGACGCGGGTTATGCAAATCGCGTCATTAGGCTCCGCCCCCTGGCTCATACTGACCCGTTTTTACTTGTAATAGGGGTCGGGACGGGGCTTGATGCCGCAGATTGCGTCATGGTCATATATATATGTCTCAGCGCTGATTATTCCCCTTTAAGTACGATTGCGTAGCGTAGTTACGCATTCGTAAGTATAATGCACTTCCCCGGGCACTCCCATCGAACGCACGTAATTTAGCTGATTTACGAGTTTACCCTACCTTAACTTTTCCTTGCATATCTGCGGTCGTACGTATCGCCTTGTCGTACGTAACTGCCTAACCCAGACCATACTTTAATTACTCCCTCCACCTACAATGCTTGCGAAGGGATCATACGCCCCTTCGTACGTAGTTATGAACAAGTTACGTATGATCAGAGATCTGATGTGTAACATCTGGCGTGCGCATGCGCAGTACATACAAACAGCCAAATTTACACATGCAACATGCGCAAACACACTGTCATACTTAAGTCTGGATCTACCCCAATAAGTATAAATTCTTTCAAAGAGTGTAGTAGAGGAGGAGCAGAGGGTGTGGCTGCTACAAGGCCAGGAGGGGATGGGTCTGAGGCAGCCGCTCCCTTTACACCGTAAGCAAGCTGTAGCGCTCAGCACTCATACAGGGGCCAGATTTACTAAGCTGCGGCTTTGGAAAAAGTGGAGATATTGCCCATAGCAACCAATCAGATTCAAGCTCTCATGTTTCTTTTACATACTAGAGAATGTCAGAATCTGATTGGTTGCTATGGGCAACATCACCACTTTTCCAAACCCGCAGCTTAGTAAATTTGGCCACTGGAGTTTCAAGTGCTATTTTAAGCTGTCAGCCTCTGGCAGCTTCTATCAGTCAACAGTACTGCCCCAGTCCTGGTTGGCTCTACCTTGCTCCAACCATCCAGACTCAGGCCCCACTTCCTTGCAATGGAGCCAGAGTCTGTCACCTCCCGCCCCTGTATAGTACTTATAGCACATGCACATAAATATCGGACAGGAAGTTTGCAACAAAATGGCCGCCTCTGTTTTGTCCATGTAGAAAAACAGACATTTTCCTGTGGTCATAGTGGGAAAAAAGCAGATTCTTTGGAAGAGAGGAAAAGTCTTCAACATTTTTTTTATCACTCCCGTCTTTCCCCCTCACCCTTCCTTTTCTAAGGAAACATTAATTACAGGAAATAACATGTTTACTTTTTTGCCCAGTCATCCATTTTCTGCTTCAAAAAGGAAAGTTGTTTCTGTTCCAGAAGTTATAGGAGCAGATGGGAGCCAAATAAACAGCCTTTTTGTGCAAGAGTAAATATTAGGCAGTAATTTGGGGGGGTTTTGACAAAGGCTGTGAAATGTGTGCTTTTTGTGTAAAGAAAGTGCTGCAATGATTTTCTCATATGTCGTATTGATGGCAGCGATGACGCACAGCAGTGAGAGAGGTTTAACAACCAGGGCTGCTCTTAGCAGGTCCAGGGGCCTGGGGCAAAGCCCCTCCCCTCATCTGAAGCATGTGCAGGTCGGTCACTGCTGTAGGCATACGCAGAACGACACCTAAGCTACGTGTGCGCCAATTGCCGGCAACTGATTAGCTGTCAACAAACGATTAATCTGCTGCAGTTGCTATACAGCGGTTTTTAAACAGCGTTCAGGACAGCAATGAGCGCTATTTATAAACCACTTCAGCCGCCAGCCGCCAGCTTCATTCACAGAGCCGCGGCCGCCTGCTACAGTATATTAGTAGCCAGGATTGGTAACTTTCTATTTCTATCCTTCGGTAGATATTGGAGGAGAGAAACAGATGTCAGTTTGGAGACAGTGCTTAATGACGTAATTTATGCTAATTACATCATGAAGCCCTGCCCACTTCCATAATCACTGCTACTTACAGTGATCCTAGGGGTGGGCGGGGCTGGATGACGAAAATTACACCATCAAGTCCCGTCCAATCCCTGGTAACACTAGGGATTGCTGTGATGACAGGCCGGTTGGGCGGGACTTGTACGATACTCTCCCGGTAACTGCCCAAATTTCAGGAGTCTCCTGATACTCTGGAAATGTCGGCAACCCTGTTAATAGCACATTACTGCCGCTCTGTATATAATGCTGCCGGGAAGGGTAGCAACAGGGGCCAGCCCAGAGGCGGAACTAGCGAGTTGTGGGTCCAGGTGCAAAATATATGCTTTGGCCCTAATGATATCCCAGGTAACTCGGTGGGGAACTTCGGTGGTGCAGTGATAACGGCTGTGGGCCCTTGTATTAGCGTGGGCATTGGTGCTGCTGCACCTGTTGCACCAATGGTAGTTCCGCCTCTGGGCCAGCCAGAGCCGCTATCCATAAGTATGGAGTCGCTACTGCTCCCTGGTGGTTTCATATACAGTGCCATGGCACGCTACTAATATACTATAGCATTTAACTGCGGCTCTGTGAATGATGCTGGTGGAGCCCCCTAGGTGGCGGGCCAAGAGTTGAGGTGCGTGGGACCCAGTTAAACCCCCTAGTGTGGTACTGAGCACAACAGACATGGGTTTTTTTGTTTTTCACAAAATATTGTATAAGTCTAAACATACTATGCTGACAAGTTATGTCAAACAAGCCTTGCCCCAAATCAAAAGACTGGAGAAATTTTTTATGCAAAATCCCACCAACTTTTGGTAACGCCAGGCTAAGGAACCTTAGGCACTCCAGGGGCTTGATTTACTAAGCTGTGGAAAATGAAAAGTGGAAATGTTTCCCATAGCAACCAATCAGGTTATAGCTGACATTCACTGGTATGTAACAGGAAAGTAAGAGCTAGAATCTCATTGGTTGCTATAGGCAACCAATGAGATTCTAGCTCTTACTTTCCTATTACATACTAATGAATGTCAGCTAGAATCTCATTGGTTGCTATAGGCCGTAGTTGCTGACTTTCTCGGAATGTCCGGGAGACTCACGAAATTTGGGTAGTTCTCCCGGTATCCTGGCGGCAAATCTTCCGCAAGGGACTTGAGGCTCGTGGTTTCCATGAAACCACAGCCTGAAGTTCTGCCCCCTGCCTGGCAACACTAGTTTACTAGTGTTGCTAGGGGCAGGGAGGGATCTGATGACGCAAGTTACGTCATCTAGCCCCACCTCCATCCCAGCATCCGGAATCTCCCGGAGGGAAGCTTTTAAAAGTCAGCAACCCTGGTATATTTGTGTCACTTTGTTGTTAGCAAAATAAACAGCTCCAGTGCATTACAGGCTGCCCACAAGACTACTAGTGTTGCTAGGGACAGGGAGGGATCTGATGACGCAAGTTGCGTCATCTAGCCCCACCTCCATCCCACCATCTGGAATCTCCCGGAGGGAGGCTTTTAAAAGTCAGCAACCCTGGTATATTTGTGTCACTTTGTTGTTAGCAAAATAAACAACTCCAGTGCATTACAGGCTGCCCACAAGACCTTGCCATCTAAACGGTTTTCCTCTAAGAATGCAGTAATGTCAGTGTTCAGCGGAACGTGATTTCCAGCAGGATATTATAGAAACACAGGAAAATGCTCCATCCAGATTTTTTCCCCCTGCATTCGGATCTGCACCCATTCCAAGGACAGCTGCTAAAATGCTGACATAACAGATATTTTATCTCGTCCCAAGTCAACTGCTGTAACAACGAGGGCTTGAGCGCATCTACAGCATCCAAAAGCAACAACGAACACGGCTTTATCATGAAAGAAACATAGAAACATAGAAAGTGACGGCAGATAAGAGCCACATGGCCTATACTGATCCTAGACCCTATTTTACCCTCAATGGGGTAGATCAAGAACTACGTTTGCCGTACGTGTATTCGCGTAGCGTATTTTCGTGCGCGTAAATTCGCTACACTCCCCTCGGCACACCCCTTGCACGGACGTATTTTGTGAAAATATGCTAACCCAAACCCTACCTTAACTTTTTCAAACGTAGCAGCATACGTCCGCTAACGGACGTACTGACTACGCAAACGTACGCAGCTTAGCACGCCCATACTGTACACTTTAAATACCACCCCCCGCCTAGTTCACGTAAAACGCACGTATTGTTGACAAGCGTAAAATTGGCACGCCCACACGTAAGTATTTACGTTACACGTACGTGAATCACCCATACGTTCAGAATTACGCTAGAATTTGCGTATTTTCTGTTGTGCGCATGCGCAGTGCGTACGTTACTGCGAATTTACGTCTCCGCCACGCGTGAATTCACGGAAAAACGTAGTTCTGGATCAGGCCCAATGTAGTTTGAGATTTAGGATATATTTACCCCACGCATGTTACACTGTTCTACTGTGTTACCCTCTACCCCCTCAGATGGGAGAATATTCCACTTATCTATCACCCTTTCAGTGACCTCATTATCTGCACATTTCCTCTGAATCTACCACCCTCCAGTTTATATTCCTGCCCTCGTGTTCTATTACACCTCTTCCTTTGAAAAATGCCCCCTCCTCCTCCCTTGATGTATGTGAAAGCTGCTATCATGTCCCCCCCTCTCCCTTCTCTGCTCCAAGCTATACATGTTACTTCCTCCAGCCTTTCTTGGCATGTTGTGTGACAGAGGCCATGGACCATTTTAGTTGCTCTGATAGGACCGGATTCATAGATCCGGTGTGAGTTAGGTGTGGACAGACCCGCAACTAATTCACCCGTCCTGCTCCTATCCCGCCCCCCTTTTTAGGTACCTTATGGGACTTACTAGTGTCAAAGGGCTACCTTAACTATCCGTGCAATGTCCGCATGGACATTGCCGCTACCAGCCTCCCTCTCCCACTTTTACCCAAACCATCCCTGAGGTGGCATTACACCGCCTCTTTTTATCTAAAATACCAAACTGGCACGTAGATTGCGTAAAAGACATACTATACATGCGCAATAGATCCTTTACTAAAGAGACGCACCTAATAAGCGACTGCAAATGGCATTTGTCAAACACCGTGGTCACAGAACACGGGAGACCGACAAACGGCAAATTCCAACAGGATATAAACCAGGTTGAAACCAAATGTAGCCAGGAGTGACGCAAGCAGATTATTGGAGACTAGCGGGCAATCTAGACCTTGTGATGGGGGCCTGATTCTGAATTAGGAAAGACACCCGACTTTCACCAGCTGCTTGCAATAATCAGGTGTTTTTCTAGTCAGTCACATGCGCTCCAGATGTAACGTTATGGATCTCGTAACACATGTGACTTAGTTCTGTACGCCAGGAGATCCGTCCGACGGAGCGGTACTCCTGATCTGCATGCCTAATTCCCAGAAGAGGGCGAGGATAGACGATGGAGAGTTAGTGGCGGAATTCCCTTCCGCACAGATCTGCGTTCAGATGGACACAGGACTGGATCCAAATCGTCCGACACCCTACGCCCACACGCAAAGTCCAGATGTCATGTGCTATTTACATGCGTATTTCCTATCATACGGAGTTCCATAAGACTGTCTGCCCGCCAATCGTACGCAAGGTGGGCGGGGGAAGATTTAAATGACACAGTATGGGCGGAGTTTAAGATATGCGCGTGGATCCGTGTTTATGGCAGCGCATCTACCCTTAAGTCCGTATGACAGAAGAAAGTGACAGAGGATTTCACTCCTGTCTGCATCCAGTCCCCAGATCCATGAAAAAAGACACCAGTCCATCAGGTTCAACCTCTTATGGATCTCCAGCGATCCCTGATCCCTGTCCCTGCTGACCCAAGATGACCGTCATATTACTCCCTGGATCCACTATTGCCCTTCATCTTAATTAACGGCAATAACCCTGGATGCCCTTTTCTGCTAAAAATTTGTGAATCTGCCATCACCACCTTCCCTGGCAGTGACTCCATATCCTGACTGTAAAGAACCCTTTCCTTTGCTGGTTGTGGAACTCCCTTTCCTCTAACCTTGGTGGGTGACCCCGTGTCCTGTGTACAGTCCTTGGGGTAAAAAGTTCCTATGAAAGTTCTCTGTATTGACCCTTGATGTATCTTTATGTTGTCATTATATCTCCTCTTAGACGCCTCTTTTCTATAGTAAACATGCCTAAACTGGCTAGCCTTTCCTCATAGCTCAATGACTCCATGGCCCATATTTACTAAGCTGCGGGAAAAGAAAAATGGAGAGGTTGCCCATAGCAACCAATCAGATTCTATCTGACATTTTCAAGTATGTAACTGGAAAGTGAGAGCTAGAATCTGAATGGTTGCTATGGGCAACATCTACACTTTTCCTCTCCCGTAGGTTAGTAAATCTAGCCGCATATCCTTTACCAATTTTGACGCCCTTCTCTGAACGCTTTATAGTTCCAAAATGTCTTTTTTATGGAGTCATGTCCAGAACTGAGCTCCGTACTCAAAATAAAGCCATACCAACGCTTCATATAGTGGCAAAATGACAGTCTTCCCTTGCATCTATGCCCCTTTTGATGCATGCTAAAACTTTATTGGCCCGTGCAGCTGCTGCTTGACATTGAGCACTATTGCTAAGTCTATTTGTGTCATTATCCAATGTACTTACTCTTGCAATGATGATTATCAGGCTATTCTGTCTGTGTTTGAAGCAGACTTGGTCCGGCAGCCAGATCGGGCTTCCTTCAGAAAGATTTTGAAAAGGAGACAATTGTAAAATAAAATACAGGTATAGCACATGCAATCCATAAGAGGTTGCTGTTACTAATTGTTTGCAATGCATCCAATTTTTTTGATTGTTTTCCTGTAAACTGGTGAAAACAATTATAACAGAAAATTAATACACTTCCCGGAACCATCATATTAGCATTTGATTAAATGCCAAGCATTCACTCACCCGACGATGGTTTGGAAAACCAGCAGCTGTCTGGCAAATGCGACAAACAATAAAGGAACCATTTATGACACTGTAATATTTGATTGCTGTTATTATCTTTTTGTCTTATGAATGGACGTTCTGAAATACAAATTTCACCAGATTAATTACCTAAACCTGAGAACCAATATTTATAAGGCACAGGGGCCACCAGACACCTAAATTATTGCCCACATTATGAACCGAATCCAGACTTCAGGAAATTCAAGTTTTTGCAATCTCCATCCGCGCACTTATACGAGTGACGCTATTGGAAGGCAAATCCAGTTGTTTGCATTTACAACTTTTTATATAGTCGGCTTTTGTCAGGGGGACGTGCTCACAAGTTATAGGGGCTTAAGGCCGCCATACACTAGAGCGATTATCGGCCTGATCACTCAATTATCGTGTGATTGGGCAAATAATCACTCTAGTTAGTGGACAAGATCGTTTTTCCAAACGCCAAATAAACGCACCGGAAACGCTCGGGTGCGATTATTTGGTCTTTTGGAAAGTTTAATAAATATCGGGAGAAAGCTCCCGATATTTTAAGGGAGCCAATCAGCAAGCTGATAGGCTCCCTATCCCTGCAATAGCAGCTGCTCCATATCTATGTACAAAGCTGCTCTGTCAGCATTGAATTATACCTTCAAAGCTGTCAGAGCAGCATAGTGCATAGATATACAGCAGTGGCTATTGCAGGGAGTAGTACAGACAGGGATCTGCCAAATCCGTGCTGTGTGAAGCGCTGTAATAACCGCTGCTGCAGATGTATGCACTATGCTGCTCTGACAGCGCAGCTTTGTACATAGCTCGGCAGCAGCGCCATAGAGAGCGCTGCCCCCCCCCCTCTTCTGCTAGGATTATCGGTCCCCGCAGAGGAGGTGTATGGTGCCGATAACAGGAGATTTCCCTTGCGGGAAATTGTCCCGTTTATCGGGCCACTCCTGCTGGGACCGATAAGATAATCGCCGTATGGCGGCCTTTAGTATTACCAAGTACAGTATGGGTGGGGAATCAGACAGTCGACCTGTTCCTAAGTTACCAACAATCAGTTACTATGGTAACCACCTGTGTTAAAGAGAAAAATGTTTCTCAAACATAACATCAGATAATCGCCGTATGGCGGCCTTTAGTATTACCAAGTACAGTATGGGTGGGGAATCAGACAGTCGACCTGTTCCTAAGTTACCAACAATCAGTTACTATGGTAACCACCTGTGTTAAAGAGAAAAATGTTTCTCAAACATAACATC
>WWET01000842.1:266178-284442 GCA_011038615.1 Limnodynastes dumerilii
CTTGCTGCGTCCGGGCGAATAACGAATGAACGCTTCTCTGAACACGGCCCCGGATTCTCAACTACGTTTTTTCTTCACTTATCTACGAGAATCCAGGGCCGTATGCAGACTACCGGACATATAACATATACGTCCGGTGTTTAGCGGTTTTTTCCTACTGCGCATGCGTAGTAAATTTTTTTACGTAATCTACGTATCTGAAAGACCGCATTTACGCAATCCACGTAAGGAAAAGATGCGTAAATAATGTATAAAATGTACAACGCATGCGCAGTAGGAAAAAACAGCTAAACACCGGACGTATACGTTATATGTCAGGCTGTCTGCATACAGCCTCCAGTCCTTAGTCTTCTAGGATTTCTTTCAGGCCTGCCCACGACCTCAGTCCTCTGCATCTGTTGTTAATATAGCGCACTCCTTATGGAGCATATAATGTTATCTGGGAGTAAGCAGGCTCCGTGGCATGTGGTACATAGCACGCCGTTTGCAGCCTACTAATTTTTATTGATCTCTGGGGTAATATTTATTTATCACAGACTTAGAAAAGAGGAAACAGAAGGATCTCTATGGAACATCACCATTTTTTAAAGATTAGAGGCCAGATTTACTAAGCCGTGGGAAAGGGGAAAAGTGGAGATGTTGCCCATAGCAACCAATCAGATTCTAGCTGACATGTTGTAGTATGTAATTGAAAAGTAAGAGTTTGACTCTGATTGGTTGCTATGGACAACATCTCCACTTTTCCCTTCTCCGCAGATATGTAAATCTAGTCCCTGGAGATGTTGCTATGCAAGAGGTTGTCTGTGTATCTGATTAGCAGCTCAATTGGAGGTCGGCTACATAACTGGCTTAGACTTTGCACAGCGGCCCCTAAGAGGGTTATGTGGTTGCTATTTCGACAGCGATGCAGCAGGCACCAGAATGTTGGCTGTAACATTGCAGACTTTTGGATTTGCATTTAGAAAACATTTAATTTGGCAAATGTACAAGGCCGAAGGTTCGAACTTCAAGAACCTAGCGCCACGTCTGCGCGGCTTCTCCCACTTTATAAAGCAGAGTGGCACTGAATCACACGTGGCTCATCAGCAGCGCATTTCGCCAGCCAGCCAAGAAAAGAAGCTACTTCCGCTGTAAGGTAAGTGCTACACGAAAAACCAGGCGCTATGCCATCTCTAGACACCTAATATACACCACGTGTTACAAGCATTTGGAACCCCCCCAACCCCCACTACCACCTCTAAAAATCCTGTGTTTACAACTGCTGGGTATGGCACATGAGCCCATTGGTTCTGGCATTTGCTCTCCCCGTGGTACCTGCTGTACCCAGGTGCTGCACTCGGCTGTGATTCCCCGGTTAGTGATTGGGGTTATCGTCATGCCGAACAAACATTTCGGCAATAACCCTATTTGATTAGACAGGCGTCGCGGTAAGGACTCTGTAAATGCTGATCACTGACCGCTGCTGGCATTTCAGCGCTGACACTTTAACTGTTGAAATTCAGATCATCGGACCAGCAAACTACACCCAGTCCGTTAGAGGTGGATTGTGGGTAGTCAGCGCCAATCCTCCAAATGGAACAGGATATCCAGTCCATGGGCCAGTTCCAGCCTTGATTTCTCTACGTCATGTACGGAAATAGCCTGAGTTGATGTATTGTGCATTGAAACTCTGTACGGAACACAGCCGCTCGATGCTGCATTCCGTATGGGGTTTATTCTGTACACAGGAGGCAGGCCCCGGTACACATGGTGGGTGGGAGAGAATAGGCATTTAAATTGTACAGCTAAGTCCTTATGCACAATGAAGTGTGAAAGGTTTCCAGCATTTCCATGTAGGAGAACAGGGGAGTTATCTGTTCACCTGCATGAGGGATGTTGGATACCAAAATCTGTACAGCCCAGGGTTGATGACTTTTTAAAGCTTCCCTTCAGGAGAACCCAGAGGACAGTCATATATTTCTACAAGGGGTGGGGCTTAATGGTGTGTTTATGCAAATTGGCATTAAGTCCTGCCTCCTGTCAATCACTCCTGTAATCTCTAGTGTTCCATGGGGATGGGTTGGGCTTGATGACATCATCAAGTGCCACCCATCTCTAGTAACTCTAGGGATTACAATAGATATCGATAGCTGGTGGGGCTCGCTGGAGCTTTGCCGGTTCTTCCAGAATAACTGCCCAAATTTCCGGAGTTTCACAGATATTTCGGGCGAGTCGGCAGCCCTGCATTAGCCTCCACAATGGAGGCTAGCGTATGGATTTAATCGTCAACTCTGGATTCAGCTCCATGTCTTCCAGAGATAAGATAAGAGAGTAGAGACCTGATTCAGACTTAAGAAGGAGCTTGAAAATAAGAGGGGAAGGTTACACCTGGGCTAAGCCATGTTGATTGCAGGGGAGTCATATTTTATCTGTTGCAAACAGTATTAGAGTTGAGAGGTGGAATTTCCCAGCCCGAGTCTAAATAACAGAAAAGTAAATCTGTAAATAGTAAATCTGATTATCTGTGTGCAGTCAGTAATTCAAAGATATATCCCTGAATGCAAAGAATACAATTACCTTGACTCCCCCTGAAAGCAACATGGTTTAGCCCAGGAGTAACTTTCCTCTCTTCATTTCACGCTCTCTAGATCATAAGAGAAAGTTGGATTTGAGAAAGGACACAGGTTAATAAACACTGAATAGGCCTCTGACCTGGATCTTGATCTCAGTCCATGTGACCTACACCTGACCATGTTTTTAGGTCTCCTCAGAGCATCGTGGGTGAGATAATTGATGCCGCTTGTAAATCTTTAGAACCATCAGGAACAATACACCTGCAACAAACTATTCAATAGCGCACTCACAGAAAATGGTATAAGTCTCACTGTTTACTTTCCTGGTTCTGCTGAGCTGGACGTCAATAAGCACAGTTTAATAATTTCCTCCCTGCGTCTCTACAACTTCCTTAAAAACAATGGACTTGACTGCCAAGATCTCTCAAACACTCCTTTTTGTTGTACATTTTTAGGAGAGGGAATTCCTCAAGGCTTTGTAAACCTGTCACTAGTAAACAAATGGCAACAAGTTCATTGTCTGTGCTATCTCCCCCAAACGGTTTGTTTCCTCAGTCCTCAAGAACAATACATTGCCGGGCTTATAAAACGTTATAGCAGGGTCGCCCTCCCCTCCCCCCCAACGTATGATGAGAAACAGCCCCAAACACACAGCACTGGGCTGTCCACACTGCAAAAATTACAAAGCTATGTCAACACAGATCTGTCGTCTCCTCATAAAACAATACGTCTTGGAAACATCCAGCAAGGATGTAGTTAGCTCCCCCTTGGAATAGCTTTAGGTTTCTGTCTAGAACTGTGGTTTATTGACAAGTACCAGTTAAAGTACCATTATAGTCCTATTCTCTCTCTGTTACTCTGTCTTCAGTTCTTTTCTTCAAATCTATCCCTCCCTCCACCCATCCTATGACCCTGACAACAGAACTTCAACTTTTTATCAGCCCGGGTTTTTGTCGGGGCTTTTTGGGTGAAAAAAACCTAAAAAAAAACTTTAAAAAAACCGTAACTTTCCTCTGTTATTTTCAGTCTCTTGTCAGTTGTAAGTGCAGATGAATATAGGCTTCATTCAAATTATAATAAACCCAGAACAGCACAAAATAAGAGGTTTTGGCAATGACTACGGCAAACTTTCTGGTAGTGGCCTTATGATTGCCATTTATGTTCTTGTCGGTGTAGTGACCAGATCCACTAATAAATGAGCAAGTCCAGTCCCCTTATGGGCCCAAAAAGACCGCTGTGAAAATCTCATTTTCGATACAGCGCGAGGCTTAACTGCAGATGAATCAGTGCCGAAATCTTCCCAATGAAGAATATTTGGAAAGAAACTAACATCAAATGCTCCTATTTCAACAATTTACCCATTCCCAATGCACTGCTAGAACGGGAAGGTCAGGCTGTAGAACAGGGAGAGTGAAGGGGGAAGAGGAAGGAGGAAGGTTAGGGTTAGGCTCCAAGACAGGGAGGGTTAAGGTTAGGCTTCTAGAAGGGGGAAGGTTAAGGTTAGGTTACTAGAAGGGGAAGGTTAGGCTTCAGGAAGGGAAGGTTAAGGTTAGGTTACTAGAAGGAGAATATTATGCTCCAGGACAGGGAAGGTTAAGGTTAGGTTACTAGAAGGGAAAGTTTAGAATCCAGGACAGGGAGGGTAAAGGTTAGGTTGCTAGAATGGGAAGGTTAGGCTCCAGGACAGGGAGGGTAAAGGTAAGGTTGCTAGAAGGGGAAGGTAAGGGTTAGGCTGTGGGGCAGGGAGAGTAGTGGAGGGTTAAGGAACTTGTCACAACTGGAATCTATGAAGACCCTCCAATCACCATAACAATGCTGTCTAGACAGAAAATGGCCACCATTGTTGTTTCATTGCAGGAGGGGGAAGCGATCTCAAATCAGGTAATAGCAGCTACAAAACACACCCTTTACATTACAAAAAAGCCTTAAATCAACTTTCTAATTGCCATTTACCTGCTCTGCCCGTTAGTCTCAAGCATGCGTAATTGGCCAACATGTCATGTGATGAGCGGGTGAGAGAAGCGCAAAAAGAACTCAGAGAGATGCTTCAAAGCCTCTCTGATCAGTAAATGTGTACACCAGCTGTCTAGAATCATACAAAAAAAATGTGGACGAACAAAACAAAACACAATGGAAACCATTAGACAACATTTAATAGGACAGTGATTTACATTCCATAGCAAATTCCTTAGCATAGGACCACTGCTTTATTAAATAATGCTTATGGATATGGCCAGAAAGCAGGGAGCAGAAACATTGCATTTAACCCCAAGGTTATCCTAGATATATGTTGAAATACTGTGAAGTTGAAGAGAAGAGTAAGTAGACAGGATGTCCCATGTTGCGTAATTATCAGTGACTGAAACACCCACATCATTTTATCATTGTTGTTAAAGATAAAAGAGGAAGAGAAAGGGAAAAAAGTCGTCTACATAGCAACCAGTGTTCAGTAGCAAAACAAACAATACGTGTGTAGTCTGGATGAGGTAATAAAATAAAAAAAATAAAAAGCACATTTTCTGCAACAGATCAACTGAGTAATCATCCAATACAAACTCTTCAAATAAAAAAAAAAATCAAACTGGAACATTCAGCTCTGTCACAATCACTACTTTTCTCTGCACTTTGTTTCTTGGTTTACCTTTCACTGCACTTCCTGGTGTTCGCACTCTGCTGCAGGTATTGTTCCACAGGTGCTTCTCATTGCCTCACCGGACTCTCATCAGCTGCTCCATTTAAACCCCTCACTGACTGCACACTTTTGTCAGAGCAACAGGTTTCCTTCGCCTGCTGACAGGTGTCCTCAGGCTTGCTAATGCGTTCTGGTTTGCTGGCTTCTGTTCAAGACTCTTGTCCTCGGGTTCAGTTACCAGGCTGCTCTATGTGTCTCCAGTTCCAGCAATCCTGGTATCTCTGGTTCCTGTTTGTGCCTCCAGTTCTAGCAATTCTTTCCTGTTCCAGCACTCCCCATGTCCTACCCTCAGATCCGGTTCACCATTCCAGCATCTTTGCGCTTGTCCAGAGGGCCGCAACCTGATACAAGCCTGCAGCCAACTCCCTCCTCACTCCATCAGGCGCTGTGATGAACACCTGGCTTGTGTTAAGTCATTGTGCCTCCATATCGACATTGAGTCTGGTGCATGACAATCTCAAACTGCATATTTTTTTTTATTTATTATTATACTTGAGCTAACCTTTAAAAAATATATACGGAACATGTTTATTTATCATCACATCTACAGATTATCATTTACAAACCACAGATAAACAGGGTTAAGCTTCCTGTTTAACAGGCAAATACTTCAAATCAAGTAAAGAATAAATAAGACGAAAATAACTGAAAAAATATATAACAATGAAAATAAATGTTCCAAATAAACTTAAATAAATAAAATGTTTGAAAAGAAAACAATTAAAGGAAAAAGAACTGGTCAGAAGCGCTTGACCATCGAATAATGGATTTTGATCAAGTATTTGACGTTCAAGTTAAGTGTTTTAAAATAATTGTTTTTCCCACTGACAACATTTGAGTATTTTGGAGAATCGCACAGATATACTTTAAATACATAAAAATTTATTAAATAAAGTATTGTCAGGGGGTATTTTAATAAAGCTTAGGAACAAGGGCCTGAATCAGATCTAAACGCAAATCTGCACGCCATTGTGGGTGCTGTCTGTGCGTATGTAATAGAAGTAGTGAAGTCTACGTGGAATCCATAGGTGCAGACATTGGTCCCTGTGGACTGCTAGCAATCACAGCTCGTAGCAGACAGGCACCAAGGAGCTAAGTGCAACGAGGCTACGTACCCGAATACACTGCACAAGGGCAGGGCAGCATGCATTTGAAGTGTCCCATCCTAGCACAAAGATAAGAAATAGGTAGCGGGATATCAGCTTAGACATGACCTGGAGCTGGCGCAAATGGTGTGACATAAACAGTCCTTTTTGATGTCTGCATTCGGCTCTGGAGCAGGTGGCACTTGCTTGAGCATGACCCTTACTGTACACTGACCACGTGTCTCCTCCTCTTCCCTCCCACAACAACAAGCCCCCCAGACCACGATCAAGAAGTGAGCGTATATCGGATCACGCACGGTTCGTTTCTAAAGCACGCACTGCGCAACGTGAGCCGACATATACGCTAACCTCTTGATCGTGGTCTTAAGAGCCTATCCATAGGATACAGGAGAAATACCAGCATTGCTTGTAAATAAGAGAATATTTGCACAGCACAAGAAATCGGTTATTTATTCTGTAAATAGAGCAATACACGGTGTAACGACTTTATTCAGTTCATGAACAGTAAAAACAGATTGCTTTATTACAAACTTTACTTTATTCCACTCCGTGACTTTTGCCATACACTGAACTGAGATTAAAAGATGCTCCACCAAAGCCTATTTTCATAGACAACTAAATAGCTTTAATTGGAAAAGTGGAGTTGTTGCCCATAGCAACCAATCAGATTCTGATTGGTTGCTATAGGTAACATCTCCACTTTTCCAAAACCCGCAGCTGGGCACACACCTGTGCAGTTATACTTGTGATGTGAAGGCTTTTATAATTGCACTGATGATAGCAAGACATGATGAGAATGCTAAATCACACGTACACACTATACCAATTTAGCAGCAGATCTATGCTCATTCATCTCTCCTAACGATCTGCTGAAACAATTGTGACTCCGTACACACTGTACCCATATCAGTCTATGCTGCACAGGAGACTGCCGGATGGTCATACCTGCATATGAACACCACCCGCACCTGTCTGACATTGTAACAACGGCAAACATGATTTTAAGGACGTTCATAAAACCAAAATTATCCCAAGTGATGTTTCTTATCACTAAAAATCAACAAAATGGACACCGGATTCATAACTACGTTATTTTTAAGTGACGTGCCTATTTCTAAGTGCTGCGCTAATGCGCACGTGTAGTAAATATTTTACGCAATCTACGTAGCATTTCATTAAACGCTACGTAGATTGCGTAAAATAGTTACTACGGGTGCGCATTAGCGCAGCACTTAGAAAGAGGCACGTAACTTAAAAATAACATAGCTGTGAATCCAGTACAACGGAAGCATTCACGCTCCTAAAATATTGTTCCAAATGATAAGGAATCGGTTGATCAGCTTGATAATTACATAGGTGTATACCCGGTTGATCAGCTTGATAATTACATAGGTGTATACCCTGCTTAAGCCCTATGGCAGGAAATGAAACAGATATTAACACATCATGAAGCCGGTTCCTGCAAAGCTTGTCTACCTAAAACCAATACTGACCCCAGAGTGTAATCAACCCTCAAATTCATTTAAGAGTAAGGACAGGCTCAGCTCTCCCAGTGTTGTGAAACTTCAATTCCCAGCATGCTTTAACTGCATATGCATAGCGTACGCCTGACAAATCATGCTGGGATTTGTAGTTCTACAACATCTGGAGAGCCACAGGCTGGCCAGGTCTGATACCCCTTGCAGTCTGCCTGCAGCCATTTTACTGTGGATCAATGTAGGCAAAGTGGAAATATGTAAATCTGAGCTGGAATTTTTGTAGGATAAAAGTAAAAACCATAAAATATCTGCTGCACAACAGATGTGGAGAATTTATGCCAAAATCCACGAAACTAGTCCTAAAATCCAGACCAGAGAAACTCCCTTTAGACAACAAAACAATCGCTTTTTTTTTTTCCATCTACCCCTCCAAATAGATATATAAAACATTTAAATACATTTACATGTATACAAAATGGATTCTGGTTCCAAAAATGCTTGAGAAAACAAAACTGGCACACTAGGAAAAAAAACTAACTAATTAGACATCTTTTCCTAAATGCACTATAAGGTCAGATATGATTGGCCAGTCACTTTTCTCAGTAGTTCCCATTGGTTGTCCCAGATACAACTATAATTACTGGATGTAACAAGACACTGGCAACTAACACTGTAAAAGATATAAATGCATATTATCTTGTCTAGCCACTTGTTAGTTATATGCAGCCACAATAAAATATTAAAGGCTGTTGTGTATCAAAATATTAATAATGTTTAATAAAAAGTGTTTATTTCTTTTAAGGGTTTTATTTAAAAACAAGCAGAGGAGATTAGAAAAAACCCCAAAACGTTTGTTACTGCATTACTGATAAACAGTTTCTTTTAATATGAAGTGACTTAATGCAAGGTAAAAATATAGCAACAGATAAGTGAATAACATTTGTTGCTCATATCCATTCCACACTATCAGATAAATAAAAAGTGGGGAAATAGTTTATATTCCTTTCCATATTCTTTAGGTTTAATTCCACATTAAATAAATTACATTTATGTTTTTATTCCTACTCAGACAGGTCTAAAATATGAAAAAAAAAATGATTTAACATATAAAGTCCTAAAACAGTTCATTCTTGTAACGAGAAATCAAATGGTTCAAACTCTCTTCTGAAGGACTTGGCCAGGTCTTCCTCCTCATCCTGGCTCAATTTACACGCTTTCCAATCAGCTCTCGTCGGTATGTTCAAAATGGCTTCACTTGCCAACACCTCCCTGAAATTGGAAAACAATACGGAAAAAGGGGAATGACAGCTTTAATGTTACTCGTTACACAATATTTTGTACATTAAACCAATTGTTATTTTTTTTTGTTATACTGTGACAACAGGCACGGAAACATGACTTCTTATATTAAAAAAAAAACCTTTTATAGGAGAAAACCCCCTGCTATTATCACAGAGAAACAGGGAACCGAATCAGAGAAGTACTAAATCTGCCTAGCATCAGCTAAGACTCCACAAATTCCTACCTTAACAATTTGATTATAAGTACTAAGTAGGACTAATTCTTACCACTAACTTGTTCTTATTAAAACATACATAGTCTACTCGGAGAGAGAATAAATTTAAATTATGCTTAGTTTATCTACACATATTCAGATGTAATAGGAATAATAAGCAGAAAAAATGGTTTTATTGAAAGATATTAAATAAATCATGTCAAGACCTAATAACTTTGAAACATAGTTTTAATGCATTCTAACATTAACAATTCATAGTATTAATATAATAAACAGGATTTGTTTTGTATTTAAACATTGATGTAAAAATGTTACATGATATGGGGATAAAAAAAGGCCGGACGTATAACGTTTATGTAATCTACGTAAGAAAAAGATACGTAGATTACTTAAAAAAAATACTAAGCATGCGCAGTAGTAAAAATCGCTAAACACCGGACGTATATGTTATATGTCCGGTACTCTGAATACGGGCCAAAACGTGGAAGATTAAAACGAGGGAAAAACATCAATCTATCTTATCAGAGTAGTGTAGACCAAGCAAAAAAAACCAAAACATTGAAATAAAACCCTACCTTCCAAATTGCAGTGGGAAGTTTTTCTTAATCCTATGAAAGAGCTTCTCCCCTGTATCCAGTTCAACATAAAAATATGGTGTCCCAGGCTGTACAATCTGAAGAAAAAGAAAACAAGAGTTTTGTCTTTATCAGGAATAAAGGGCATAAATAAAGTGTTGTATTACAATATAAACCATATAACAGGTATGAGTAACTCGCCTGGTGTAGCCGCTATGTTCAAAGCCTAGTCGTAGCCAATACTTGGCAAAGCATATGTCTGATCTATTACAAAACCATTCATTCTAGCAGAGAGTCTCAGAGAGTATTAAAGGGATGTTAAAGTGTTCCCAACAGCCACAGTAAAGGCAGCCATTTTGAGATATAAATAGACATTTGGTTGCTTAATACATTGGAAACCTAAGCAAGAGCATCTGTAATGTCTCTAAGGTGATTAGTTCCCAGTGAATGGAAATGCAGAATTCTCCTGAGTCCTGCTCCAGGCCACAAATTGGCTGCAGTCGAATATCATCCAACATGACCCATTCCATTAGGTGCAAAAACTCTGCTCCTCAGTTTCCAGCTGTCAGTTACTACAGTAACCACCTTTATTGAAGAGGCAAATAGTTTTTTAAATATCAGGTAATTCATTAAAACCAGGTGAGTGACAGTTGGAAGCTCAGGAGCGGATTAAATTGTACCTAAATGGAATGGATCATGTTGGAAGGTCTGCTGTCGAACATGGGGTCATGTGTCCAAAATAAAGTATCAGTAATCAAGATGTTATTAGTAGGATGGTGCAGAGGGCGGACATACTTGTTTGATATCTGTGTGCTGTGGGATCTCCAAGAGTTCTATGTTCTGCTCCTGCGCTTGGATAATAAAAGACTCTTTAATGTCTTCTGTGGCGCAGCAGTCCAATGGCACAGGAACTATCTAAAGGAGAGAGGCAAAACCATCAACTATTGCAGTAAGCATTTAAAAATCTGGAAAACATAGGTCTGTATTTCACTATTTTCCATAACCCGAGTGAAAAACCAAAACTGAAAATATTCAGGTGAACAGGTTGCCTAGAAACAGCAGAGGCAGCCATTTTTGCAAACGGAGTAAACATTGAGTTCATTTGCTAGGAACCAATGCCCCATTAAGGCACTACTGAGCAGTCACCATGAACATCTCAGGTGACAAAATGGCTGCCTCCAACATGCATAGGCAGACACTCCAACATGACCCATTCCACTAGGTACAATTTAATCCGTTCCTGAGCTTCCAACTGTCACTCACCTGAAAGTTTTAAAAAACTATTTTTCTCTTTAACAAAGGGGGTTACCATAGTAACTGACAGTTGAAACCTGAGGCGCAGAGTATTTTGTACCTAATGGAATGGGTCATATTGGAGGGTCTGCATAGGTGAAAGGTCACCAAAATGTCTGGGTAAAAAGTACACCCGTCATCAGTCACAAGAGGAAAAGTACCGGACAATTCCCTTATTCTGAATTATAAATAGCTCATACGCTCCAGTTCTCACTTCCTGATATTTCAGAATTAAATTAATTGCTTCATCCTTCTGTCTGTGAGTAACTTTACTATTACGACCGATGCACTTTACCCATTATCCATCTACCGGTGGATCTGCAATACATTGAAAGTAATAACATACCTGCACGGATACACCGGTTGCTAAAAACTCTCATGTCATATGGGACTTTGAATTCCTTATTTGACATAATGGTCTGGATTCACAGTTACGTAGTTTTCATCTTACGTACATTGTTTTAAGAATTGAGCTACTAGGCATGCACAGTAGTTTATTTATGCTATCTACGTACCATTCCTGTACGTAGATTGCGTAAGCACGGTCTAAACCCCGCGCTTACTCAATCTACATACAGAAATGGTACGTAGACAGCGTAAAGACACTAAGCATGCCTAGTAGCTCAATTCTTAAAACGTACATTAGATGAAAATTACGGAACTGTGAATCCGGACCTGGATCTGAAACCTGGTTTTGTTATCAGTAGTGACCCATTACACACCGGTCATTTTTATCTGCCATACAGGTGGTTAAAGCTCCCAATCCCAATAGTCAGCTCTCACCACACAAACTTTTTATTGTTCGTTTATTTTTCTATATGTGGACATTGTGATGAATAAATATTTTTGCTTTTATCCACTGATCGGTTTACACTTCTTTCAACGTTGGTGAATAGTTTCTCACTTCTATTAATGCTGTGTTACTTGCGTGTTTTTGTCTACATAACCAGTTGTAATCAGGTACAGTATAGAAACAGACCGGCTGCTTCCATAGTCATCACCCTGGCCAGGATTCCAGACCAAGATGGAAGATTCTGGAAGCTGCCATTAGTAGCAGCAAACTACTCACAGTTTAGCGTCATATAACCCGACGGCTACCAAGATTATGCCCAGGCTCCCAATATCACTCTCGCTTCAAACATACCCTCCAAGAAGACCCCTTCCATTAGGTACAGAATACTCCGTTCCTGAGCTTCCAACTGTCACTCACCTGGTTTTAATGGATTGACTGATGTTTGAAAAACAGTTCTCTTCAACAATGGTGGTTTCCATAGTAATTGACAGCTGAAAGCTAAGGAGTAGAGCATTTTGTACCTAATGGAATGGGTCATGTTGGAGGGTCTGTTCCTATAACATTCCCTAACCTATAGAAAATGGAAACGGGACAGTAAGGTTTTCTGTTCTGCTAAAGTAAAAAAAAAATACAAAGTTCACAAAAATAAATACAATAGAGTAAAAGACAAATGATAAAGTCATCACTGGGACATATCTGCCCCTCAGAACAAGAAAGTCATCACGAGACAGGACAACCTGTCTATACAGACTTAAACTAATGATATGTAATAGCTGTGAGAGCTGGCATGAGAGGAGAGATCACGAGGCTTGAAGTGATCTCGTAGGAGACCGCTGCTCTTATTCTCTATGTGACATTACCCGGCTGACCCGCAATATAAACAGGAGAACCATCAGAGATAATGACACAATAATCGTAACTTGTAATAACCCCAACCACTGCTACAAGTGCCCCCTCACCCACCTCTACATGTTATATAGGATGTCCTTGTATGTCACAGGAATTACTTGCTATGAATATATACATACCACGCAGAGATCAGGCTGACCTGTTATGCCAAAACCTGAATACTTGAATTAGAAAATCCCCCTTATATTGCAGTGTAAGGTTCATCCCTGGTGCCCCATCTAGTAGAACGGAGGAGTTTGCACGCAGGAGACTCACCGTGTAGTGTTGGTGGGTGTCTGGGCGTAAATACAGGTGGTGCAAGGGGGTGCGGCTGCTACAGGACCCAGAAGAGAGGGTGGACCATGGCAACCATCTGCCCCTCCACTGTAAGCAACCTATCAGAGGCTGACCGCTTAAAACAGTGCATGGCGCACCACGAGTATGAGTGTATGTAAGTATAGCATTCTAGCGTTCAGCACCCATACATAGACAGCCGTACCCAGCTCCGCCCCCAGTCCCACCTGACACTCCCTAGTCCTACCCATCACAGGCCCCGCCTTCTTGCTCTGAGCCTGCCATCCTCTGCCCCTGGTGGTTGTAGTGTGTGTTACAGAACAATATCACATGTGGGTAATATTGCCGCATACAATGCTTTTAAGGATAGTAACTCATTGGCCGCCTTAAATAAACTTTGTAACGAAACTCATGTTAACTCTACCTCCATCTGTTAAGAACATTGAAATATTCATTTACACTTAACGGCCATTTACACTGAGTTATCATAGAGCAACCCAAAACAATTACGGGCTCGGGTCCGAATCCAGAATGGAGTACGCACATCGCTTGTAAGTGTCCGCAGCGTACTTACACCAAGCGCAATCTTATATTCCGTAGTGCGCTCACTCGCTCGTACGGAAACCTGGACCCTCCCTTCATTTTTACGCAGACATCCTGTGTGTAACGGGCTGGTGTATCATGGAGGGCCGGACATAAGAACACAACTAAGTCCTTACTGTAAGGTTTAACTACACCCCCTCCCCCTGAGAACCATGTGTACACGTTGTATGCATGATAGGCCGTGCACACCGATGTCAAAGTGGGTTACCGTGTGTAATTCACATTAATTCATTCATGCTGCATTGGGAGTGTTACCGTCATGTTCACACATATGCAGAACGCAAGCACGGTGTATTTATGCACTCTGGGTGTGTAGATGGCCGGTTAGACACAATTCTGCATCTTGTCCTTTGTCATTAAGGATGTACAACATGCAGCAGGCAAAATGTGCCAATCCAGGTGCTGTGATACTTAAACTTCCAGCATAACTATATCAGATACCCAACAAAACATCATGGGACTTGTAGTTTCACAACACCTGGAGTGCACGTTCCATGATGCTTCGCTAGATCAGTGATACGATGAGGTTTTTCCAACACCTGGAGTGCCAAAAATTGCCATTTACTGCCATTTGGATATCCACTTAAGTGTGTTAGCTCATGTGAGCAGGGCTCTCTGTCCCAGTGTTGTTCCTTCTTTCCTCCACCACTCCCCCCTCACTTAGTACTCTCTTGTCCCCCCTCTGCTACCCTTTTACCCCATCCCCACCTGGTGGCTCCCTCTCCACCTCTCACTGCGCTTTATCCCCTGCTCCCTGATCTTCCAAGCTTGATAAATTGCATTTTGCCTTGCGTTCTGTGCTTGCTTCACTTTATTGTATTTTTGTGATATTTTTATAGTCATATTGTATTTAACATATACAATGCTGTCCATCCCTACCCTGTATGTCTGTACTGTATTTTGTACGGCGCTGCGGACACCTTGTGGCACCTTATAAATGATAATAATAAATAATAATAAATCTGTGGGGTAAAAAAAAAGTCAATCTCAGAAGGTTGATGAAGGCAGCTGTTGCCGTTACCTGTAACTGGAGATGCTGACTCCTGTAATTCCTCTCAAACATCACATATCTCTTCCCCTTCGCTTTGTAAAACTTCCTTAGCGACGCTTTGTACTTCTCACACTCTTCCACGACCTCAGACGAGAGGTCCACCATGGACTGGTAGTGGCCAACAGGCAGAATGAGGACATGGTCAGAGGTCAGGCCGCCTTTAGCCAGAGCAACGTAGCACTAAGAGGGGAAAGAAGTCTTAGATTTAAACTTTGTCTCTTAAGAAGTGTCTAATCTCCCCCCTCCATCTCCTCACATCAGTTTGACGAATGCCCTATCACACTACATTTGTATAAAGCTGGCCAAACACTGGAGAGATTACCAGGCTGATCGTCCAATCATCAGGTGATCGATCAATATTCCCTGTAGTGAGTGCTCAGAGTGGATTTTCCAAATGGCCAATCATCATGCCAGGAACACACGGGTACGATTATTGGCCATTTGCATGTATAAAATATATTGGACTCAAGCTTCCGATATCAGTGCAGAGCCAACGAGCGGAAAGAGCCTCCTGTCAGTCTCAGCAGCCCCTCCCTATTCAGCATGGATTATTGGTGCCAGCAAGGAAGGTGTGTGGCGCCGATGGGCCGGATCTAGACTCCTGCACGCTTTTCCTCTCGTGTGGGGGCTTTATGGCAGCTTACACTGCCATAAGCCTGCCTTAAGTAAATTGTGCGAATCAGTGGTCCGTAAAACCGCTGATCCGCACAAGCGTGGGAGCCCCCTCCCACACTGCACACTTTGCCCCGCCCACTTTAGCGTGCGGAGGGGCACCACTGCCCATTTCCTTGGATATGTCTGTACTGTATATTATTATATACTATGCTGTCCATCCCTGTCCTGTATGTCTGTACTGTATTTTGTACGGCGCTGCCGACACCTTGTGGCGCCTTATATACGATAATAAATAATAATAAATCTGTGGGGTAAAAAAAAAGTCAATCTCAGAAGGTTGATGAAGGCAGCTGTTGCCGTTACCTGTAACTGGAGATGCTGACTCCTGTAATTCCTCTCAAACATCACATATCTCTTCCCCTTCGCTTTGTAAAACTTCCTTAGCGACGCTTTGTACTTCTCACACTCTTCCACGACCTCAGACGAGAGGTCCACCATGGACTGGTAGTGGCCAACAGGCAGAATGAGGACATGGTCAGAGGTCAGGCCGCCTTTAGCCAGAGCAACGTAGCACTAAGAGGGGAAAGAAGTCTTAGATTTAAACTTTGTCTCTTAAGAAGTGTCTAATCTCCCCCCTCCATCTCCTCACATCAGTTTGACGAATGCCCTATCACACTACATTTGTATAAAGCTGGCCAAACACTGGAGAGATTACCAGGCTGATCGTCCAATCATCAGGTGATCGATCAATATTCCCTGTAGTGAGTGCTCAGAGTGGATTTTCCAAATGGCCAATCATCATGCCAGGAACACACGGGTACGATTATTGGCCATTTGCATGTATAAAATATATTGGACTTAAGCTTCCGATACCAGTGCAGAGCCAACGACCTGAAAGAGCCTCCTGTCAGTCTCAGCAGCCCCTCTCTATTCAGCATGGATTATTGGTGCCAGCAAGGAAGGTGTATGGCGCCGATGGGTCGGATCTAGACTCCTGCACGCTTTTCCTCTCGTGTGGGGGCTTTATGGCAGCTTACACTGCCATAAGCCTGCCTTAAGTAAATTGTGCGAATCAGTGGTCCGTAAAACCGCTGATCCGCACAAGCGTGGGAGCCCCCTCCCACACTGCACACTTTGCCCCGCCCACTTTAGCGTGCGGAGGGGCACCACTGCCCATTTCCTTGGAAATGGGCTCATACGGAACAAAGTTCGTACAATGCTTGCTACGTTTGTGTTACTATGGTAACACTAGCGTAACATCTGGGGGCGCCCTCTAGTTAAATCAGGCCACTTTCGCACTTTGTGTGCATTAGGCCTGACGTGCGCAAGTGTGGATCCAGCCCAATATCGGGACCTATCTCTAGCGGAAAATCATCCCGTTTATGAACCACCTCCTGCTGGGTACGAAATCTCTCAAATATACGGCCAGCTTTAGAACCAATTTATTTCACCTGTCCTTAAGTTGTATGTAGATAAATCATACGTGAATAAAAAGTCATCACTGGGACGTCTTCGCCCTCAGACCAAGAAAGTCATCATGAGACAGCACAACCCGTCTATACAGACTTAAACTAATGATATGTAATAGCTGTGAGAGCTGGCATAAGAGAGGAGAGATCACGAGGCTTGAAGTGATCTCGTAGGAGACCGCTGCTCTTATTCTCTATGTGACATTACCCGGCTCACCCGCAATATAAACAGGAGAACCATCAGAGATAATGACACAGATTCAGAAGACGCTAAATAAATCCACTTCCACAGACAGAGACAGAGAGACACAGACAGAGAGAGAGAGAGAGAGAGAGAGAGAGAGAGAGAGAGAGAGAGAGAGACACACACAGACAACCTGTCAGTCTGTTGGAATGAATTGCCTGTGAGGTGTCGGGGAAGGCGGTGGACAGCATTGCCTGCAAAAATACTCCAATCTAATGACGAGTCTGCTTCTAATAAACTGGCAGGAGATGTAGAGAGATATTTTTGCATTGTGCTCCTGTACTATGACTTTGGGACAGATTGTAGCTATCCCCACAGGTATCAGCTGGAGGCAACAATACAAAAACAAAACCCATTGCCCTATGTACACTTAGTAATCAGCTTTTCTGTATACCACTGGTCATTAATATGACACAATATACTGTGGCTCCTCTTTTTATAGTTCCATGAGCAATACCATGTTGCATTGCAAGGGGAGGCAATTTTAAGCTGTGATAGCAGAATTAGAGTTGAGGTAAAGTTTTTTTAGCTCAACTCTAATTTATAGATTAAACATAAAGTGATGCACTATGTGAGTTCTATGTGCAAAAGTAAAGTACTTTCCCTGCGTGCTAAAGAATAAAAATGAATTAGAAGCCCTTATATTGCAAAATGGTTTATCTGAGCTGTACACTTACACCTGTTTTACCCTTACTCTCAGACTCTGGATCAGTCCCTTGAAGGATAAGCAAATGCCCCAAGTATTAGGTGGTTGTACATGTTAAACTCGCCATGTACACGTGCACTATATAAATCGTTAAGGCTATTTATTTGCAGATATTCTCCCCAGTAAAGATATACAGGCCAGCAATGTATAGCGCAAGCATTTAGGCAAATGATCACTTAGACTTGGTATGGTGCCAGTCTGCCATGTGTGACTAGTCAAGAAGCAAGCGAGTGGTTATTGTCGATATAACTACCATGGGACCAATACAGGAAGAGTGTTACATTATCACTGTAAGAATTCTAGAACAGCCGCGTCGCCCTTTGCTCGTACACGCCACACTGTTACTCTTACTAAAGACGTCTTTATCGAGCCCTTCGTGATCATCTTGG
>WWET01000842.1:284829-304422 GCA_011038615.1 Limnodynastes dumerilii
CACGACGAAAGAAAAGTATAAATTAACCATCATCTGCTGCAGGCCTGTCCAATCTAAACAACTAAGGGCCGGATCCCTATGTCCGTCCGACACCTGACTTCCGAAAGCTGCTTATGGAAGTCGGGTGGTTATTTTTGGCGTTGCAGATGAGCGTGCCAGCCGCTATGCAACGAATCTCCTTGCAAATAGTACTCCGTTCCGTACGCTAGGAGATCTATCCAAAGGGGCGTTCCGTTACATGCGCATGCCTTGCCAAGTATTAGCTATACCTAGGTGTTTAGAGCATGCTAAACACCTGGAGAGCTTCAGGTTGGCCAGCCCTAATCTACTGCATATCCAGTGTGTTTCTCCTCTACATAATATTAGTGTTATACGAGTACAGATTATGGGCAGAACATCTTCAACAAAATGGCTGCTTCACGGAGCAGGTACAGGTATATTTAAGAAGAAACGTTTCAAAAAGCTGTAAAAAGTGTGTGTGTGTGTGTGTAGTTTTTTTTACCTCTTTCTATCTGAGAATATGTGCTGATCAATCCTAACAGTCTGAAACATCCAGACTTAAGTGTAATGACGCTTCAGGCAGAGGGGCGAGGCCGAGTTCACAACAGGGCGTTCCCTTTTAGTCAGATTACAGTGTGGGCATTCCCTCTTAGTCAGATTACAGTGTGGGCGTTCCCCCTTAGTCAGATTACAGTGTGGGCGTTCCCTCTTAGTCAGATTACAGTGTGGGCGTTCCCTCTTAGTCAGATTACAGTGTGGGCGTTCCCTCTTAGTCAGTCAAGTGCTCTCTCTTAACGTATACTGAATTCAGACTTCTGGCAGAAAACTTAAGGTTATCCCTGGCTGTGGAAAGTTAGTCCAGGCGAGTGGTTATGACGCACTTATGTCTGCGAAATGTGGCCCAGCGCTAGCAGATCCCTCAGAATCTTTTAAGCGGTGACCCGATCATAAATAAAAGGGAGCTATGCATCCAGTCCTTATTTAAACTATACTTACACTACTTTCACATTGCACCAAAAACCCAGGATGAGGCGCAATGTGAAAGGGTCCCACTGCCATTCCGGGGTCTAATGACCCAGGAATTTGTCACGGGTCAAAAGCAGGGTTATTCCCGGGTTTTCAACCCGAAATCGCCCAAAAAGCAATTGATTGGTGTAATTTGTTTACTATTGCCCTGGCAACAAATGTTGCCAAGGCAATAGTAAACAAATTATACAGTGTATAATGCTAGGGCACACGCAGGTCCCGGAATCTCCCAGGACAACCCTGCAGTGTGAACAGGGTCACGCCGGGGCCGCGATGTAAAAGCGGTATAAATGAACTAATCACAGACCAAGGGTAGGCCACCAGACACATAACAGTATCACAGGTAAATTAACTGTCTGGCAGTGCACTGGCTACCGCTTCACTACAGTTCCCTGTTCAAGCTCTTCACACTCCCCTTCAAAGCTCTCTCTACCTCTCCTCCCTCATCTTTATTCACACCCCCTCTCAGTCTCCTAAATCTACCATCTCGCCTCCCTTCTCATCTCACTCCCACATACAAGACACCTCCCGTGCTGCACCTTTTCTCTGGAACGATCTCCCTCAGTTGATCAGGTTATCACATTGGTCTGCAGATTTTAAAGAAATTCTTCAAAACTAGTTTCCCCCCCACCACCTAGCATGACCCTCCACTGTCCCCCCAGCCCACTCCTACCCTTCCCTCACTACATTTCTCTAGTCCCCCCCATCACAAGTTCCCCATTAGCCTCCCTTTACCTTGTAGATTGTAAGCTCTCATAAGCAGGACCCTCTACCTCTATCCTCTTGTCCTCCGCCTCATCACTTCTCCCTTTGCACTGATACTTGATTGATTTGCCACCTTTGTGCCAGGACTTGTACCACTCTGTACGCAATGTTCACACAACACCGATGTTACGTTTACCTGTACGGCACAGAGGGCCTTT
The DNA here is from genome assembly GCA_011038615.1 of Limnodynastes dumerilii. Taxonomy (NCBI): domain Eukaryota; kingdom Metazoa; phylum Chordata; class Amphibia; order Anura; family Limnodynastidae; genus Limnodynastes; species Limnodynastes dumerilii. Next base: position 286,779 of record WWET01000842.1, read on the forward strand.
TGTTGTGCCTCAAACATTATTATTCAACGGCAGCTTCATGCTCAGATAATGGTGCACCAGATACATTTCCAACTCTCTCTTTAAAGAGACTGAGGAAAAACCCAATGACAGATGCATGAGGACCCCCTCAATCACTTACGGTGTTTTCGTGGCTGCTTGGACTGTGTACGCTGGTTGCCTCTCCCGTCCGACTGGCGCTTATTTCCTTGCCGTTTGCTCATATCAAAGAAAAACTGCTGTGCCGGCTCTTCCTGGGGAGAGATTACAAATAATTCCATAGTAATATCCCCTCAGTCCTGGTAGTAACACTGCTGTGTGACTGATCATACACAGCACTGAGCACTGTTACCATACACCCTGTCTGATACATTGTGTGATATATAGCATTTCCCCTTACCCAATGTCCTATAGAATGTAAGCTTGTGAGCAGGGACATGTTACCCATCCAGTCTTGTTTCATAATGATTGTTAAAAGCTGTAAAGTGCTGACATATGATGGCGCTATATAAAAAGTCGTTAACTAAAAAAAAAAAATCTATAAGGAAATAAAGAGGCAGCAGCTACCTATACAGAGAAATTGGCCAGTCTGTCACTAATGACAGTGACACATGTCTACTAGTACAAAGTAGTTGAATGGTCATATAACAAAGCCAGGATGTGTTGTGTTTGGAAACAGTCCAGATAATTCCCATATATTTACATTAGTCGGCTCCTATTCTTTACCTCCTCCTCCATGGCCTTAGTCCCTTGGCTCTTCTTCCCTTCCTTTCCTGACCTCCTGTACGGGTTCTCAGTGACATCTAGTGGCTGCTTCACGAGTTCTGCCAAATCCATCGACCGCAAGGGAACAATGGTAAAAGCATAGATGTACTGCAGGACAAGAGTGTTCCAAGAATGATCAAAGCAAATTAACGAGAGGCTAAAAAATTTCACAATCAAGCACTAACTTCCCTATCTATAGAGAGAGAAGTTATTGGCTAAACCAGATCCTAAGAACAGCAAAAAATAAAACGCAGCTGGTTTTTGTTGAGTATCAAAGGACACATAGGAGGATATTTAATTATAGAAGAAATAAGAATAAGAAGTATTAAGCTTGTGCTTTATTGCGGTCTTTGCAGGACACAAAAGTGCTGATTCAGAGTTGCACTTATACCTTTTATTTAGGTGCAAGTGTAGACCTGAGCAATACCATGTTGAATTGCAAGGGGAGGCAATTTTAGATAGTGAAACCAGAAATAGAATTAAGAGGTGACGTTTCTTAGCTCAACTCTGTGTTATAGAATAAACATAAAGCTATGCAGTATTTGAGTTCTACGTATAAAAGTAAATTATGTTCCCTGCATGCAAAAGATTTTAAATTAATGAACACCCCTTACTTTGAAAAATGGTTTAGCCGAGATGTATACTTACACCTTTTATTTTTACAAACCGCCTGCATTACAGTAAGTTTACAGATGGTACAAACAAATGCTCTTGTTCTCATAACATCTCTCACAATTGATGCAAGTTCCTACCCATATCTGGACCACATGGCCCAAGGTGCGTTCTACCGCAGAGCTATAACTTAAGAACTACACTTTGAGAAGCAGCAGTTGGTCTGACACTCAGGTTTAGTACCAAATGTAACGCTCTACTAAAATATAAAATAAAAACTCATATAAACAGAGCAAACTCAAAGAAGAGCGACCTTGTTGAATGACAGGTTTAAACAGACAATACCTTTTTCTTATTAGGATTGCCGACACTCGCCAGTGATATGAAGCGACTGACATGCTGGGCGCTTTCCTGCAAGACCATGTGATTCCTGTACATGAAGAAATAAGGCCCAAAGTCACAAACAGTACATGAAAGAGTACATACAACCTAGAAAGGTTACTGAATTCCGTGGCCGTTTCCGCTCTACATCCAGACCATTAAAGCAGGGTAAACGCCTTTGCAAATTTTTGGCCCAATAATAAGATTTCAGACTATTAAAATAATGGGTCGTCTTCACACCTTAGAAGCTCAGGGCTTCGTAGGTGCGTATTTTCACGAAATGACCTACTACGCACGTGCGGTAGTATATTTACGCAATCTACGTAACAGTTGGGTACGTAGATTGCCTCCATGCGGTCTCTAAAGACTGCGCAGAGTAGATTAGTTAGAAAGAGGCGGCGGCGTAATACCTCGGGGAGTGTTTAGGTCGAAATGGGAGGGGGAGGGATTTAGATTAGCCGGGGGGAGAGGCATTGTCATTGTCTGTCCGCACCTAACTCACTCTTAGGTGAGCATATGGTCCGATACCACAAGAGTGTACGCTCCCACTATCAAGATATTTAGGGATATCAAAGGTGAATGGGCCTTCACAAAATCACAATCCCCAACAATACAATGTCGGACAAACGTGAGCAGTGTGTACACAGGTATGACCGTCTATCCGAATTTTCAGTCAGTCTTTAGCGCAGTACAGGCAAAACAAGCGGCCAATCAATAAAAGCCATTTTATATTGGGACGCCCATTACGCAGGAGTCTCACTTGCCGGTACGGAAGACGTTCATAATTTTCTCCCTCTAGTGCCGAGAAGTGGTAACGCGGCTTCAAGCTGTTAGCCAGATTGGATATTAATGCTGATCCACAGCGCTTCACATCCACGTCAGTCTGGAAATACAAAGAAAGGGAAGTAGACCATCGTTAATCCTGGAAAAAGGCATTTTGCAACATATAAAAATGTATACACCAGTGATAACACTGCACTCCTTCCACAAATCATGTTTCTTACATATCTCATTCATAAAATTAATGGACACACCAAGTTTTTGTTTCGTGAAAAAAAAACACCAGACCCCTATGGCTGATGTATTCAGATATCCCTATATCTCATCTTTAACAGATGCAATAAGGTTTGTGTGCAGCTATAATCAAGTGATGAGTGATATTACAACGCAGCCAACCGGTGACCTCCCAGATGTAAAACTAATCAAATCTTCCTCTGTCAGCCAAAAGTTATGTCTATGCTGCTTGTAGCATGCTGGGACTAGTAGTTTCACATCACCTGGAGACCACAAGTTGCTAAGTCTGCTATGATATCCTCGTGTGTATGTTTTACTGTGTAAAGTCACTTTGCTTTTATCTCAGGAACCGCAGAGCAGAGGCAGAATGAATTACGCACAGCGTCTGTATGTCCCTGCAGCAGAAGTGATCCTAGACCACATACCTGAGAGAGAAGTGCACTTACCTTACACATATGGAACTTCTGTACACTGGACCCTACCTTAACCTTTACGTACATGCCCCTGTGCACAATAGAGGATCGTACCAAACCCTTGCTGTGCGATTTAAATACCTCCCCCCACGCATCATACATACACGCTGTACACAAAGCAGCTCGTCACACCCAGCTGTGGGAAAGGCTTGTGACCCGCAATCCAGAAACACCCGTGGCACGTTCCGATGCGTAACCGCGCGTTCACGCATGCCCGAGTTACGCATTCTGGGCTGGATCTAGACTTAAGTGCTTGAAATGAGTTACTCCTGGGCTAAACCATGTTGATTGCAGGGGAGTCATATTCCATCTGTTCCAAACAGTATTAGTGTTGAGAGGTGATATTTCCCAGCCCAAGTCTAAATAACAGTGTGATAGTAACGCTGGTCAGTATCTGTGTGCAGTAAGCAATTCAAAGATATATCCCTGCATGCAAAGAATACAATTACCTTGACTCCCCCTGCAATCACCATGGTTTAGCCCAGGAGTAACACATATCAAGAACTTACTTAAGTCTGGATGCAGCCCTCTGAGAGGTTTAAATTCTGGATCCGCTCCTATGCGCTTTAAACCACAACCCTCTTACTACACTGTTGAAGTTTTAGCTTCTCATCGCATGAAAAGTGGGTTTACAGGCCACACACACACACACACACACACACACACACACACACACACACACACACACACACAGGGCACACTTAATAGGTCATGTCAGAGTCCACGCCAATAACCGTACACACCGGAGCATTGCCATAATTCCACACGTCTTTGGGCCAGGGCGAGGTTAGCAATATGTCCACACCTTTGAACGTGGAATTTGTGGTGAGGGACATTTTCAGGGACATAACATCCTTTGCAGTGAAGCAATAGGCAGGAGCCGGCTCGCTAGAGGACTCTATGCCGCTTACATAAGCAATCTGGAGGCCAGAGGCACCGGAGAACACTCCTTTACGACCTAGAGGTAAAGATATAAACTAACATGAAGAAGTGTCATTCATAAAGATACTATACATTCATAATATCAATTATACAACTCATTAAAAAGGAATATTCATATATACCCATATATTATATACCCATATATTATATACACATATATTATATACACATATAATGACAGCAGATAAAGCAACACAGCCCAGTTGTTGTTTTTTTTTTTTTATAATATACTGACCTTAGACCCTATCAGACCCTTAATGTTATTTAATATTTAGGATATACTTATAGGACCAGATCCAGAGCCACGTTTCCTTTATGTTTCAAGACGTAGCGTCACTATGCATGCCTCTCGCTCGTACTTTGGCTGTTTTACACTTCCCAAACCCTACCTTTACATGGCGTTTACATACAGGCTGCACGTACGTAACTGCCTAAACACGCCCAGATGGCTGTACTTAAATGCCTGCCCCCCCCCCCCCCCACACTCCTAAACCCGGTAAGGCANCCCTCCAATTCGTAATCACGGTGTGGTATGTCTGGCACACCCCTTGTTCGTAGCCACGCCGTTGATACTAGGCCGGTACGTGCGTTCGGAGTTACGTGGCGTAACATCTGCACAGTAAATACTAATGGGCGGTTTTTTTATGTCAGCGGCTAGCGTAAAACGGCTCGTGTAGGTACTTCTGGATCTACCCCATAGTTATCCACATCATACATAGGAACAGATTCACCTGAGCGCGATGTGCCTCCTGAACGGTACATTACACAAACTTACATCACAGCTTTTATCTCGCACCTAACTGTTTAATCGCTCTAATGTGTTTGCCTCTACCACCCCAGAAGGGAGGCCTTTCCACTCATCAACTACACTATAAATGAAGTAACAGTTTTGCACCTATTCTCTAAACCTGCCACCTTCCAGTTTATACACATGCCCCCATGTTCCAATACCCCCTCCTATACAGGCTTGTGATATATGTGAACGCTGCCATCACATCCTCCCCTGTTCCAAGCTATATATCCACAGATGAGTCACATGTTGTGTAACACATGGGGAAGACATGGCCAAGACACCCTAACTACTACATGTAACTAGTCAATTGGCACAACTCTGTGATCTACACTTCCATGCCAAAGGCCACAACAACACAACACCCTCTCCAAGCAATACTGACACCGACACTATAGGCCACGACGCTAGTCTACTACTGTGCTGCCACATAGGGACAACAAACAATTAATTCACACAAACAATACAGACATCCATACCAAACTAAAGAACAGTCTTTATACCCTACACAGTGCTGGCACCCTCTAGGTTACAACCTGCAATGTAAATAACAGCACATTTCAAACATTGTTCACCATGTAATGGCAGACACGCTGCGTTCGTTTCTCCTACGCCAGTCCATTTTTAAACTCTGCAAATAGCACATAATAAAGACACGTGATGGCTTAACCTACTGTATGATTTATATACATCCCCCACCCATCAAGTATACTAACTGTACCCAGCACAGAATCCAGGATCACTCATAGTGTGTTCCAATGTGCAACCAACTGCATCTGCTGATTACTAATGCATACGAGATGTTTAAATAATTCTGGATCCGGTCCCCAGTCACTTTTTTACACGAGGGAACGCAAAGCTCACAGTGATCAGCACAAAAAGAAAACTTCCCTTGAAAAGTTTTAAAACACCACTTACCGAGGTACGTTATATTAGCAGCCAATTCACAGCCATCCACATCCTGAAAATATTTCACGGTTTGTTGGCTATTTGACCCAAGGACATACGTCTGAATTGGAGCTTTGGGAAGACAGAGACATAGTTGTTATAGAAACTTGCATTCATGGTTCCAAACTATATACACAAAGCCATATCAAGGAAAAGTAGACAAATGCCATTCAGTATGTCTAAGGGGATAACTAAAATAATACATTGCTCCTATACATGTATGTATGTATGTATGTATGTATGTATGTATGTGGGAATGTAGTTGCCGGTCCAGCTGAACGGTGGACCGGATCCAGACCGGATAACGTCAGGTCACTTACGCATGCACCCTCCAGATGTTACGATAGGGTTACGTTAGTACAAACAATTGTTGTTCCATACAACCCCATCTCATAGGAAATAGGGCGGGGGGAAACATGCAAAGTGTACAGTGTGGGAGTATGCTCCCACACTGCTGCGGATCAGGGGTCGTACGGACCGCTGATACTCACTACTGACTTAAGACAGGCTTATGGCAGCGTTAGTTTGCATAAGAGAAGGGAATGATAGGGGGCGTGCACTCCCCTCTCGCTCGCGAACATACAGACCCCCGCATGTACGGAAAATGTGCGGAGGTTTGGATTCGATTCGGTCCGGTGTCTGTATCATTGATCGAAAAACTTTAAAGATAGAAATTTGCTATTGGAGCCTATTTCCCTTGTTTCCAATAGCTACAGGCTGTGGAATTTGTATCAGGGTTAAGCTGCAGCGAGTACAATGGTTAGGGTTAAGGGGAAGGTTAGGGTTAGGCTGCAGGGCATGGAGGGTTAGGGTTGATGAAGGGGAAGGCAAGGGTTATGCTGTTGAAAACGGAAGGGTCAGGAAAAAAACACTTTTTAGCAGACGGCTCTTTTCTAAAATGCAGAGTGTCTGCATTCATCTGTAGTAATATGGTCTTTCAAAATGAAGACCATCGCACAGGTGAACCAAATTCGTGTGTGTGTATCATTTTTTTATGTCTTGAGTGTGTAAAAGAGGACATCAATCATAACTATCATGTTGCTAAATGCATTTTTTGTTACAACAGTTCAGACGCAAAATTGCATACCATACCTTGTTTAGCACCAGATTTATACTCCTCCCATAGTGCTTCACTTTCTGGGCTTGTGCCAAAGAAACTTCCAACACATAACAGCAGCTAAATAATACAAATTTCTGTAAGTATTTTGAGACAAGATTATTTATTATACAATACAAATAATTATATTTTTCTGTTTAAAGAAAGTGAAATAACACTTCAAATTTTCTTGGTAGCTTATCTGATGATGGGGACAGAAAAACAAACCACCCTAGTAATTTTAATATATAGATAAAAGACTTTGCAGATCACTAAACAATTAAATATGAATAGTTCTGCTTTGCTTGATGAATATTCAGTGGGTTAAACCAAAATGCAAAAACATGCAATCAATCCATCTATTAGATACCAGTGGCATTCTGTACTGAAGTCATAATATTTTGTTATAGCTTGAAAGGCTTGTTTAATATGCCTATTGTTAAGGTATTGCATACAGGCATTTAATTTGTTAATTAAATGCATTGGGGAAGATTCAATAGAGCACAATATGCCTCATCACACAAATCTACATCACAGATTTTTATCTGTGTACTCCACAGAGATGAGAGATAAAATCTGCGACGTTTAGCAACCGTAATAGATGGGATCAGGAGCACTTTGCACCTAATCCCATCACTCTGCTCAATTAAATATGCTCCATTATTTGAATTTACTGAACACTACTGTTCTGAATCGGCCACAGCGGTCATTACAACGTTTGGGGGTTTAATTATCTGAGCAGCCATTTCGTTGAGGTTGTTAAACCTATATCAAACAATATATACTTACATCAAACTGGCCGCTTTTCTTCTGAATTGTTCGGACTCTGTTGAACAGCACATCAAACTTTCCATATACATCTCCACAGGCCAACCTGAGAGTAAAGCAAGATACACATGTGAAATATATCATATCATATCACAAGTTATTTGCACAACACCAACGTTTCATATATCCGTACATCGAACCATACTAAGATTTCTGCATAGGCTGCAGCTATAGAACAATAAAAATGACTCACTCCCGCTACTGCAATGGGACATGGATACAGGGGGCCGTTTCTAATAACTCCAGCAGACTTCCATATCTGCACAACACTTTCATATATCCGTACATCGAACCATACTAAGATTTCTGCATAGGCTGCAGCTATAGAACAATAAAAATGACTCACTCCCGCTACTGCAATGGGACATGGATACAGGGGGGGGGGCCAAAGTACCGGACGTATAACATATACGTCCAGTGTTTAGTGGTTTTTACTACTGCGCATGCGTAGTCGTTTTTTAACGTAATCTGCGTATCTTTTTCTTACATAGATTGCGGAAATGCGGTCTGAAAGACCGCATTTACGTAATCTACGTAAGCAAAAGATACGTAGATTACGTAAAAAATTGACTGTTATACGTCCAGTACTCTGAATACGGGCCATAGATATAAACATTGAGCCATGCAGTCACTATATCAAATTATTATATATTTAGAATGTTATATATTGATGTTTTATTGCATGCAGAGTGCTATTTATCCACAGTGCGCCTCTCCCCTGCACAATATATTTAATGAATATGGCTGCTGGCATCATTAATTATAAAAAAAGCAGTAAAAATAAATGCTCACCTGTCTTCCGACGCTGCTGCTCTGTGTACTCTCTCTCTTCCTCAGCCAGCTCTGCGCTCAATCCTCTAGCGAGAGATGAGCTCAGGCTCCCTTAAATGAATTCCGGCGGGGCAGGACCCAGCGAGGCACTGACGTCACGTCATGACTCATGATGTCGCACAATGCTCTCTTGGGCCCTAGGTGCACGTCTAGGGTGCCTAGCAGGTAATCCGGCCCTGCAATTTAGGGTAGACGGGACTGTCCCACTGGACAGTTTTGAGGTATGATATAGCTAAAAACTTCACTGCACTGCAATAAATCTACTGTGTAGTCATGAGGCTTCTGCAATTTCATTTGCTAACCTCTAATAATGAGTTTAGTATAGCTGTAGAATGCCTCTGGGCCCTGATAGCCTTATGACTTTCTATGCAGTCATAAACACATACAAAAACAAACAAACAAAAACATACAACAGTAATAGAAATATTCATTAGACATTTTATAACTATGTCAGACCTTGTTAGCCAGATACGATGCAGACTGCTTTAGCCCACCACATGGGAGAGAGATAGGGCCTGGCGGTCATAATGCAACCTGGCGGTGTGTTCTCTCTCACTACGTTCCCCTGCTGCACGCTGTTTATACATGGCTCCAAACGCTAAGAATCCCGGAAACAGGATAAAATAAGCCACGCCCTCATCCCTCCCAAACTCCACCCACTTCTGCCCACAAACCCCACCTGTTTCCTCATAAACCCTACCCTTTTTTTTGGGGAGGCATGGTTTATCAAGAACCTGCCAGCACCATGCTGAGCCTGATCCAGACCTACGCTCATGCAATGCCCTTGTGTGTAGCGTATTTACGCCACTGTAACTACAAAGCACTCCCCTAGGTATTCCCCTACCCTAACTTTTCTGAGCGTAACCACGGGCATCCATAGGATCCGTGTGTAGTTATGATGCTTAGCACACCCATACTATACAATTTAAATACCTCACTCCACCCTCAAAGCGTAATTACAGGTTTCGTATGGCTGGCATGCCCCTTCGAGTGTTGTTACGAAGCTGGCACGCTCAAGGCTCACACTCTCAGAGTTTTGTTGCGTAACATTGGCCCCACACATGCACAGTAAGTACAATTGCTCGCTTTTATGCTTATGAAAGCGTAAAAACGCTCCCAGGCGTAAGTCTGTCATACCATGTCTTTATAGCCCATGCCTTGTGCAATGGGGCACAGTGAGGTTGGAATAGAAAATTCCCAAAACTGTTGCCACAAAGTTGGAAGCATAACATTGTGAAATCACTTGTTATGCTGAAGCTTAAGATTGCCCTTCACTGGAGATAAGTCCAGCCCAAACCCTGAAAAACAGCCCCATACCATTATCCTCCTCCACCAAACTTCAAAGTTGCCATAATGCAGTCAGGCAGATAACATTCTCCCGGCATCTGACAAACCCACACTCGCCCATCTGAAGGGTGATTCATCACTTTGCTGCTCCACAGTCCAGTGTCTGTGTGCGTTACACCACTCCATCCAACGCTGGGCATTGGACTTGGTGAAATGAGGCTTGCATGCAGCTGCTCGGCCATGGAAACCCATTCCATTAAGCTCCCGCTGCACAGTTTTACTGCTTACATTAATGACAGGGGAAGCTCAGAAGCTCAGTTAGCTACGGAATCAGCAGAGCGTTGGCGACTTTTACGCACCATGCGCCATAGCAGTCGTTGACCCTGCTCTGTGATTTTACATGGTCTTCCACTTTGTTGCTGTTTTCCTAATCGCTTTCACTTTGTAATAAAAATTTGACCGTGGAATATTCAACAGAAAAACTCATTTAGTATCACAAATTATAAACAAATCACTATCTTTGAAAATACTCAAAGACAGAAATATCAGCGCCAGGTGAGAATTTTGCAGATTTTTCAAATTCCCAGTATCCCAGTGTGACAAAAACTAGGGAACCTTAAAACCTTGTATATATTCAGCAGCAGCCTTAGGAGTGACCACCTCCTATAAAGGAAAACTATTGCAAACAAAAGGATGCACTTTGAATATATACCAGATAATTTATTAAAACCTTATAAATAATATAACTTCATGCACATGATTAACAAACATATCAATCAATGAAAAAAAAAATATAGATATATATAAAACGGTCCAGCAATATCATTAACAGCAATATATTGGGCCCCAATGATTTCAATATGCTGTTTAAAACATTGTACTTCTGAGAATATAAGCTTTGGAAATTAGCACCACCTTATTCAAGGTGATAAGTTGTGGTACGGAAGATATATGGATAGTAATCTTTTCCTCTGTGGTGATAGACCACTATTATTGGTGATTTTCTTGCTGCAAAAAATGGTGATTCAAAAAGTTTAAACAAGCAGGTAAATGTATTGCCGATATTCAGTGCCTTATTTAGTTAATCCTCCAACACGCCGTCCTAGCAGGCGCATTGCTGTAATGTATCGCGTTTCCCCCACTGCTGTTTGTCAGCTTGGATTGTCCAGATATGGCGTGTGCACCTGAGAAAAGTTCTGGACAAGTACCTGGATGATAGGTGGAGATTCCTCCGTTCGGTTCCACCTAATAGCAGGCGGCACGATGGTTCTCCTCGGTTCTGTCCGACCCTTGTAATTCACCGATGTATTAGCTTAATTCAGTCAGCTTTTATATGGTTCGCCCTTGATATAGTGAGATGAATATTTCCTCACCACATATTCCTTAATGACTTAACGATGTAGCATATAACAGGAGTAAAGAGAAAGTTTGATGGATCAAATTAAAAGCACTTTGACATGTTTCTCCCGACTGGGTTTCCTCAGAAAGTGCTTCTGTTGTTTCTACCACACATTTAAATAGAGGTTTTTAATTAGAGATGATCAGACACATGCGTTGGAGTTTGGCTCGCAGTGGTCCTAAGGAGCTCCATCCAATAGATACAATGGGCCTGATCCAGACCTACACTCATGAAACGCTCATGTGTGTAGCGTATTTACGCCAGAGTACCTACAATGCACTCCTATAGACACTCCCCTTGTTCGTACTTAGGTCCAGCAAACCCTACCCTAACTTTTCTGATCGTAACCGCGGGCAGCCGTAAGCTCCTTGCGTAGTTACAACACTTAGCACGCCCATACTGTACGATTTAAATGCATCACCCCGCCCTCGGTGCGTATTTGCGAAAATCGTATGTCAGGCACGCCTCCTCGACCGTCATTACGAAGGTGGTGCGCTCAAGGCCCATACGCTCAGAATTTCTGAGCGTAAGATGAGCTTAACATCTGCCCTGCACATGCGCAGTAAGTAAAATTGGCGGTTTTTACGACACGAGCGTAGGTCTGGATCAGGCCCAATGTTGCTATCTATTACACCTCATTAAGAGGATTAAATACAAAGGGGTCTGATCCAGACCTACGGCCGCCCAGGGAATTACCGCCGACTCGGCCATAATTTCCCTGTTTGGAAGGTTGTGCGCAAGCGTGCACTCCCCACTATGATGACTGACGGCCGTACAGACCTGGGGCAGCCGTAAGGTGCCCTTAGGTCTGGACCAGGCCCAAAGTATTCCATAGGCTGGCAGATAGATTCATAGTAACTTTATAGTTGCAAAAACCAGTCCTAGTGTACACCTATATCCCCATATACATTCATGTGCCCGAATACACATATGGGCCCATATTCAGACCTCCGTCTTCCGTGCCTATCCGTCCGTAACTAACTGATTGAAGTTACTGGACATGCGTAGTCATTATTGTACGCTATTTACGTAGAGTTTCGCTATGTAGATTGCATAAACGCAGTCTTAAAGACCGTGTGTACGCAAACTTAGTAGCTACGTAAATAGCGTACAAACATTACTACGCATGCCCAGTAACTTCAATCGGTTAGTTATGGATGGACGGGCACAGAAGACGGAGGTCTGAATACAGGCCATGTACACCTTAATTTATATTATCATGATATCAGACATATCTATAATAGCTTATAGTCCTAAAATCCAATCCTAATACATGTGTGTATGTTTTGCACAGTAGATTAGAAGTAATTCCCCGCCAGTAGATAGCCTCCAACACTATTTAGTACTATCAGAAAGACTATATCATAAATTACTAAAAATGATTCAGTTCTATCATTTCATTTAAGCCAGACGGCAATAATGTTTCTAGTTTGAACATCCAAAAAAGCTTACCTCTTACACAATGTTACAAATCTCTCACCCCCCTAATCGTGTACCTAATCTGTTCAATCCACATTAAACTAATTACTCCTAAATCACCCCCATGAACTTCTTGAATATGTCTAGACACAGAATGATTGGGATTTTTCTTAATAAGTACATACAATATCAATATAAAAATATCACGAAAAATACAATAAAGTGAAGCAAGCACAGACAGCAAGGCAAAATGTGAGGTGTCAAGCTTGGTGTATCAGGGAGGAGGGGATAGAGAGCAGTGAGAGGTTGAGAGGGAGCCACCAGGTGGGGATATGGTAAAAGGGTAGCAGAAGGGGACAAGAGGGTACGAAGTGAGGGGGGTAGTGGAGAAGGAGGGAACACCGCTAAGATGGAGGGCCCTGCCCACGTGAGCTAACACACTAAGTGGGAAGGGGGGATGAACTTACAGAAGACATAAGGAGGGGGAAGGAAGTGGACTGCTGGTGTAAGCGATGGTTAGCAGAATGGAGAGGGCGGGAGGGAAGGGATGTGCATCGGGACAAGGGGAGAGAGGTAGGGAGCAGTGGGTGAGAAGATGGCCTTAAAGCTGAGGGTAAGGAGTTTAAGGAGAGGTCTGAAGCGGACAGGAGGGTTTGACATAAAGGAGAGGCCGAGGTAGAGCGGAAGATGAGCCTGGAAGCAGCATTGAGTATAGATTGAAGGAGGGCAAGATGGGTGAGCGGGAGACCTATGAGGAGGAGGTTACAGTAGTCAAGACATGATATAACTAGTGAATGGATGAGGGTTTTGGTAGCTTCATTGGTGAGGAAGGGACGAATGCATGCAACATTGGTAAGAATGAGAGAGGGCACGAATGTGTGGTATAAAGGAAAGTGAGGAGTCACGGATGACATCTAGGCAGCAAACTTGAGGGGATGAGGAGACCAATGCTTATGGTGATGGAGGGCGGGGAGGAAATCCTAGGGGGAAGGAAACAATGATTTCTGTTTTGTCTGTATTCAGCTTGAGGAAGTGTTTGGCTATCCATGTGGATAGGGACGCAAGGCACTCGGAAATCTTAGACAGAGAGGAGAGGTAAATCTGGGTGTCATTAGCTGTTCTGTAGCCTGCTACAACTCTCCAGCAGTAAGTATCGGCAGCAGGAACTCCCAATACCTTCTGCTGGGAGGTCCTACTCTCTCTCTCTCTCTCTCTCTCTCCTGTGATAAATGTGTCGGCAGTGCTTCCCCTGCAGGCGACCCTAAGCATGTGCAACGTGCAAAAATCTGGTGTTTTCTGATCTGACTCTGCAGCCAGTCCTCTTTATACGCAATTCTCTGGCTCTGTAAGAATATGTAAGAAAAACAAAGAAAAAATGTTTCATGGGAAGCGTTGAAGTGAAAGAAATATGACGATTGACCTTGGATTGCAATACCCATGTAATGAATGCAAAGACTCACAGGCAGCCTGTTTTCATTGAACATACATTACCAGCTGTCAGCAGGGCTCAAAAATAGACACAGGAGAGAACAGTCTGTGGATGCTCTATAGGTGAGCTGAGAAACTGGATAGACAATAAACTTTACTCATACCACACAATCCAGGGTGTCAGTAGAGAATGTAATGAGTTCTTGAAATAAACTGTGGCAAATCTTTCCCAGATGAGCTATTAAGACCTCTTTCAGCTGCCCGGCTTAGTCCACAAAGAGGTCGCCAATGTGACAGAAGCTGGAGGATTCCCTCGTTAACCTACAGTTAGCCCGTTATTACGCTTGTTAGCTTCCTGTTATTAAGCTAGGTTTATGTATTTTCCCATTGGATCTGTCCTGGATTTAGAATTCCTGGGAATGAAATTAAAATTCTGTCCATTATGTCTGACCACTCCCCCTCTGATTGGACACTTTGCCTGTGGTTTGTTGGTACGATGGTCTGTTTTGTGATAGACCATCGTACGGCAGCTAAATGGCAATTGCACTAACAGGTAAGTCTTTTAACCTAGCCCTAAACTTAACCCTCACCTAACCCTAACCCGGTGGAAGTCCCCGCTTAGAAATATGGTATTGCGTAATAGGGACAGCCGAAAGTTCCTTTTCACCTGTTCCTATTTCGAATACCCATCTAATTTCTAATTTTTTATGCCTATCGTATACTCACCCATTGATTTTCGCCAAAAACCCGCCGGACCCGCCACTAGACCCGCCGCTTCAGTGGACCACTGGGAAAGGTCAGTAACCTCTCTGGGGACTTTGGGAAAGGAAGGGTTAGTGTTAGGGTCAGGCTGCTGGGAAGGGAGGGCTAGGGTCAGGCTGTGGGGAAGGGAAGGTTGGGGTTAGGGTAAAAGAAGGGGAGGGTTAATATTAGAATTAAGGGAAGGGTTGAAGTTAGTTTTGCCACTTTCGGCCCTATCGGAATAGGGCTGTTCTAACCGGGGACCCACACCCACCCTAACCTTCCCGTTCAGCTTTAACACTAACCTTCCCCTTCTTGAGTCCTATCCCTAACACTCCATGTCCCACAACCTAACCCTCCTTGTTCTGCTGCCTAACTTTAGCCCTCTATGTTTCGTAGCCTAACCCTCCATGTCCCACAGCTTAACACTAGCCTTCCCCTTAAGCCCTAACCCTAACCTTAGCTTGCTGCAGCCTGTTGCTCTTGGGTCGATATAGGTACCCATTCCCAAAACCAATTTTCTATTCACCGAGCATTTCGACAATGATACTGCCGCCATTTATCTGGCAGCTATAACTTGGTCGCAATGGAATCCTTCTGTACTCTGATACAATCTGGCACGATCAATAGGAAGCGTCAGTCCTAGCAGACCATTTCCACATTGCATAGCCCAGCTAAAATGGCTCATGCACATTTTCTGTGGGGCTGGAGCGTTAACATTAAGGTGGGACCCATATTACGGAAGTACGTGCGAGCAGAGTGGTCTCCCTTCGCACATACAGACTTCAGAATCTCACGGCAATCCGTAATCGGAAGTCCTCTGCCGCTGCGGAAGTAGTTAGGATCGTGGCGCCAGAGGATCTCTGGATTCGGCCCCAAATCTGCACCTTGTCAAGAGCACGTTGAACTGTTGAGGAAACACATTTAAAATGTTCAAGCAGAATGAGTTAAGATGTGATTTCTTTAGCTCAACTCTAAAATAGAGTTTGAAAATGAAGCTGTTCAGTACAAGCAAAATCAGCCAGCTAACTCGAAACATGATAGGTTCGGGCCCCAAAGCAAGGAGACGGGGCCTGAGTCTGGATAGATGGGACTGGATGGGACATGCTTTATTGGGGGTGTGAGCCAGTCTGTGGGAAAAACTCCATGTATGAGTGCTGAGCACTGTGTATAAATACATTGCAAGCAGCTGAGTCTGAAAATTTGCTTACTGTGCAAGGGGAGAAGGCTGCCATGGGCCCCCTCTCCTCTAGGCCCTGCCCTTACACGTCTGTCTAGATCAACCTCTTTATTGCCTTTCCTCTAGTGTACACAAAACATGTCTATACTTACCCTCCAACATGACCCATTCCATTAGGTACAAAATGCTCTGCTCCTCAGTTTTCAACTGTCAGTTACTATGGTAACCATCTTTGTTGAGGAGGCAAATAGTTTTTTTAAAAATAGCAGTTAATTCATTTAAACCAGGTGAGTGACAGTTGGAAGCAGTGGAGCGGCATTTACCTAATGGAATGGGTCATGTTGGAGAGTCTGTACTTAGTCATATAAAATCAGCCACAATCTGATCTGAGAATCTAGTCTTCGGGCACCATCATGAATACCGCTTTATGGTCATCATAATAGGTTCTGCTTTGTATACTGATCACTATAATGAAAATTGCTTTGTATACTGATTACAGTCATGGCTCCATTAATTTAAGTTAAATCCCCAAAAATAAATATAATTGATTTATTATTCCAATAATCATTCTATGAGCAGTTATTTTTTATTGTGACAGCTTGCATTTCACGTCCAGTGCTCTTTTTGTAGGAAAATGACCAGCAATAATGATTTATATTTTTAGATGGCCGTTTCTAAGTATGTGACATTTAACACACAGTTTTACTGTCATAATTAATATGGTTAATTAGTTGTGAAGGTCACAGCTGCTTATACGCTTGTCCATTACAGCTGTGACTCTGAAGTGTCCTGTCCAATGTGTAAACATTTCAGCAATGTGTGTTGGGTACATTACATATGTACAGCAGCGGCCTGAGGGAGCTCCACAAGTTAGTGCAGCTCTTAATAGTACCTGTCACATGTTAAATAATGACATTTTTAGCAAAGTGGCGGATTAGAGGTAGGTAACCGGAGTCCAGGCTGGTGTGGAACTCTAATCTCTATTTCCTGGGCTCCACAGTAGCTGCAGATCCAACAAAATTTGAAATATCAAAGTGCCTGATCCTGAACTAGTAACATCACCCAACCTGCCTGCGAAATTAGGGTGAGTATTTGGCACTGTGACATGTGGGTGACAGATGTTGAACTCCCACAACTGGAACTCCGTTTGGAATGATAGGAGTTCTTGCAGGGGGACATTACTAGACCTCCACATGCCTAATCCACGGGGGGTTGGGTGGGGGTGGGGTGGGAGTGTGGGGTAAGTGAACATAAGTGGGTGGCGGTAGACAGATTGTACGGATGCAATGTAAATCTGGGCAGAGATTTTAAGGTAGGTTACTGATCACGTAAGTGTCCAGAACACAGCACGTGAGAGGTGAGTGACAGTGGAATTCATTCCTCTTTCACGTGTGGACTTACAGATCTCTGCGGGGCAGATTTACTAAGCTGCGGGTTTGGAAAAGTGGACATGTTGCCCATAGCAACCAATCAGATTTTAGCTGACATTCTCTAGTATGTAATAGGAAAGTGA
>WWET01000842.1:320034-340107 GCA_011038615.1 Limnodynastes dumerilii
TGTCATGGGTTTTGGTAGATTTTGGCTTGCTACGTGCGTGCGTATAATTGCGTACTTTGGGAAAAACGCATCTCTGAATCCGGTCCATAGTCATGTATATGACTAATCAATCATACCAAAGAGGTGATAATGATCATCATATTCATATGTAGGTTGGACCACAGTCATTAACTGAAACAGAAACAGCTGTGTAGGAGGCTTAAAACATGGTGAGGAACAGCCAAACTCAGCTACCAAGGTGAGGTTGCAGAAGACAGTTTCATGTCACAGGTCATACACCATGGCAGGACTCAGCACAGCAACAAGGTGTAATCATACACCTGACTATAATCCTACAAAATTCCTAACTTTGTGCACCCGTGTCCAGAACCCTACCTTAACTTCTCTGCAAGGATTTGCCCCCCTCCGAGGCTTGCGTAGGTATTTATTAAACAAGAATCAGGCTCTTTATTATGGGAGGAATATAGATGCTTATTATGGTAGAACATTTTATTACAAATAAGGAAGAATAATGAGCTTTATTAGATGGAATATATACTATAACCTTCACATAATGTAATATTATATTTCTGGATGGGCCTGACCCCAATATACCCAAATACACCCAACCCCTAAATACTCTTAGGCTGCAGAGTTATCAGGCAATTGGCTGCTCATGCCTGATAATATTTAATGGTGTGTTACCATTAAAATCCAAACTCACAAGAAAAAGTTAGGTGATACAAAGCCTCCTGTGGTAAGAGCACATCTACCCAGTACTGCTCCTAGGACATTTGCATTGGGGCACATGCCTCAGACCCCACTCCCTGGGGGCCTCTGCCAGCTTCATTTACAGAGCTTCAATATACCTTAAGCTCTCCGCAGAAGTGCATACCGCTGCCCACTCCACTCCCTGCAGCCTGACCCTAACATTTCCTTTTCCGCAGCTTGACCCTGAGACTCCCTTCCCCCTAGCCTGACCCTTAGACTCCCCTCTCCGCAACCTAACCCTAAGACTCCCATCCCTGCAGCCTAACCCTAAGACTCCCCTCCCCACAGCCTAACCCTAAGACTCCCATCCCCGCAGCCTAACCCTAAGACTCCCATCCCCACTGCCTAACCCTAAGACTCCCCCACTCGCAGCCTGATTCTAACACCCCATTCTCCATAGCCTAACCCCAAGACTCCCTTCCCCACAGCCTGACCCTAAACTCCCCTATCCGCAGACTAACCCTAAGACTCCCCTAGCCGCAGTCTAACCCTAAGACTCCCCTCCCCGCAGCCTAACCCTAAGACTCCCATCCCCACTGCCTAATTCTAAGACTCCCATCCCCACTGCCTAACCCTAGACTCCCCCACTCGCAGCCTGATTTTAACACAGCCTAACCCCAAGACTCCCTTCCCCGCAGCCTGACCCTTAAACTCCCCTATCCGCAGCCTGACTCTAGGAATTCCCTACCCACAGCCTAACCCTAAGACTCCCCTCCCTGCAGCCTAACCCTAAGACTCCCCTACCAGCAGTCAGACCCTAAGACTCCCCTACCCACAGCCTAACCCTAAGACTCCCCTACTCACAGCTTGACCCAAAGACTCCCCTTCAATTACCCTAACCCTCGCCTTCTATTACTCTAACCCTGCCCCTCCCTTTTCATTATCCTAACCCTAACCCCCCCTTCCCCACAGCACAACCGTAAAACACTCCGGAGAGTGGTACTCACCTCTCCGGTTGGTTGGTCGGTGCGGTGGGTGCGACAGGTCTGTGGCTGCATTTCCGAAAAATGAATGGGTAAGTATACCAATCGGCATACTTACCCATACAAAATAAATCATTGAAAATGTCTGCCTTTGTGTAATAGAGACAGTCTTAAAATCAGTTTTCGGCTGTCTCTACTTCTAAAAGGGCCATTTTGTGTTGGCAACTCCATCCTGATGTAAAGCTGGTCAGTATCTGTGTGCAATAAGTAAAAGCAAAGTATTCCCCTGCATGCAAATAATAAACATAATTTGACTCCCCCTAAAACTTAACATGGTTTTGCCCAGGTGTAACTTTTCACCTAATTTCCTCTTATTTCATCATTTTTTCTGTCAATGCAAAGTTGGACCAAAAGTTGCCTCTAAATTGCCTTAAAATTCCAAGTAGAAAAGCAAAAAAATGATCATGTTCCATAAGAACGATCTTTTTATACCGTCATTTATTTATTTTTTCACGTCCAGTCTTTTACTTAAAGGGCGGGAGTCTATTAATGTCTGTGCATAGAACACATGAGACAGCAGAAGGCACGGCTTGTGTAATGTTCTAGTAAAGTGCTAGTAAATGGGAATTATCTGGTGCAGCAGACACAGTCTTATCTTACTAGACAGAGATGGAAGAGAATATCTCTATGAATCAGCAATTGCCAAACAAACAGCCTCACCAACAGCATACTCTCCAACATGACCCCTTCCATTATGTTCAGATGAATTATGTTCCGCTCCTGGGCTTCCACCTTTCATACTCACCTGGCTTTAACTAATAACTGATGTTTGAAAAACACCTTTAAGCAGAGGTGGTTACCGTAGTAACTGACAGTTTGAAGCTCAGAAGCAGATCAATTTGTACTTAAGGGAATGGGTGATTATGGAGGGTCTGCAATAGCCTCATATTACACTAGCAGTCAACACAACAATGTTACCATGTCTGCTATGTAAATCCTGCCCGGCTCTTCTGCACTGCAGTTTCCATTTATCATGGTGTGTAACTGTATTAATACAGTTAATATTAATACACAGACACAGAAGGCTTGATTCAGACTGGAACATGTTATGTAAAGACTAATGATTTTAAATGTAAAACAAAACAAGCCAATAAAAGCCACATTTGGGGGCATGCTTCCTATATATATAGGAGTGCAGACCCTCCAACATGACCCATTCCATAAGGTATAAAATATTCTGCTCCTGAGCTTCCAAATGTCTATGGTAAGCCTCTTTGTTGAACATCAGTTAGTTCATTAATTGCAGGTGAGTTACAGCTGAAATATCAGGAGCGGAGTATACTCTTCTTAATGGAAGGGGTCATGATGGAGGGTCTGTGAAAGTAGGGTGATACTTTAGTATAAGTGGTTTATAAATCAAAATGGGGCAGTGCCAGGTTATAAAGTACATACGCTCAGTAGACTGTATGATACAGTCAATGGGGTAGATCCAGAACTACGTGTGCCGTACGTTTATTCGCGGAGCGTATTTTTGTGCGCGTAAATTCGTTACACTCCCCTCGGCACACCCCTTGCACGGACGTATTTTGTCAAGATACGCTTTCCAAACCCTACCAGCCTGCCCGTCTGCACTGCAGTTTCCATTTATCATGGTGTGTAACTGTATATTAATTATATTAATACACAGACACAGAAGGCTTGATCCAGACTGGAACATGTTATGTAAAGAATAATGATTTTAAATAAACGTAAAACAAGACTAGCCAATAAAAGCCACATGGGGGGGGGGCATGCTCATAAGTTTCCTATCTATAGGAGTGCAGACCCTCCAACATGACCCATTCCATGAGGTATAAAATATTCTGCTCCTGAGCTTCCAAATGTCTATGGTAAGCACCTTTGTTGAACATCAGTTAGTTCATTAATTCCAGGTGAGTTACAGTTGAAATATCAGGAGCGGAGTATACTCTTCTTAATGGAAGGGGTCATGATGGAGGGTCTGTAAAAAAGTAGGGTGATACTATAGAGTATAAGTGGTTTATATCTCAAAATGAAGCAGTGCCTGGTTATAAAGTACATACGCTCAGTAGACTGTATGATACGGTTGTTAATGTCAAGACTGAGGGCTATTTGAGTGTGGAAAGAAGAAACATGTAAGTTTTATCTAAATTATGTAGAGAAAGGGGAAAATTGGAAAGTATAGAGGTTGGTAACAGGGTAGAAGAAGGATAAGAGGAACTTGTCTGAAGAGGTGAGTTTTAAGGGACTGCTTAAAGGTGCTGAGGCTAGAAGTAACTCTTATTGGGTAAAAAAAAAAAGGTCATCCCACAAAATGGGTGCAGCACGGAAGAAGTTCTGTAGCCGGGAATAGGAGCATGTAATGAGTGTGGAAGAGTTACAGATTTAGTATAGAGCAGCTGACTAGAGTTGGGAGATACAGGGCCGGATTCACAACCCCCGGATGTATTGCACATACGTCCTTAAATGATAATAGCTACTGCGCATGCATAATAAAATTTTTATTACGTAAATTGCGTATATGTCCATGGCAGCCGCTCCAACTGCACTGTAAGCAAGCTGTCAGAGATCAACAGCTTAATTTAGCGCTCAGCACTCCCGGTATAAGTGTGTGTATGTATGTATAGCACTATAGCGCTGTATACTCATACATGGAGTGCCGAGCGCTGTTTTAAGCTGTCAGCCTCTGAAAGCTTCCTTCATGCAGACAGGCCCGCTCAACCCTGCTCCCAACATCGCATGGTTTTGCCCAGTCCCACCCATCCAGACATGGGCCCCGCCTCCTTGCTATCACGTTCTGCCCCTGAGATTACAGATTGTGAACCAGATCCACAGTTAATTCAATGCAAAGTGAATAAGTGGGGGTTACGTTAGATTTATCGTAAGGAACTTAAGTTAAAAGGGGCTGTGCTTTCCCTCCACCCCGCCAAAGTGGGCGGGGTAAAACATTTAAATTTCACAGTCTGGGATGAGCATCGCACTTACAAGCGAATCAGTGGTTGGACGGACCGTTATAATCTGCAAGCGGGACTTAAGGTTGCCTTATGGCAGCGTAAGTCACACTTTCTATGAATGAGAGAGGGGAGTGATGGGGGGGGATGTTCATAAATAAAACACCCATGCTACGGAAAACGTGCGGGGGTGTGGATCCTGTGATTGATCCTCAGCTCTGACTGGGCATCTGCCTTCCAGTTTGGTCCCATATTGGGCTGTCTTGTGCTGGCTCAGTGGGTACCCTGCTTATTTTTTATTTAAAGCAGGTTACCAGGCTGGGTCTTGCCCCCAAGCTATATGTCTGATCTCAAGTAGGTGGTGGGGGCACATTAGTAAAATGACTTTCTCAGTGGTTGTTTGTAATTTGTTAGCAGAATTCATAAGTAACATTTCCAGAAATCAATAGTCCTGTAGGTTATGCGTTAGTTTTGACTTTTCGTTATTTTGTCAGCATTGATTGTCTTGAGAGTATATTCACTGATTGATTTGGTTTGATAGACTCTTATGCTACAAAAAGCCAGTGAGGACCTGGAAAGAGAGATAAGAGAAACAGAAGAAGAGAAGGCAAGGACACTCGCCGAGAACGTCTCCCCTCTACAGTGCAACGGGCTCAGTGTTCAGGAGTTACAGGTAACCAACAGCTCGAGGATCAGTTATGTATATATATATGGTCTTTAATACAGTAGAAGGCTCCCAGGTGAACACAGTAGATCCAGGGCTTCAAATTTTAAAAGCATGTAGTACAACAATGCGTGAACAAGTCCTACTATTAGCCGGGTTCACCCGCAACTGCCGCCCGCTGCACTGGGGCTGTGCACTCCCCTCTATGCTGTGTGATTATAGACCCCTGCATGCATGTAAAAGCATGTGGAGGTCTGGATCTAGGCCATCGCAACACTGGTACCCAATTCCACGTCCATTTATCATAGTGTGCTCAATTTACCATGTGTTGTGTAACTACATAGAAACATAGAATGTGACGGCAGATAAGAGCCACATGGCCCATCCAGTCTGCCCAGTCAGGGGCAGAACTGCCATTGGTGCAACAGGTGCAGCGGCACCGGGGCCCATGCTGATACAAGGGCCCACAGGCGTCATCACCCCACCGCCAAAGCTCCCCACTGGGTTACCTGGGATATCATCAGAGCCAAAGCATATTTTTTGCACCTGGGCCCACAACTCGCTAGTTCCGCCTCTGTGCCCAGTTTATTCAAAACTATACTGACCCTAGACCCTATTTACCCTCAATTTAGTTTGAGATTTAGGATATCCTTATATTTATCCCAAGCATGTTTACACTGTTCTACTGTGTTACCTCTACCCCCTCAGATGGGAGAATATTCCACTTATCTATCACCCTTCAGTGATGTCATTATCCGCACATTTCCTCTGAATCTGTCACCCTCCAGTTTATATCCATGCCCTCGTGTTCTGTTACACCTCTTCCTTTGAAAAATGCCCCCGTGCTCTAACTTTCGACCAATAGCCTGATTGTAATAAACAAAGAATTTAAACAAGACATTTGCGTACAGACCCTTATTAGGATTAACATCGTAAAGCTACAGCTATTATTGGTTCACCTCTGCTGCCCAAACAAAACCCTTCCACAGCCTACAAGTATATGTAGAATACTAGACATGACATATTTAACAGTAACGGATTGTGATTTGCAAGGAGAGTTGTACCAATAATAAGCCAGTCTTACTGAGCATAATACAAGTTCAGTAAAAATCTGTGGCCTGGATTCACAGTTATGTAGTTTTTGATTTACGTACGTTGGTTTAAGAATTGAGCTACTACACATGCATGGTAGCTTATTTATGCTATCTACGTACCATTTCTGTAGATTTTTAAGCGCGTTCTTAAAACAACCTACATAAAACGACGTCATTGTCAATCCAGACCTTTGAATCCAAATCTCATCCTGAATCCTGAACCTCATACACAACCCCTGTAGAAAACCAAACTCAAATTAACTCAAGATACAGATAACTCATGGCACAGCCATCATGCTCATATTTTGATTAGAGGGGGTCAAAATTTTTAGATCATCTCCAGGCCGATGGGTCCATAAAATTATTGTCAGTTGTGTATTTTACCTCTTGTCTTTTTTTCTTTTTAGAAACTCTGCATGGAGCTTCACAGGAAGATTGACAAAGTAGATGAAGAACGTTATGACATTGAAGATAAAGTTAAAAAGAATGGTTTGGAAGTAAGGCTGCAATGATGGCATAGATTGACTTTACTTTTCATATGCTGGGGTGTGGTTCGTCGTTCTGGAAATCTGAATCTCGACAGATAACATTCCGGCAAAAGAAATGTCGACATTTTTCAGCAGTTTTCAATTATTTCCGCAATTATTCCCGCAAATGCTGCGTATTGGAATATTGCATTAGTGATACGTACTATTTTCAGGGGTATGGGTTGCACTGCCCCAGACCTGACGCACTGGACCTGACAAGTGAGTATTACAAGGAAGTCTATGGGGAGTATTATGGTTAGGCTGAGGGGGGGTCTTAGGGTTAGGCTGCAGGGAGGGTAGTCTTAGGCTTAGGCTGCAGGGAAGGGAGTCTTGGGGTCAGGCTGTGGTGAAGGGAGTCTTAGGATCAGGGTACAGGGAAAGGAGTCTTGGTGTCAGGCTGCAGGGAAAGGAGTCTTAGGATCAGGCTGCAGGGAAGGGAGTCTTAGGGTCAGGCTGCGGGGAGGGGAGTCTTAGGGTCAGGCTGCGGGGAGAGGAGTCTTAGGGTTAGGCTGCAGGGATGGGAGTCTTAGGGTCAGGCTTCAGGGAAAGGAGTCTTAGGCTCAGGCTGCGGGCAGGAGAGGGTTAGGGTTATGCTATGGTGAGAGGAGTCTTAGGGTTAGGATGCGGTGAAGGGGTCTTAGGGTCTGGCTGTGAGGAAGGGAGCCTCCCTTCCCAAGAGCCTAACCCTAACACGAAAGGTCCCCAGAGAGGTTACTTACCTCTCTGGTGGGCTCTGCAGAGGATGCGACAGGTCATGTGTCATGTAGGGGTGATAGTGTGATGGCGGCTTGAAGAAATGAATTGGTGAGCATACTTTCCCGTTCCAATTTTTTGGGGAAAATGGCTGTTATTCGAAATAGAGACAGCCAAAAGTGAGCTATTTTCTGTTCTAAGCAGCCATTTTAATCGCCGGAGACTGTGCCCAATAGAGAGGAGTCAGAGGACAGACCGATGATCTGAATTTTGAGAATTAAAATGCCAGCACTAAAAAGCCTAATTCTTAACTCTAACCTTAATCCTATCAGTAATCCTAACCCTAATTCTTAACCCTAACCCAAATCCCAACTCTAATCCTAATCCTGGACCGGATCCACTGATCCGTCCGTTAGGCTATTTACGCATGCAAATTGCGTAAGTTGCCTTTTTTGACTGGAGGACGCATGCCTATGTTTTATAATAGTAACTTCTATCGTACGGAATTTAAATTCCATATGATAGATGTCCCGTCCGATGGGGTGGCTCTTCCCCTCCGCCCACGCAAATTGCTAAAGATGTGCAGGGGGGGAATTCTAATTGGGGGCTGGGTTTAGGGGATACACATGAATCAGCAGCCGTATGGACTGTTCTGATCTGTTCGTTTAATTTATGACAGGCTTATGGCAGCGTAACTGCTATAAAGCCCACACGAGAGAGAGGAGTGACAGGAGAAATTTCCTCCCCTCTCTCATGCGTAATGCCAGACCCTATGCATGTAAAAAATCATACAGGGGTCTGCATCCGGTACCCTAACTCTAACCCTAATACCTAACCCTAAACACTAGAGAGAAGCGCTACAGTGCAGTGCATGGATCCAACGACCACTGGTCCAAGGTTTACTGAGCTTTATATTTATCTAGATGTGTAGTCTAAGGGGTGTGGGTCCGTGGAAAGAATTTCGTTAGGGCCGTTTCCTCCCAGCCAGTTTTGAACTGGCTGCGATTTCGATGAGGCATAGCAATCGATCCACAGAGCACCGAGCTTTCGGTGATCCGAAAAGTAAGTAAAAATTCTAACCCTAACCCTCCCCTCTCATTACCCTAAACCTAACCCCCCCTTCCCTGCAGCCTGACCCTAATCCACCATTTCCCCACAGCCTGACCCTAATTCTCCCTTCCCCGCAGCCTGACCATAATCCTCTCTTCCTGACAGCCTCACCCTAATCCTCCATCTCCCGCAGCCTGACCCTAACCCTCCCTCCCCTACAGTCTGATCCTAACCCTCCCTACCCCACAGCCTGACCCTGACCCTAACCCTAACCCTCCCTCCCCTACAGCCTGACCCAAACCCTACCTCTCCCACAGCCTGATCCTAATTCTCTCTTCCCTATAGCCTGACCCTAACCCTCTATCTCCCGCAGCCTGACCCTAACCTTCCCTCTCCCGCAGCCTGACCCTAACCATCCCTCCCCTACAGCCTGACCCTAACCCTCCCTCCCCTACAGCCTGACCCAAACTCTCCCTCTCCCGCAGCCTGACCCTAATTCTCTCTTCCCTACAGTCTGACCCTAACCCTCCCTCCCCTACAGTCTGACCCTATCCCTCCCTACCCCGCACCTTGGAGAGGTTACTCACCTTTCCCTGCGGTCCAGCGGTAGCGGCAGCCAAGGGGTAGCGGCGGCAAAGGGATATCGGTAGCGGCGGTATTTGCGAATGAGAATGGGTGAAGTATGCCGATCAGTATACTCACCCATTCTAAAAAAAACATAGGGCCAGATCCTGAACTACGCCCGTGGCCGCAATTACACCTGCTGTAAGCGTAATCTCAGCTGAAAACACGCACTGCGGATGCGCGCAGTGACTACTTCCTGTCGTAACTTGGTGTTGGGCCTAGTTGAAAATAGGTCGTCTGTAACATTAGCGTAATTACAGACGTAATTACAGGGCGTCCCTATATTACGCTTGCCGTAATTACGCTTCCGTTACGAAGTACATTTAAATCGTCCAGTATGGGAGTGCTTAGGCAGTTACGACCATCGCGAAATTACGACCTAACGGAATTACGCTTGGAAAAGTTAAGGTACGGTTCGGCCAGCGTAAGGAGGTGAAATTACGTTCAACCGAGGGGAGTGTCCGGGGAGTGCATTGTATTTACGCACAGCTCATGTCCGTCGTTCAGGATTTGGCCCATAGAAACTGGGCTGTATTCGAAATAGGGACATCCGAAAAGGATTTCGGAAATCAAAGTTTCTGACCGGGGACAGCAAACGTCGTCTAAGAATGTGTCCTTTATACAGTGTTATTTCCTGGTATGATGTATTTATAATGGAAGCTCCTAGAAATTTCTCGAGGCTCCCTGTTATCCTCTGCTACCACTGTAACTGATTTCTTCCTTTTGTTTTCCTTCATAGATTGATAATTTAAATAAAAAGATCCTGGACCTCAAGGGCAAATTCAAGCGCCCCGCTCTCCGCAGAGTCCGTATTTCAGCAGACGCCATGCTTAAAGCCCTTCTCGGAACCACAACCAAAGTCTCTTTAGATTTGAGGTCCAGCCTGAAATCTGTGAAAAAAGAAGATGAAAAGGTAAAAGGCCTGTGGAAAACACATCTGGGGCCAGATTGACTAAAGTGGAGATGTCGCCCATAGCAACCAATCCAATTCTAGCTCTCACTTTCCTATGACCTACTAGAGAATGTCAGCTACAATCTGATTAGTTGCTATGGGCAACATCTCCGCTTTTCCAAACCCGCAACTTAGTAAATCTGACCCCTATAGTACATTCATGTAGGTTTTTTCAATGGGAACTGTCCATTAAATTAGAAAGCCGGTTTACATCATAAGGAATGAAAAGAAGTAGAGTAAGAAATCGGGTTTCTGGGATATTGTAGCGGGATTCTAAGGATTCTGGATGACATCATCACAAAGGCAGAGACTTTCATTGAAGAGTATGTTTTTGAATGGAATAACTTGCATATATCTGTAGATCAAACACAAGGATTTACCTTTGTTACAAATGGGATATATGAAATCTCTGATAACAACGATATAATCGCAACCTGTATTCTCAGAGCATTCATGAACAAGAGGTTTCAGGCCTGATCCAGAACTACGCTGCCCGGCGGTAATACGCCGGGCGTAAGCATAAATCGTCTGAAAAGCCGATTTGCGCATGCGTCGATCCGTAGTATCAGTAATGTCTGAGGGGGTGTCCCTCGCCGTTACTACGCACATGTTAGTATTGGTGGGTGGGAGAGGTAGTTTAATGAGGGAGGGGTTTTAGGTGATATGTTCCTGTGCGAGCGTATTTTCCCCCGCTTAGGCCGGCTGAAGTTCGGGTCGCCTTCAGCCGGCGTAAGGAAGGGGCCGTACGCCCACACAGGGGGATTGCCAGGGTAAGTGAACGCCGATACGCTGTGCTTTAGTAAGCACAGGGCATCGGCGTAGCTCTGGATCAGGCCCCTAGACTCTACTTCTTTCATTTGGACTTTTTCTTCTTACTAGATGAGATACCAGAAGGTGACATCAGGGGAGGGTTTTGGGCTAAGATTTCGCTCATCTAGATAGTACCAACATAGATGGTATTCGAAGTAGAGACTGGGGTTGTGGACGGCTACATGAAGAGGTGCCCAGGAAACAGTGTGTGGATGGCTGGTGCATACCCCCTGGTCTCTGCCTCACAAAAGGCCTGGAAATCTTAAAGGATTGGGTCCCCGGTATGCATAAGTGACTCACAAGGTTTTCCTCGAAAATGCCTCATAATTTCCATCACCATCATCTATTCTGTTGTTTCAACTCAAAGCTGAAACCTCCTTGCACAGAAGTCTACCAGGCCAATAAATTGGTTCAGGCCTCCATCAAAAAACTCCAAGTCCTCAGTTACAGATGGCTGGACCTCAGGCTCTGGCATGGGTGCCTGGGCAGGTAATGTGGTCACAGGTAGCTGGGCAGATGGTGCAGTCTCAAGTAACTGGGCAGGTGGTGTGGCCACAGTTGGGATAGTAGTGCAAAAGTTCCTCTCTGGGACGACCGGCACATTGGACTGGAAGGCAGGACAGGAGTCCCCCTCTGGGATGGAAGGACAGGATTCTCCCTATAGGACAGTCAGGCAGGAGTCCCACTATGGGAAGGCAAGGCTGAAGTCTCCCTCTGGGACGGCAAAGCTGGAGTCCACTTCTGGGACAGCAAAGCTAGAGTCCCCCTCTGGGATGAAACACTGGACAACAGTCGTTGGCGCTTCTGACAGAACAGCTGGCACAGGAACATCTCGCTGATCAGCAGGCACATTTTTCTGGACAGCAAGCACAGGCACTCTTGCTGAACAGCAGGCACATCTTGCTGGGCAGCAGGTGCAGGCACTTCTGACTGGGCAGCAGACACAGGCACTTCTGGTTGGGAAGTGCTGTGAGGCACCTTGGGCTGGGCAGTGCTGTGAGGCTCCTTAGGCTAGGTAGTGCTTTGAGGCTCCTCGAGCTGGGAAGTGCTGTGAAGCTCCTCAGGCTGGGCAGCGCTTTGAGGCTCCTCAAGCTGGGCAGTGCTGTGAAGCTCCTCAGCTGTCTTTACTGGGGCATGTGCCTTCACACTGGGTACTGGAGTACCAACATAGGAAACTGAAGGGCCCAGTAGCCCATTTCTAAAGACCCCTCCTGAAGTTCCAGCACTGGAAATCCCTCCTGGGATTCTGTGTTTTGCGCACAAGGCAGGACTGGAGGTAATGTCCCAGGCCAGCACAATATAGAAAAAAGTGGTGATTAATGTGGTAATTCCTCTACTCCAGGGTGAAGGGTGGATGGAGACCACACCAGACCATTTGTTTAGTGCTGGCAATTGAGGGTACCGAATCTCTACCATGGTGTTATCTGGTTACAGAGGTCTCAGGAGATTCAACCAGGACGCCATCATGAATGTTACGACTGCCATCCTGAATGAGAGTCTAACTGTGGGACTGATGTTCACTGTAGCCCCTGATGCTGGGGATGGGCTTTGCTGCAGTCCCATGGCAAGTTGCAATACAGGAGACAGTCCCTGATGCAATCAAGGTGTAGCAAGTGGTGACTGCACAGAGCAGAACAGCTTCTCCAATATGCCAGGAAAAGAAAAAAAAGAAATAGTAACACATCCAAATGTAAAGCACTAAACACATAGACATCGCTGAAACCTATGGCTGAAGGAATCCCAGGGTTTTGCTGGTCAAGGTGGGGAGGTGTCAAAGAAAAATATTCTCCACCAGCACCCATACAGTATTGTGGGTCATTCTGTCGCAATGTGGGAATCACACAACACAGAAACTTTAGAACTGGTGAGGTTTATTTCAGGATGACACAGATGATACAGGAAATGTAACACAACGCATAATGCAAAAATAAGTACAAGTAACAGGTAGAAAACACAAGGATATCGGGAGTCCATGGCTGAGAAGAGTAACCAAACATGAATCACAAGAAGCAAGTAACAGGAAGCAATAATGGGATATTTATTGCCAGAGCACAGGTGTAGGATAACAGGTAATTACACAAATTAGCCCCAGAGGGAGTGTTCAACAGCAGACTCTACGGGCAGCTAGTGGAAATGTCCACAGTATGATTCATTAGTCCAGGACTTCCCCTAGAGGCATAACCAGAAATGGCAGTCCAGGGTGTAACAGTCAATTACAGTCTTAACTGACCAGGAGCTAGAAGACTTATCCCCCAAGGAATAGAACAGAAACCACTGGGCAGATGGATAAATTGTAAGGTATCAGAGACCTGTAATCAATCTTATAAGTCAGAAAACAGCAGGAACTAAAAAGAATTCACCAGAATGCTATATCGCTGACCCTAACCCTCCCTCCCTTGCAGCCTGACCCTAACCCTCCCTTCCTGGCAGCCTGACCCTAACCCTCCCTCCTCTGCAGCCTGACCCTAACCGTAACCCTGCAGAGATCATTTAGTTACCTGTTCCAGGTCTGTCGATAGTATCGTCGGAGGCGCGGCGGAGGGATATTGCACATTGCGAAAGTGAATGGGCTAAGTAGGCCAAATGGCATACTCACCCATTCATTAAAAAAAGTATAAAGCAGTAAGTATAGGAAAAAGGGACATTGGAAAAGGAACTTTGGAATGTCCCTTTTTCGGAAATGAGACTTTCTATGCGGAGAGTGTAACCGTATTTACGCTATCTACGTACACAAAGGCCGCGCTTACGCAATCTACGCACAGAAATGGTACGTAGATAGCGTACATAAGCTACTATGCATGCGTAGTCGCTCAATTCTTAAAACAACGTACATAACATGAAGACTACGTAATGGCCAATCCGGACCTAGCCAGTGTGTACCCAGCCTTATTGGCACATACGGTTCTGACAGACAAGTAGCACAAGTATCTTCGTGTAGGAATGGTGGCCATGCTCTAGATCTCCAGATAGGGGGTAGCAACCCTGCGCATACAAGGTGAATGTGGCTGTCCTGAGCACGTGCAGAAGAGTCTTTAAATGATTGATTTAAAGGTTGCCAAAGAACACAGCAAATGTTGCCCTCAGTCGTCTAGCCCGTATCAGAAAAACAACCACGTAAAACAATGGTTACCAGGATAAGTGTTTGGGACTTAAGATCATACATTTTTCTTGGAATAAATGCTAAAAATTCATATATTTTACCTTCATATTGTTATGATTTTTTCTCTGTAACAGGAGAAGGCCGTGGAAGTGACTGACTGGCGTAAGAACATTGAAGCCATGTCTGGCATGGAAGGCAGGAAGAAGAAGTTTGACAGCAGTACCGCATAAACAGGTAAGAGGAGCCGCCAAACAATACTGACATTGAGAAACATCGTATCTGTGTAACTGAGGGAATAAACGCCAACTATTGTGCTCTACTTCGTACCAGGGCTGATTTTCTCCCCTCACTTCGCCATATACTCATGGGGCCTGATCGAGAGCTACGCTGGGCCGCTGTCCGTAAGTACGGCCAGCGTGGCTCTGGTGCACTCCCCCTGTGGCCGGCGTAATTACACACTGTTATGCCGGCTGAAGGCTACCCTGACTTCAGCCGGCCACAAGATCACAATGTCCTAACCCATCCCTCCCTTCCTAATTTCCCAACCTCCCCCCATCTAGATTCCATAACTACGCCCGATCCAGGGCTCCTAGAAACATGGATCACGCAGGGCAACATCTCCCCGATGCATGCGCAGCTCGGCAGAAATGCCGATCTTACGCAGCCGCCCCCAATAAGTACGGCGGGCGGCGTAGTTCTGGATCAGGCCCATGGCTACCAGCTCCAGCCGACCCCGACCCCCCAGCTACTACCCCCTCCCTCAGGACTCTGGACTCTGTGACTGAAGCTGGCGGCTGTCAGCTGAAGATGTTTATAAGCAGCGCTGAGCGCTGGTTATAAACTAATAACCAGTACTTCCACTGCGCTTTAGTTATTTATAACCAGCCACAGCAGCTGAATAAACAAGTAATCATCAGCGGGTAATGGTGCCAGTTGGAGGAAGTGGGAGACCCCCTAGGAGGCTTTGCCTCCTCTACTAAGGGTGTCCCTGCTCACAAGGCAGCCTAGGCACCTAGAGACCAGGGGTAATAACCAGAGACCGGATTCAGACCTCCACTCGATGCTCCGATGCCCACTGCATCCAGATATCCATGCGCGAGGGAAAGCCACTTCCATCAAGGATTTCCACTGCGTGACCACCTACCTTAACTTTACGCATGGACCCCATGTAAAATGGGGACGGTGCTGAATGGCTGGATAGTATATAAGGGCCCTTACTGTGCTATTAGCATGTCTCCCCGCTCAGAGCTTCTGCTCTATGATATATCCCGTCCCACAGTTGTAATTTTAACAAGGATATAATTCTGGATCCAGTGTATCCAGAGCCGTCCGGGAGAAGCAGGAAATCTTAGTGATCGGAATTTACAGTATATAATAAACTTTGAACTCTGTGTGACAGATTTACTAAGCTGCGGGTTTGGAAAAGTGGAGCTGTTGCCCATAGCAACCAATCAGATTCTAGCTCTCACTTTCCTATTACATACTAGAGAATGTCAGCTAGAATCTGATTGGTTGCTTTGAGCAACATCTTCACTTTTCCAAACCCACAGCTTAATAAATCTGGTCCTGTGTGGCTTTTCACTCTTCCATCACCGTCCGGCCCTCCGTGACAGTGAACCCAGCTAAGGTTTCTGTTGAGCCCCTTTTGCTTTGACTTAATACTCCAAGTCAAAATGACATCCCAGCTGACATGTGCATCGCTGTCAACTAAGTCACAACACTAGACGCAGAATGCTGATTAAAAACGATACACAGCATAATTTACAGATTAGATTAAATAGTTGACTCTCAGCCAACAAATCCATTATTTTGAAAGATGAGTTACACCCATAACAGTCGAAGGTATAAGACAGGCAACAAGGGGGTAAAACGATCTGTTTGGAAATTTTCAGTGTGAAGTCTCCGTAGACGGGGGCCAGACGGTCTCTTAACAATGGGCAAACCTTTCATGAATCGAAGTCTATGTTATTTTGTTTTTCACAGTGATGTGTGTTTAGTGTTCACAACGTCTGCTAAATATGTCAAGAACTCCACAGCCAAGCTCTGACATCTTATAGTAAGATCATATCAAATTGCACTTTTTGATGCATTGTTTTTTTTTTTGTTTTTTTTGCAGATCAGAATAAATAGAATTTTGTGTTCTGAAGCGCCACGGAAGTTCTGTGTTTAATTATAAATAAGCTCATCATCACCAAATGCTACAAACATCTTAATTTGTAAAAAAAAAAAATCTACCCACGTTCTTATTCTCAAAAGCTTGTTTTCAAATTGCCATAATAAAAAAAAAACAGTTGTGCAATAATGAATTTTATTCTGTTAATGGTTACATGTCATAGTCACAGAAGCAGCTACCAGATAAAGCCAGCACAATCAAGATTACAATAAGGTGGGTGACACAAATGGCTGTTGGCAAGTGTAAACTGTTTGGTAATTAAGAATTATTTTTGGGCCGTGCTCCAATCATCCAATTATCGGGTGATCAATAATCGCTGGTGTGTGGAGAAATGACAGAAAAATGGCAATAAATTTCCCAAAAGACACTGATAGGTCTGATAATTTTGGTCCAGATCCAGAATTAAGAGCCTTCGACCAGATCCTGACTTGCGTATGTCAGGCCACTTATGCACGCAAAGGGCCTGATCCATTTCTGCCATGGATCTGGCTTCCGTAACTACAGCGTAGTTGGGGGAGGGTAATTAGGAGAGAAGGGCTGGGTTTAGTGTGTTACGCTCCTGTGTGAGCGTAGTTACACACAGTTACGCCGGCTGAAGTTAGAGTAGCTTTCAGCCGGCGTAGCTGTGTGTAACTAAGGCCAGCGAGCCAACATAGCTCTGGATCTGGCCCAAAGTGCGTAAGTGGCCTGATTTGACTGGGGGGCGCATGCACCCTCCAGACGTTACGCTAGTGTTAAAGATAGTGGGCCGTATTCAGAGATCCGTTTTTGACTAAAGTTCTGTGCGTATTTTTAGGATCGGATCAATTGCGAATCAACTGCGCATGCGTAGTAACTTTTATACGCCGTCAGCGTAGAGCATAAGTACGGAAATCCGCACCTAAGCCTGACGGAAATATACACACCTAAGGATTTGCATAAAAATGGGCGCGCTTACAGTTATAGGGGCGCAAATATACGCACCTAAGACAAATAAGGTCGGAAGTGAGTGCGGTTAGTTAGGGCAAGTCAATGAGGTCGGAAGTGAGTGCGGTTAGTTAGGGCAAGTCAATGCAGGTCAAAGTCTACGTCTGCGCGGAGAAAGCAAGGGGAGTGACTAGGTTTTTGGTGGGTGTAACTTGCTCCGTAAGTGCGTATATTTGCGGCCCGATCGCAAGACGGATCTCTGAATAGGGCCCAGTAGCACTTGCATATCAAGCATCGTACGGAACTGAGTTGGTGGGGCGGGGGGGGGAAGCATAATCATTGTACAGTGTGGGAGGGGTATCCGCTGATCCGCACGCGTTACTTAAGGCAGGCTTGTGGCAGCATAAATCATGCATGAGAGAGGGGAGTGACAAAGGGCGTTCTCTCCCATCTGTCTGTCAGACGGACGTGTACGGAAAGCGTGCTGGATCCTGGATCCGGTCCATATCGTATAAATTAGCCTCCATAATGAATTTGCTGTACTCTATTAGTGCACACCCCTACACTCATGGCACACTATTTTCAGCTGTCAGCTTCTATTAGGCAGCAGTCCCACCCAGTTTGGCCCCCAGTCCTGCCTGGCTCTGCCTAATCCCGCCCACCCAGACTCAGGCCCCGCCTGTTGTTGAGTTGACTTTGTTGACGGATAGTAACATGGGAGTTTTTCCTGCTTGAATGGTAGAGTGCGAGGGGATTATCTTCCCTGCCAGTTATATAGAACGTCATTGTCTGCCCATATATTATTGCTCTGGCTTTGTATTTATCAAATATTGGGTATATCTTTTGGCCTGTGCTTGCATTTGTGCTTCTTGTCTGTCTGTGTCCATTGCAGAGTCCACTACTAGTCCACCACTCATGGGGGCATCTAGGTACTGGTAAGAATCAATCTCTAAAGCTGGACACACTAGAGCGATTATCGTGCCGATTTGGCAATTATTGTAGATTGGACGAATTATCGCTGTAGTGTGTGGTGCCGATAATCTCCCGAAACTCAAGATAATCCTCCCAAAATGTCCGCCAGCAGATAATCGCATTTTATGGAAATACCAATTAATTATCGTTTATCGTTTGCAAAATCGTGCACTGTGTGGCCATTTACAGATAATCTTACAAGTTAACTAACGATTTTTATGTTTGTCCACACCCCTGCAGGGTGTCTATCTTGATGTAAGTACGTCCTTCCTGTTTGTATCACGTGAGCAGTACTGCAAGTGCCGTTATATGTTATAAACCTGCAATTAGCCAGCATTGTGTTTGCACGAATCAATGAGCACAAAGGCTGATCACGAACGTACGCAATGCAGTTCACAGGAAATTACGAAATTTTACCATCCGGTTCCAGCATGACTCCTAAAATGCTTTTGTCAATCACACTTGGATCTGCCCCTTTTGTAAAGCATGTGACGATTATCTTATAGTCTGTGACCACAAAAGATTTTATGCACTACGATAAAAGCACAGAAAAATCGCCCTTTTTTTTTTTAAATTGAACGAATTATCGCATAGTCTATGGCACCGATATCGTTACCTCTCACTAGCGGGAAAATTGGGACAATTATCTAGAATCTCACGCTGTGACGATAATCGCTCTAGTGTGTACCCAGCTTAAGAAATCAAGCCCACACCAATAATGTGGCTTTGTTAAAAGCTGCCCTTTCTGAAAAGTCTTTCAGAAGTATTGAAAGCAATCAAGCCAATATCAGGAGACTCTGTGCCTTTCTTGAGCACTTTATTGCATGTACTAGTAATACAGAATCAATCTGAGAGGAGGTCCAAGTAGATTTTAGAAGAATGAATGCAGTAACTCCACTTACATTTTCAGAAGACTGCCTGAGGCCATTGTCTATATCTGTGCAACTCATATTATTTTCTTATTCTCTATGACAGCAGAGAAAAAAATGACACAATGTCTCTACAATAAAAGATATAACCAGGCTTTTTTATTGATGTCACACTGTACATCAAATTGGCAAAATAAAAGGATTTGGACAGAAACAAAAAAGAATGTGAAAAAAAGGTCACTCTTTCTCAAAGGAAAAAAGTATAACAAATTTGATAAAATGATAAAAATGTACAAATCATACTGATGAAATGTTAGTTACTTTCACCCTATTAATTATTTCTTGTCACCATAATTGGCAAAAGTATGGAATCCTGCACACTAACACGCTACAGCTAGAGCTCCAACAATGTGAACTTTGCAGTTCACCACCCTCTATCATTGATCAGCTACAGGATTTAGGTGCTGAATGTGGTGGGAGGCATATCTCTCCCATGCAGCCCAGGCTCAAGACCCATTTAAAAATTGCAGCTGTGTGGGATGCTGGAATTTAAGGGGATGCACCGCGCCAACAACTTGCAGGGAGCAGCTGCAGACATACATTGCCTTGTCCACCGCTGCACTGAGACAGGCTCAGATCTCATGCAGACTTGATGTCAACACAATGATGCAGGTAGATATCCTTTCTAAAACTGCAAAGGAAAAGTGGAAAGATGGCACCTGTACACTGGAGGTAAGAGAAAAGATCGCCAGCACTTTAGACATATGCGTTCCGGATCAATCTCTTAGATAGAAGCATTGAGACAAGACAAATCAGCATAAATCCGTTACCAGCGTCCTGGAGCAATCGGAGGAGATTTGCCGTTCACACTTGGAATTGGTGTACGTTAGACTTTAATCAAGGGGTAGGGGAGGTACTTCTAGCTTGTCTTAATATACTCCCGTCAGGGGGATGTGACCTCAATATCCGAATACAATCTTTAAAGGGATATATATAT
>WWET01000842.1:356863-369106 GCA_011038615.1 Limnodynastes dumerilii
ATCTTACGCTTACGCCCGCCGTCCTAGCGACGGCGGGCGCATCTCAGGATCAGGCCCATGGACCCCAACATATGATTCTTCTCTCGTTTCTGTGCATCTGAATAGCTTTTTTTTTCACTTTTGCGGTCTATGTGTGCTTGCGCTACCATACTTAATGTAGAGTGCTGCTATTGGAAATCTGTCCTTGTGAGGGGAGTGGCTAGCTGTGTGATTGCAAGGAGGCATGAAAACTACGGTCTTTTTATGATTCTGGTGTTGGAAGTCCGATCACTAAAGAATTGGATCCTAGGGTCTGGTCCCATTTGCGAAAATAAAGATGGCCTCTGTGGGCCTGATCCAGACCTACTCTGGAACGCCAGCCAGCAGCGTAAGATCGGCTTAAAAGCCGATCTGCGCATGCGCCGGGCAGATGTTGCCCGGCGTTACTACAGAAACGCCAGATCGTAGTAACGCGTCCCCCAGCATTACTACGCTGAGGTTAGTGCAGGGGAAGGGTAATGAGGATGGGAGGGCGGCGTTATCGTACTAACGCCGCCGTCCCAGCGTATTTACACTCCCTTACCCGGTTGAAGTTAGGGTAGCCTTCAGCCGGTTGTAAAGGGAGTGTAAATACGATAGGGCAGGGGGAGTGTCAGGGGGAGTCCCACGATGTCACGCTAAGCGTTAGTACGCTCAGCGCTACATCGTAGGTCTGGATCAGGCCCTGTGTCTCTGGAATATGCTTTCAGTCGTCATCTAACAAACACATTCACTGCAAAAGTTTTATGCAAACGCTTAATAAAAATATTTACATTAATGTGAGCTGCCCTTGTTTGCTTAATACACAAGCGAAATGCTCACATAAACCTCATAATCCTATATACATACACTCCCCCCCAGATCTATATCTGACAAACCACTCACAGAGCTTTACCTGTATGAAGCATTCTAAGATGACCCAGTATCAATGTATTAGACATACAGAATAACGATTGTGTCACCACTGCCAACTGCCCTTTTTCGAAAGGATGGTTTTCTCTCAGCCGGTTCCGAACTGGAGGAGAAGCAATTGATCAACAAAAGAAAGAAGATCATACGGCCAATGGTAAGTATAAATTTAACCCCAACCCCTTACCCTTATCCTAACCCTCCCCTTCTATTACCCTAACCCTCTCTTCCCCACAGCCTGACCCTAACTCTCTCTTCCCTGCAGCCTAACCCTTACCCTCCCCCCCCCCACAGCCTGCCTACCCTAAGACTCTCCTCCCCACACTCTGACCCTAAGACTTCCCTACCTTCAGCCTAACTTTTAAGAGTCCCCTTCCATTAGCCTAACCCTAATCCTCTCCTTTCATTAACCTAACCCTAACCTTCCTCATAGCCTATTACTAAAACTCCGGTCGGTGAATTCATATATTTTTTTTTTTTTAGAAAATAGCGCTATTTTCAAAAATGAGCTTTTGGCTGTGTCTATTTCTAAAATAGCAGTTTCTCAGCGTCGACTCAAGCTGCAGAATAATATACACTGCACATCATTATATGAAACATTCCTATATTCCAGGTGACTCCTGGATCGCAGTACTCCTAGAATCCAGAGGGGGCGAACGAGCCTCCCATATTCTGGATCGATCCAGACCTAATAGCAGATCCCGTATGTCGGCCTCCGCTGCTAACATACAATATTTGCTATCCTAAATATCGCTCGCAGGAATGTGGACACTTTCCCCGGCAATCCTGGGTGAGGAATTGATTTCCGGCTCAGGACCATACCTTACTGATGCCTAAAGTGGACGTAAGCCCTTACTGTACAATCACCAAACCTAATCCCACAAACTATGGACCTGATTCACACTTAATAACGTAGCTAAATATATGCAGGCCATGGGGTAGATCCAGAACTACATGCTAGCGTATTAACACTAGCTGCTGACCCATTGGCCAAATCCGGAGCCACGGCCGCACAGGGAATTATGGTCGTCTCGGCCGTAATGTTCCTGTTTTGAACGTTGTGCGCATACGCACAACCTTCATACGGCGGCGTAAGGGCTGTTACGAAAAGGGAGCTTCCCCCCCATTACGCACGCGGTATCTCTGCCGTCAAGGTGCTAATAGGCATGCAGACTAGGAAACGGGGCGGAGGAAGCCCCGTTATGATCAGCAATGTGGCAATGAGGCCCCAGACCTTGGCGATTTTATGTGAATTGCAATGCGAATTGTGATCTAAAGAACGCTCTTACGCAATCTACGTACAGAAATGGTACATAGATAGAGTAAATAAGTCACTACGCATGCGTCGTAGCTCAATTCTTAAAACAACGCACACGAGACGAAAAATACGGAACTGTGAATCCGGATCTTAATGTGCATCAGTGCACTTAAAATGGGGTTGGTGCAAATATGTTAATGTAGGGTCCTACCATAAGTGACGTCCCATTGGACTTATGCAAATTAGGATAGAACGCCGACTGCCGTCCCGCTCACATATAAATTAAGATCAGCTCCATAGTCTGTAGAACCAAATACAATTGTCTTTATGCCCCTTTTCAGGCAGAAGAGAGTGTAGCAGTGTCTGTACTGTATGAAAGAGACCACATGTGCATGGGTGTAGCCTCACTGATAGCAAGGTCAGTGTCACCCCTTAGATCTGGGTGACGGCTACTTACACAAGTTTCTATCGTTAGCATAGTCTTTTTTTTTTTTTTCTTTCTTACAACTTAGGGCGTTGGAGTAGAATTTAAAAAAAATATTATTTATTTCATATATTTGAGATGATGGATGTTTAATCTCCCTAAAACATTAATAAGACTGGATCACCTCTTGAACTGTTAAATGGGGATTGTGAAAACATTTCTGCACATTTAAGAGGCAAAAATAAGCTGATATCGTAAGTGTAAACCATGTGACTGTGGTTGCTGTGCCATGTGACTGTGGTTGCTGTGCCATGTGACTGTGGTGATGTACTGGCAGGGTATAGTTCGTTGCTCAGATGATCTGCGACAGATCACTTTGCGGCAATGCAATGACGACCATTGTGATTATTTGCCGTTCCAGTGACTAATGTGTCTTTGAACCATCCTCGTCTTGAAGCCTAACCTTAACCAGGGTCCCTGATTCTCCTGGAATATCCGTGAGACTTCTGAAATTTCGGGCATTTCTCACAGTATCCTGGAAGAGTAGGAAAACCTCCCGCAATGGACTTGAGGCCGCAAGTTTATGCAAATACCGAACACAAGTCCCGCCCCACCAGTACTGCAATTGTGTTACTAGTAATTGGGCAGGACTTGATGACATAATTTGCATCATCAAGCCCCGCCCCATCCCCAATAACACTATGAATAGTAGAGTTTATGGACAGGGGGAGGGGCTTCAGGAGGTGATTTGCATAAATCGCGTTATTGTCTTTCTCCAATGCAGGCATCGCTTTCTTCCATCTGAGATCTCCTGGAGGGAAGAAATAGAAAGTCGTCAACCCTTACCTTTACCCTCCCTTAACCCTAACCATTCCTGTCCCACAGCCTAACCTTAACCCTCCCCTAACCCTAACCATTCCTGTCCCACAGCCTAACCTTTACACTCCCCAAACCCTAACATTGTCTTTCCCCAATACAGGCATCGCTTTCTTCCATCTGAGATCTCCTGGAGGGAAGAAATAGAAAGTCGTCAACCCTGACCTTTACCCTCCCCTAACCCTAACCAATCCTGCCCCGCAGCCTTCCCTTAACCCTCCCCTAACCCTAACCGTTCACATTCCACCACCTAACCTTAACGGCATTGACATCAGGTACCTTGTCGAAATAGGAAAATTCGACTAAGATGACGTATCAGTGTCAAAAATAGAGATTACCACAACGGCAACTACAACCCTTACTGGCATATGTGTATGTACATTTACTTTATACATCCATACAGCAAGATGTAACTTTGCCGCCTTATACATCCTCGCCATAGAGACAATTAAACAAACAATGGGCTGGATCCAGACTTAACTAAGTGCTTGAAATTAGTTACTCCTGGGCTAAACCATGTTGATTGCAGGGGGAGTCAAGTTAATTGTATTCTTTGCATGCAGGGATATATCTTTGAATTGCTTATTGTACACAGATACAGATGAAATATGACTCCCCTGCAATCACCATGGTTTAGCCCAGGAGTAACTCATTTCAAGCACTGACTTAAGTAAGGTAAAGCCCAATGTGACCTTTGGCAGATCTCTAATGTGAGCTGCATACAATGCCTTGGTTATCATTTTATTTTGCATTGTTACTTAACATGTCACTGTATAAAGAAGACATTGGGGACGTGCCAGCTTCATGATCATATAGTGTGTCCTCGGCTGACTGGTTCAACCAGCTTGCAAATCCATTACACAACTATCTAATTAATCCACCAGAAAGAGACTCAGTGCCAAGCAAGGAGGTAGCCAGTCAGTTATCACATATAAGTGTTATTTTATGGTCAGCAATGCTCCTTACTGGAAACTAAAGGTTCCCTGTATATTGTCTGCGGATTTTAATAGGTAAAATGAGCCTGATTGTGTTTGTAGAAGGGATAATGCTGTTTTTTTTGTTTGTTTAGTGTTTCTCTTTGAGATAAAGATCAGAGATTGTTAAAGAACACTGATTACACAATTTATTTCTCCAGAAAAGCATTTTCTTTTATCCAGTAAAGCTGCCCATACACTGGGTCGATTATAGAAACATAGAAAGTGACGGCAGATAAGAACCTATTTACCCTTTATTTAGTTTGAGATTTAATGTATTTTTATATTTATCCCAAGCATGTTTACCCTCAACCACCTCAGATGGGAGAATATTCCACTTATCTATCACCCTTTCAGTGAAGTCATTTTTCCGCTGCACACTGTTCAAATGGCAGGAGTGTCTTACTACAGACCTCCTGAGTACACATATAGCAGATGGATAGGGACTCACCTACAGGAGGTGCCTTGACGCTGGGCAGGTGACATAACCCAATATATATATATTGTGACCTAAACCTCCTTTTTATGTATGTGCTGACACATAGTTTTATATAAAACTCTCTTTTGTTCCTTGTAGTTGCAGAGTGGTCATTTTGGTCCTTGTAGTTGCACAGTGGTCATTTTGGTCCTTGGCTGCACCTCTCCATTTATATATACACTTGCACACATTTCATATATTGAATTAGAAGCGCAGCCTGTGTTTTCTTGTTACTCTATGTACTATGCTGCTCTGACAGGTCTGAAGAATACCTTTACAGCTGTCAGAGCAGCATAGTACATAGATCTGCAACAGCAATTTTGGAGAATAGGGAGCCTTTCAGATAGCTGATTGGCTCCCTTAAAATATTGGCCACTAACTACAGTGATTATTTGCCCGATCGCCCAATAATTGGGTGATCGGGCCGATAATCCCTCTAGTGTATGGCCAGCTTTAGAGGTTGCGTTGGTAAAATGCTCAAATTTGTCTGAAGCTGGCCGCACACTAGAGCGATGAACGGTTCGATCATCCAATTATCGGA
Organism: Limnodynastes dumerilii; assembly: GCA_011038615.1. NCBI lineage: Eukaryota > Metazoa > Chordata > Amphibia > Anura > Limnodynastidae > Limnodynastes > Limnodynastes dumerilii. Next base: position 362,342 of record WWET01000842.1, read on the forward strand.
TTAGCGAACCAGTTATCGCTCTGTTGTGAAGACAGGATGGATTGCCAAAAGGCTCAATAATCGGTCCACGAATTCTAGGGTGAGATAGTTTTATCAATCAGCTCTCCAAACTATTATTAGCCATTTTCAGTTTTCGGACTCTATATCTCCACCTCCTGGCCGAAGTACAGCAGTAATAAATTGAAAGGCTTCCATTACTATATTACTGCTATATTTGCTGGTAATTATGGTGTCAGACAGATGAGGAAACTCCGTCCAGGAGGTGGAGGTGGCACACACTAATGACTGGAGTTTCTACAGCCAGCCAATTAGCTAGCTGCACAGACATCCTATCAATCTTTGAAGCCCCTCCCTTTTCAGCCAGGATTATTGGTCCCAGCAGAAGAGGTGAATGGCGTCGATATTGGGACCTTTTTCCCAAGGGTCCCAATGATCAGACACTAATTGCTGAGAGTCAGAATCGCTCTAGTGTATGGCTAGATCAAATGGGGGATTTATTACAACTTATAAAATGGAATAAGTAGATTTTGCCTATAGTAAGATTCTAGGTATTATTTTCTAGAATGTATTAGATAAATAAGCAGGAATCTCTTTGGTTTCTATGGGCAACATCTCTAAGATCCAGAAGAGCCAATCAACTACCATTGGCAAAGTTTGCAATATTGAGAATCCAGGAAATGGGACAAAATAAGTCCCACCCAGGTTCCACCCTCAATCCACCCAGTTCTGCCCAACAAATGGCTATATTTGGTCAAAACTCCACCCATTGCTCCATAAACCCCACCCACTTCTGGGCCGTGGTTAGATTCGCCATCACAATTTTGAAGACAAGAGAGTTTCAGAGGAAGAATATATAGAATCCAGGAAGTGAAAGGATGTGTTTTGGCACATATCTTCAATGGTCCAATCTATTTGATGGAACCAGTAAAGGTGATGAGTTATTTTTTGGAACAAATGGAACCATTTTTCAAGAAAAACAATCTTATAGCAATGAACCGTGAATCATTCTTCTGCAGTGAAACTCATACTGATTGGAAAAACACTTTTTTGGCCACATGGATTGAATTGTGATTACTTTAGATTCCAGTGCACACAAGCTTATCGTGTGGGAGAACTTATTAATTTAAATGTCTTCTTTAACATGTTTTCTGAACCATACCTCGGCCTCAGCTTAGCCCCAGATTTGCTGGTAGTAACACTGCTGTGTGACTGATCATACACAGCACTGAGCACTGTTACCATACACCCTGTCTCTCTCCATAGTAATATCCTCTCAGTCCTGGTAGTAACACTGCTGTGTGACTGATCATACACAGCACTGAGCACTGTTACCATACACCCTGTCTCTCTCCATAGTAATGTCCCCTCAGTCCTGGTAGTAACACTGCTGTGTGACTGATCATACAGAGCACTGAGCACTGTTACCCTACAACCTGGATGCTCCATTTTGTGAAATATAGCATTTTCCCTTATGTATCAATCCCCAATGTCCTATAGAGTGTAAGCTCAATGTGATCTGATGGCGCTATATATAAATAAATAGTAAATGATGCTTATGTTTTGTGGATGCGCTTCAATGACAATGTAAATGCACTAAAATTAGAGTCATGAATGAAATTAGCTCCAAATTATAAATAAAAAGAAATGGTATATCATTGTGAAGAGTACGCGGTGTTGTGAAAAATGAGTAACATAGCTTGTGAGGTGAAAGGTCATTAGGGTTGCGCACGCCAATGCGAAGATGGCATTTTCAAAATAAAACACAGCTAACAGCTAATTATCTGCTGCGTCTATTTAAAAAATGTCAGCAATTAGAAATTTACGCCGCAAATGGTTTGGAGAAGGGGAGACTTAGGGTTAGGCTGCAGGGAAGGGAAGGATCGGAGAAGGGGAGACTTAGGGTTAGGCTGCAGGGAAGGGATGGATTGGAGAAGGGGAGACTTAGGTTTAGGCTGCGGGGAGGGGATGGATCGCAGAAGGGGAGACTGAGGGTTAGGCTGCAGGGAGGGGATGGATCGGAGAAGGGGAGATCTAGGGTTAGGCTGCAGGGAAGGGAAGGATCGGAGAAGGGGAGACTTAGGGTTAGGCTGCAGAGAGGGGATGGATCGCAGAAGGGGAGACTTAGGGTTAGGCTGCAGGGAGGGGGTGGATCGTTAGGGTCAGGCTGCTGGGAAGAGAGTGTTAGGGTATTGGAAGGGGAGGGTTAGGGTGAGGATTAGCATAAGGGTTGGGGTTTGGGAAATAGGGATCGGTGGGGGCAGGAAGCTTTGGTTCAGCTCCGTCTTCGCAAATGGGGTGCCAAAAACAGCCCTTTTGAAAAAGTGCCGTTTTCAGCAGTGAACCACACCCAGGTCATTTGAACTCATGACATCCATTTCCATAGGACATCAGAGAGCGTAAGACTTAACAACAAAGTTTACATCAGTTGTGTGTCACACTTTCATCATATTAATAGTTCATCCACAAGGGAATAACTGCTAACAAGATGGCAATTAATGCACTTCACCATGACTCTGCATCTTTGTAGGTAATTTAATACTGGATAAATATGCAGTCATTTAGGAATGAGTGCTAAGGCAGACCCTCCAACCTTATCCATTCCACCAGGTACAAAATGTTCTGTTCCCGAGGTTCCACAATCAGTTACTATGGTAACCATCTGTATTGAAGCAAAAAAAAAAAAATTTAAAACATCAGCTATATCATTAAAACCAGGTGATTGACAGTTGGAAAGCCAGGAACAGGTTTTTTTTCCTGGTGGAATGGGTTATGTTGGAGGAACTTCTGATAATATTCCTCATCAATGCATTCAGCATATAGGTAACCTGTGGCACTCTAGGGGCAGATTTACTAAGCTGTTGGTTTGGAAAAGTGGAGATGTTTCCTCTAGCAACCAATTAGATTCTAGCTTTCACTTTCTTTTTACATACTAGTGAATGTCAGCTAAAATTGGTTGCTATGGGCAATATCTCCACTTTTCCAAACCCGCAGCTTAGTAAATCTGGCCCTAGGTGTTTAGAAGCTGCAAGTCCTATCATTTTTTTCCAGGTATCAACTATAGCTTTGCTGTTGAAACATGCTGGGAGTTGTGGTTTCACAACACCTGGGGCCAGATTTACTAAGCTGCGGTTTTGGAAAAATGGAGATGTTGCCCATAGCAACCAATCAGATTCTATCTGACATTCTCTAACATGTAATACAAAAGTGAGAGCTATAATCTGATTGGTTGCTATGGGCAACCTCTCCACTTCCAACTCATCCTAAATGGTATATCAGTGAACACAGTGGGGATGATCCAGAGTTTGGGAGTAAGGGCAAAACAAGTGCAAGTGTAAGGCTCGTCTAAGCCATTTTGCAATGTGAGGGGGTGCTATTTATTGTATGCAGGGAAAATACTTTCCTTTTGCACATAGATCTCACATATTTCATAGCGTATAGAGTTCAGCTAACTAACATCACCTCTCAATCCTAATTCTGCTTTCATAGTTTAAATTTGTCCCTGTTGCAGTGCACCTAAAAAATTTGGTGGAAGTGCAGCCCTGGATCAGCCAAAGGAAGGCTTTTCTATAGGATTATTATGATTTTTGCTTATTTATATAGCGCCACAAATTGCATTAGACATTCACATCAGTCCCTGTCCCTATTGGAGCAATGTACTAAGGTCCCTAACACAGGCACACAGGATAGGGATAATTTTGCTGTGAGGTACAAGTGCTACTCATCACCAACACAGTGCAGGTTTCCTTAATTTAACTAGAGCTTGGCTCCTGCAAACGCAAAAGTAAGGAGCAAAGGAGACAAATAGCAACCAATCAGATAGACTTTTGTTCACATACTATGATGTCCTCAGTATGCATGAGAGACATTTTTCTATACTAGTTATATTCAGTGCAGGTAAAATGAATGAGTTTTCATATAGTAATGATAGGTGACATTGTTGTAAATAGATATAAAGAGGACATGATAGATATGAATCATAATATAAATTGTATGTATCCCCTCAGATATGTGCAAGGTGTAAGAAGCTGACACTGTGACAGTAAGGTCATTAGAGAGTCAGTGACAATAGGCAGAAGACATTCTTCCTGCAAGAGGAACAGACTCACTGAGCTGTAACAACAGCAACAACACGATCTCCGCTCCCCATTGGCCAGATCGGGTGACAATCACCGTGATGGGGGCGGGACTGCAGGAAACAGCCAGAGAGAAAAGGCGGCTGGGCTGCTGCAGAGGAAGGAGGGGGATCCTGTGCTGCAGCGGCACAACATCAAAACACAGGCTCCCAGTGCAGAGACAGGCTGCTGAGCAGAGGTAGTGCTGCTGTTGCTCCTATAGTACAACTGGTACCTGCACCCTGAGGACAGCATCAGCATAGACTGCTCTGCAGGACAAGTACCTGCACCCTGAGGACACCATCAGCATAGACTGCTCTGCAGGACAAGTACCTGCACCCTGAGGACTAGCAGTACTGACTGCTCTGCAGAACAAGTACTTGCACTGGGAGGACAACATCTGCATAGACTGCTCTGCAGGTCAAGTATCTGCACCCTGAGGACACCATCAGCATTGAGTGCTCTGCAGGTCAGGTATCTGCTCCCTGAGGACCAGCAGCACTGACTGCTCTGCAAAGATAGGACCTGCACCCTGAGAACTCCAGCAGCACTGCCTGCCCTGAAAAGATAGGACCTGCCCTCTGGGTACACCAGAAGCAAAGCAAACCTAACCTAACAGCCTATAAATAGGTCCCTGGTCTGAGATTCATCCTTCCAGTCCATGAGAACTACCTGGTTCCTCTAGTATCACACAAGCTGGATTTTAGCAGCATCCCCTGGGTTACTGCAGTCATTTTAGAGGTGAGTAGTATGGGATTTGATGGATATGCATTGGAGATGTGCAATACCTTGCTTGCATATGGTCCTATTATTTTTGGATGCTCTTTGCTACTCATTTCACTAATTAGTCACTTCCTTATAATGGCATCTGTGTTTGTTGTGTTAGTTTGTCTTGGGGGACATAGCAGGAAGTCTGCATCTCCTCTTGTTTATTTGGGTCCAGCTTCTCCACTGTTCTTACCGTTTATGGTGGTTTTATAAATAGACACATTGCAGGTAAAATCTGTATAGAGTTGCTGCAGCTATAAATATAAACTACTAAAGAAATCTATGAGGCATGTATAATGCCATTGGTATATATCTTGTACTGTATGTTATACTTGTTTATTTTTATTATTTGTGGAACCCCCTTATTGCAAAAAAAATAATATTTAAAATGGTTTTTATAACCAAGCTGAATTATGTTTAATTATTCCAAATCTAATGTGTGCTAAATAATCTATATTCTATTGTAGCATAGAATAGTGAATGCTCTACAATTCACCCTGAGGCTGCTTCCTGTTTACTTGTTTCAGATCCATGTGCTTAATCCTTTCCAAACTGGGCCATGGGTGTAAGGTAATAAACGAGAGAGGGCTGAATATGTGCAATAAGGAGTTTTCTTTAGTAATAATAAAAATGTGTGCAAGTAAAATAAACTGTAATGTCTATGCTATTTTCTTGAGTTGGGCACCTTAATGTTTTAAAAGGACCCATTTAAAATGAAACAAAAAAAAAATTCTAACTTTTTTTTTCTTCCTTAGATGTCATTTAAGTGTGTATTGATTTTCTATAAATACTGATATTTACTTTATTTATTTTTGTCTTCACCTCTCTTCATCCAATATATCCCTAATCCCAACCTTCTGCACATACATATATCGGGGTTCATCCGGTGTTTAAGAGTAAGGGCAAAAGAGGTGCAAGTGTACAGCTCGACTAAACCATTTTGCAAAGTAAGGGGTGCTAAATAATTAAAATTCTTTGCATGCAGCGAAAATACTTTACTTTTGCACATAGAACTCAAATACTGCGTAGATTAATGTTAAGAAACGTCACCTCTTAATTCTTATTCTGCTTTCAAAGTTTAAATTTGCTTCCCCTTGTGGTTCAACATGGTATTGCTCTGGTCTTCACTGAGTTGAGTGCGCCACTGCGAAAATGGCATTGTAGAAATACAAGCGGCTGACGGCTAATTGTTGACTGTCTGTTTTGAAAGTGGCAGCAACTAGAAATTGACGCCACAGACCCGATGGTCAGGCTGGAGGGAAATAAGGCTGGGGGGGTCAGGCTGCGGGGAAGGGAGGCTTGGTGGTCAGGCTGCGGGGAAGGGAGGCTTGGGGGTCAGGCTGCGGGGAAGGCTAGGGTTAGGATAATAGAAGGGTATGGTTAGGGTAAGAATTAGCATAAGGGCTGGGGGTAAGATAAATACTCCCCTCTTGCTGCGGCACGTTTGTCTTTTGGGTTCTTTGATCGCTTGTCCTCAGCGGGACAAAAGTAATCGAATGCAAAGCCAAATCGAAATTGGCTGGTATAGAACGGCCCTTACGGAGAAGTGCCGCCGCCCCACACTCAATTTAAGCTTAACTCTCCCCATGACTGGTTAGTATCCGTGATAACTTTTTACTTTACATCCATTAATTAGAAACACTGGCGGTGCAGCTGGGCTATGCACTGAGGACAAGGTGACTTAAAGCTTCCTCCGACTGACCCGTGTCCAGTCTGTGAAGTGACCGGCAATGGAACAACACTACAGTTAAGGTCTAGTAAGATAACGTCATCATTTCACAAGACCTTCACTCCCAATGGGTGGAAAGGGGTATTTTGTGGCTGGGCCCATCCCACGCAGGTTCTGCCACTCTCCACCTCTTTAAAAAAAAAAAAAAAAACTTTG
>WWET01000842.1:369157-382162 GCA_011038615.1 Limnodynastes dumerilii
ATAATTACAACAGAAAAAATTGAAGTTGTGAGTCAAGTTTCCTTACTTTGTATAAATGACTGATCACTGGCGGTCAGCCACATCAATGACTGCCCAGAGTTAAATATGAACCTTGATTCATTAACCATTAAGGAGTGAATATTTTTTGCAGTTTGGGCTATTAATGCTGTTGTTCAAATCCAGCATGCAAGTGGCACCTACAACTGGACAACTAAAGAGGGGGAACAGGCAGGTCTCTGGACACCCTAGGCCAGTCCTGGCTAACCTGTGGCTCTCCAGGTGTTGTGAAACTACAACTCCCAGCATGCTTTATCAGGTATTAGCTATGTCTATGCAGTTGAGGCATTATGGAACTCGTAGTTAAACAACACCTGGAAAGCCACAGGTTGGTGAGGCCTTCCCTAGGAAAGTTTCAGTCAGTCGCCCGCTCTCCTTCCCCAGCTCCCCTTAGCATTGCTTATTTGTACTGCTTCAAAGGCACAAGGGATCAACTAAGCCGCGGGTCCTGCATGGTACAATACTATGTAGGATTTGCTGATACCCCTGTGGCAGTGTTTCTATTACCTGCACAACCGCACAGCTGTCATGTCCCTGGCAGCTGGTCTACTAAGCTGTACAAGCAAGTGTCCCTGCAGGGCATCAGCTAAGCCTCAACATCTGAACACACAAGTCACCGCAGGGGTTGAGTTGAGCCTCAACTCCAGAACACACAAGACGCTGCAGCTGAGCTGGGACTCTGCAGCAGGCTTTCTCGTACTGATCGGCTGTCGGGGAGATGATATCCAAGCAGCTAAGCAGTACCAGTAAGCGACACAGCTAGGCGACATCTTGTGTGTTCTGCAGCAGCCACCGGGGTTAGGATCCGTCAGCACCTCCATGGTTTCCCATGAAGCACCGGGCCCCGGAACCGATGCTCAGAATCATCCATAGAATGTAAACTGTAACTCATGTAGTCTGACGGTATACTCCATGATTATGGTTTGTCAACCAGGTGAACCACAATCCGCCACACCCGCTAAATGCCGTGCTTCTTTGCGATTCATAGTCCTTTAAGCCCAGAGGGGGATTTTTAGGTGATTAAACAAATTTTAATATTTTTGCTGAAGCGTTTTGTTGGAATAATCTCATTTCCCGCTAAATACTGTTTAAATCGCTTACGCTTTCCATGGACCCCCATACGGTCCTACATGACCTAATATGTCCAGCATAAACATTGTGCCATTGATAAAAGAAATATGTGGTGTGGTGGGGATAATAGGTGCTGGGATTATTAAACCAGAGAAAGGAGTGCCAGGATAAAATTAATTCTAACTACAACCATCTAAAATATATAAAGAATCCATTCCCAAAATTTAAATTCCATTCCAGAGGTGCTGTATGATGTTTGAAGATCCTGTAATGTTCCCCTCAATGATGAAGTACCATAGAAATGAACTAAAACAATATTTATTAAGACAGATCCTTAACAACAAGTTAAAAGAACTGAATCAGAATATCGTACCAGGGGAAGATGGAACAGGTAAAACAAGATGCTGTGGCTGTAGAATGGAATACCCGGGTGACGGCGTTCAGACAGTCTCCTTTGCGTGTCCTCTGGAGATGACGTTGCGATCAGCTGGTCCTGGCTTCACTGACTTGACGCGTTTCAGGCTAGGCTTAGCCCTTTCTCAATAGTCTTCTAATGTGCCATTGATAGCTCACTATTTTCAGTCACTTTCATTTGGAAACAAAAAGTTTGTTCTGCGGCGTCTGTGACAACATAGGACCTGATTCACACTTAAGAACGCGATAGGCTCCTGAATATACGCAACTAATAGCAAGGAAACTCCTCGGCACCCCCCGGTTTCCAGGTTCTTATGTGACTTACGAGTGCCATAGGGATCCCTTAACTGTAGGTTCGCATTTGAATGTGTAGGGCTTCTACTTAGGAACTTACCTGCATAACCCCGACTTCATTTCCTCATTTAAATGCCTCTCTCCACCCAAATCTTCCAATCTGCCTAGTTACTTATTCATGGAACGCCCATTTTTGCGTATGTCACTACGAACCTACAGATATTAAGTTCGTAGCGTATAAGCACGGAATTTGCCAACTTAAGTCCAACACAAATTGCGTATAAAAGTTACTACGCCTGTGCGGTGCATCCGTTCTTAAATATACGCACCAACAAACATAAGAATTCTTAAGTGAGTCAGGTCCGTAAGCTTTGGATGAGTAATATTGTTCAGGATAAAGAATTAGCTTCGGCTTCTTAGGTGCATAATTTTGCGAATGTAAGTACTGCGCATGCACAGTACTACGTTTAGGTACGTAGATTGCTTCTGTGTGGTCTGCATGGAGTAGTTTAGGAAGAAGGCGTGAAGAAGAAGTGGGAGGGGTTAAGATTAGCCGAGGAGGTGGCGGGAAGAGGCAATGTGCGTGCGTGGTTTCCTTCTTAAGAAGGAAATTATCCACGGTAAGATAAGCTGTAGATGGCAGCTAAGGTGCTGCCGTCCAGTATCTCTGATAGAGAAGCCCTTAAGGGCAGTTGATAAGAGTCGTTAGAGAAACGCGCATCAGCTATTGGTGTGCTCTGAACTCTCGTTCTATGTAATGTCCACGTTCTATTTAATGTTTTGGGTTTTTTTAGCCAGAGAATCTCTCACTGTGCAGAATATTTGCTTAAAAACCATATAGCACCCGTCTATGGGGAACTATGTAATCATCTACATACCCGTGCAAGTGACTTGCAAAGAATTAAACTCTCTAAGATGGCTGTAACAGGATTTATATCCCAGCACCTGCGGACAGTTCTGTTACAGTGGGCAGGTCCGTCGAGCTCCCAAATGTCGTCCTGTTTGGTTATCCTGGCTGCCATGTGATAAAACTTACCCCAAATTATTCCAATATAAAGCATACAGAATGTTACTGGCTCCTCCCACAGTGCCGTATGATGTTATGGCTGCCACCACCGTCCCTCGGAACAAGGGCTTTACTGGTTATTGACTGATGGGGTTGCAGCACACCCTTTGTGGGTGTCTGGCTGATGTCCCCTTAAACTGAGTGCTATTGCAGTTTGCTGGCAGAACATAATTCAAAGAATGTTGGGTTCAACTCAGGACAGCTCTTATCTATTGGTCACAGGATACAGCAGACACAATTTTTGATAGCAGGCAGATGGTTTTACTGGAGCTCTTGCAACTGTGAAACGGGCTAATGAACTCTAGTGAGAGGTACTAGTGGTAAGATATAGCAGGGTACAGTGCACTAAAACACCTCCTTGATCTTGTAGAGCCCTTATTTATACGGTAAAAGATCATAAAACAGCAGGGGGGTTATTAATCCTTCTGTTTCTTGAAATCAAAACTGATTCCATTTTAAGATAACAGTAAATATTGAGCGCTTCTTTTCGAACAACTGCAGCATACACTATATTAAAGGGCTCTCTATTAACCCTATATAAAATGAGGGTTCACAATAGGTAGGGTGGTTACTCTGTGTACCGAGTAAACCCCCCTTTTTTTATTTGGTTCTCAATTAACTAGCATATTAAAACTGGTGTCACATCTTTTATTAATTAAAGCTCCTATGAATTGTTCTTATTTGCATAACATCTTTGTTTACTGAAATGATTCAGATGAATTCTGTTCTGTTTTTACAGGTGACAGCGTGTAGACGGACCTTAGAATCGTCTTCCTGCAGAAGTGAGCCAAAGAACCAACATGTCAAAGTACAAACTTGTAATGTTGAGGCACGGCGAGGGTGCCTGGAACATAGAGAACCGCTTTTGCAGCTGGGTTGACCAAAAGTTGAGTCCCGATGGCCTTAAGGAAGCGGAGATGTGCGGCAAACATTTAAAGTTTCTAGGCTTTGAGTTTGATATGGTTTTCACCTCCATCTTGAGCCGCTCTATACAAACGGCATGGCTGGTGATGCAGGAGCTTGGACAAGAATGGGTACCGGTGCAAAGCTCATGGCGCCTTAATGAGCGCCATTACGGGGCACTCATTGGCCTCAACCGGGCAGAACTGGCCCTCAATCACGGAGAAAAGCAAGTGAAGATATGGAGGAGAAGCTATGATGTTGCCCCTCCGCCGATTAGCGAGAGCCACCCTTATTATCACGAGATCCATACGGATCGAAGATACACGTGTTGTGACATTCAGAAGGAAAAGCTGCCAAAATCGGAGAGTTTGAAGCAGGTCCTGGAGAGGCTCCTTCCCTACTGGAATGAAGTCATCGCACCAGAGATAAAACAAGGGAAGAGGGTCCTTATTTCTGCACATGGGAACAGCACAAGGGCCTTATTAAAACACTTGGAAGGTATAGTTGTGTTGTTTTGTTTTGTGGGAGGGTTTGCCACAATCTGACGTCTTTGTATTTCCAAAGATTGTCTATGTAGGACAATACAGATCAATACAAAAAGCAGGTGGGCCCGAATTGAGAGATTCTTAGATGTCCTGTTGACTTATCTTATCTGGGCAATTTAACACTTTACTCTGTTCCTGGTTTTTATCTGGATGTGGTGAGTACCAATGTAAAAAGCTTTTTTTTGTTTTTTTGTCTTATAACACATTGCTGGCTGTTGCTTAAAGTTTAGAACTGTTTGGTTCATACCGTATGGGTTAAATAGGTCTTTTTGGAACTTCTGATGCAACTGCACTTGCACGGATTTAAAATCTGGTTTCCCATATTTTTATCGCCTTTCTTGCGCAAAAGAGACCACGTGGAAGTCTTTAAAGTACCGAGTGTGAACTACGACTTAACCATACTGTCTGCGTACTCTCTTCCACTCCATGTACTTTCACCCCACGTACCAGAATCTCTTTCCGCATCCTGCCCTATTATCTGAAACGCTCCAAGCACCGAAGTCTGGATCCAGATCTGTCCTTGGAATGCGGCGCCTGTGCTTTCGCAAAATACGTAATCGTCTCTTTTGTAGAGGTTTGGATCGGGTTCTAAATGATGATGTTTTATTCCAATCCTGCAAAGGACAAGGATCCAGGTTTAGTAGTTGACACGGTTTTCCACGTACTACGGAATTCCAGTGTGAATCTGGATCTGGTGAGGTCAGGGGGGTCGGCATGCTTAAAGCAAGTTTGCATGGTGGGAGGGTATCTAAATCGAACAGTAAGGGCCTGTTGCGAACGACCCTATTACGAAAGGGCCGTTCTTCCAGCCAGTTCCGAACTGGCTAGGATATCGATTGCTTATGTCTAAATGAGGCATAGCAATCAATCCCTGGAGCTCTAAATGCGGTGCTCCAATAGGTAATAATAAAAACTACCCCAACTGTTTCCCTAATTCTAACCCTCCCCTCCCCTAACCCTCCCTTCTCCCTAGCCTGACCCAACCTTCCCTTCTCTATAGCCTAACCCTCTCCTTCTATGGCCCTAACCCTCCCTTCCTAAGAGCCTAACCCTAACACCCCCTAACACTAAAAGTCCCCGGAGGGGTTACTCACCCATCCGGGGAGTCAGTGGCGGGTCCCACAAAAACGAATGAGTGAGTATGCCGATCGGCACACTCGCCCATCATAAAAAGAAATTAAAAAAACCTCTATAAAGGCTGCATATTCGTAATAGAGACTGCTGAAAAGGAACAGCCCATCGCTGCAGGGACTGCAACTGCTAAGAGTTTGGCTAAGACCCATTTTAAGTGGTGCCGGTGAATAAATGTTGAGGTATGGCACTGGTGGTGGAGGAGAGTAGTTATGCAAATAAGCACCTCACAGCTATCCTATAGCGGATCTCCACAGCCAGAAGATGACTCACCTATTAAATATGCATCAAGCTGAAAGTGTCCAACCTTTTCAGGTAAACCTAATGGCCCGTGTTCATCAGCTGAAGTTAGTGTACAGAATGGTGATCCACAACCCTGCAAGTAGGAGAGCAGGGGACGAATCCTTACCTGCCCTCTTGGAGACTGTGGAGACCTTTGGGGACTTCTCTGGTCTCCGGATCAATTGGAATAAGTCCAGTGTGTGTGCCTTGGGGTTGGATCCTTCCAGGTCTTTGGCTCTTCCTAGTGCATGCCCCCTACAGCTTACTTATCAGTTTAAGTATCCAGGTTTAGTAGTTGACACGGTTTTCCACGTACTACGGAATTCCAGTGTGAATCTGGATCTGGTGAGGTCAGGGGGGTCGGCATGCTTAAAGCAAGTTTGCATGGTGGGAGGGTATCTAAATCGAACAGTATAGTAACACTATTACGAAAGAGCCGTTCTTCCAGCCAGTTCCGAACTGGCTGGGATATCGATTGCTTATGTCTAGATGAGGCATAACAATCAATCCCTGGAGCTCTAAATGCGGTGCTCCAATAGGTAAGAATAAAAACTACCCCAGCTGTTTCCCTAATTCTAACCCTCCCTTCTCCCTAGCCTGACCCAACCTTCCCTTCTCTATAGCCTAACCCTCTCCTTCTATGGCCCTAACCCTCCCTTCCTAAGAGCCTAATCCTAACACCCCCTAACACAAAGTCCCCGGAGGGGTTACTCACCCATCCGGGGAGTCAGTGGCGGGTCCCGCGAAAATGAATGAGTGAGTATGCCGATCGGCACACTCGCCCATCATAAAAAAAAATTAAAAAAGGCTGCATATTCGTAATAGAGACTGCTGAAAAGGAACAGCCCATCGCCGCAGGGACTGCAACTGCTAAGAGTTTGGCTAAGACCCATTTTAAGTGGTGCCGGTGAATAAATGTTGAGGTATGGCACTGGTGGTGGAGGAGAATAGTTATGCAAATAAGCACCTCACAGCTATCCTATAGCGGATCTCCACAGCCAGAAGATGACTTACCTATTAAATATGCATCAAGCTGAAAGTGTCCAACCTTTTCAGGTAAACATAATGGCCTGTATTGATCGGCTGAAGTTAGTGTACAGAATGGTGATCCACAACCCTGCAAGTAGGAGAGCAGGGCTCTTCCTCCTGCTCTTCTCTGTGTGGAATGGGGATCCGCCATCGGGACCCTGCCCTAAGTATTCCACACACTGAATGAATGGTACTGTTTACATGCCTATACCATACCCTCCAACACGACCCATTCCATTAGGTACAAAATGCTCTACTCCTGAGCATTTAACTGTCAGTTGCTATGGTAACCACCTTTGTTGAAGAGAAATGTTTTTCAAACATCAATTCATTAAAACCAGGTGAGTGACAGTTGGAAGCTCAGGAGCGGAGTATTGTGTACCTAATGGAAGGGGTCATGGTCTGCTATACCCACCCCCCCATGCATATCTCCTGCGCTCCGTTGCAGTAATAATGCGTTCTACCATTTTCCAGCAGACTTCTTTACGTAGTGTCTCTGGAGTTCTTAATTGGGATTTCGGCACAATGGAGTAGATCCAGAACTAAGTACGCTAGCCAGTGACGAAAAAACACGATATTGTATGTAGTGCGCCAGATGTTACGTCACGCAACGTACATACCAGCCTACTATCGGCAGCGTAACTACGAACCAAGGGGCGTGCTGGGCATACGACATCCGTAATTACCCTTCGGAGGTGGGGGGGGGCATTTAAATCCAACAGTATGGGCGGTGCTTAGCCAGTTACGTACGTGCTACCTGTACGTACGTCAGTAGTTACGCTGTGTAACGTTAAGGTAGGGTTTGGCAAGCGTAAAACAGAGGGGATTGCCTAGGGGAGTGCATAGTAAATATGTTACGTCTTGAAATGTAGCCCTGGATTTGGCCCAATGTCTCTTTGCTAACCTGTTCCTTAGCTTTAGGAGGGTAATCAGTTGTGTGTGAACCCTATGCACCCAGGAGATATTTATTGCCACCAACATTACTCTCATTCCACAGGGTGAAGTAGTGTATATGATATGCACCATGCACGCTAGGTACATCTCCCCTCACGGGCCATACCTAATTTGACAGTATCTGCAGATGGCTATAATGCACGGATGTAACTTTAGTTGGTGAGTAGGGGAACATTTATAAAACGCTGTAATAAAGACAATATTTTATTTTTCTTTCTTATGGTATGAATAGAAGTTATAGAGTAAATTGCACATCTTGTTAATGTCCTCTAGTTAAGGTAACTGTCAGGTGTCGTTAGGTAATAAATGTCTGTCTTGAATTGCTCTCTGGGTTGCTATTAGTTTAGCCAGCAATAAATTTAGAAAATAAACCATTTTCCCTGCCAGGGATTCCATCTTTCTGAGTTGCTCTTGGTTGCTTGGTGACCGTGGCTTACCTGAACGGCCGGCTAAATAACAGACTCCTTAAAAGGGAACGCCATTCAAATGTTGCTTAATTAACTGCTCCCAGTGCTGGGTATAACAACTTGTTGGCGTACCTCCAGGGTTTTAAACCAAGGACCACACGGTTGCTGCCGTTTGAGCCACTTGTGAATAATTCACCTTCCGTGTCTCTGTAACTGGTCCTTTACACGTATAGGAAGAAAACCTCCTTTTAGAACGCAAATGCGCAGGTTGCTTATGGTAGCAAGCACAATACACGTATGGGGCCAGATTTACTAAGTTGCAGGAAAGGAAAAGATGTTGAAGATGTTGCCAATATCATACCCTCCAACATGACCCATTCCATTATATACAAAAAACTCTGCTTCTCAGGTTCCAACTGTCAGTAACCATGGTAACCGCCTTTGCTAAAGAGGCAAATAGTTTTTTAAATATCAGCTAATTTATTTAAACCAGGTGAGTGACAGTTGGAAGCTCGGGAGCGGAATCAATTGTAGCTAATGGAATGGGTCATGTTGGAGGGTCTGCCACAGTAATCATCAGATTCTAGCTGACACTTTCTAGTATGTTATAGGAAAGTGAGAGCTAATCTGGTTGCTATGGGCAACATCTTCACTTTCCCTTTGATGCAGCTTAGTAAATCTGGCCAACAGTCTCTTCCCCAGCAATCCAAGTGCAAATTCAATGTGGGGAAACTGTTTTGTATAATGAAAATGGTGGATCTGTTTTGTGTCCTCGCTTAATTAATAAGGTCCTAATCTAAATTATTACAATAAATTCAATGAGGAGAGAATAATTATATGAGCAATCCTGTGGCTCGTTAGTGAAACTACAATTCCCAGGATGCTTTGCCAGGCAGTCGCTGTACCTGTGTAGTTAAAGCATGCTGAGACTTCTAGTTTCACAACACCTGAAGAGCCACAGCTTGGCCAGGCCTGTCCTACCACAAGGGTTTTATATGGGCTGTGGAGTGGCGGCATTTTCCTGGACATGTCGTGTGTGTGTTTGTTTGTATGTATGTGGTGGAGTTGGGTGTTTTTTGTTTTTTGCAATAAAAAACAAAAAAATAAATACATTTCTAGTTTTAGGGGGTGCATGTGACAAATATATGGGATGCGGTTTCCACAGTTGTTGTTGTTATTATTTCGACAGTTCTGCAGCCGCCAGCTGCATGACTGCTGTATCCTTTCTGAAATGCTTGACAAATAGTAAAATTGGTGTCCGTTTCCAATAGCAACATACTGCAGTTATGGCTGACCGAGAAGGTTCATGTTAGGATGCTGTTCTTACCTGTTGGCACGGCAACGGCGCTCTTTAAAATGGAGACTGTCTGCAATCGCTGTCGCCATTCAGCTGCCGAACGATGGTCTGTCACAGAAACCGACCATCACACTGGCAAACCACTTCCCAAATATACTTTCTCCATTTTAGGAATGGGTTCCTTGGGGGTTTTCTTACCTTATTTGAACTCCAGTTTAATCTACAGAAAGAAAGCAGCTTCTTTCTTCTGTATAAATAGATTTCTATTTAATTATTTAAGAGAAAGGGAACAAGTGTGTTTTTGCAAGATGAATTCTTGGCTGCCGTGCACGCTACAGCAGCTGGCAAGGATGCACGGGTGGGTATTAACGCTGCTTTGTTTTCCCTCTCCCTTTTAATGCTCCCATTTTGTCTGGGATGGATGCATGACACATGACTGAGTTTGGATGATCGTTTGAAACAATCTGAAGCCTGACCGTGTCCAAATTCCTAGCGAGCATCAGACCACAAGTGCTGACAAATCCTTTTAATTGTGCATAAAAGGGACAATGGTCATCAAATTTATTTGTTTTTCTTCCTGTTTTTTGAGATTTTTGGTAGTAATGGGGACCTTATCCAGAAATCTGCTGCGGTTTTACCTCCGTCCACACCGCCGTGCGATCCTAACGTCTATACTCGCAAGAGGAGGCCGCTTCCTTTGGACGTCCGAACGCAGGACCTTAACTTAAATGTTACACCCACGGAAAACGGGGTCGATGTGTAACTGATAATAGTACGTAATGGCTAACCCATACCCTTAATGCGCAATTTTGAGTACGTTCTCCCCCTTTCCACCCCCATGTCAGAAAGGCTTCCAGCACTAAAGCCTGGATCCTGAGCGTGGGCTGTACTGAAATATGGGCATTTTGCGCACGCAAAGTGCAGGAAATTGCCCACGTTTCTTCATCCTGGATCTGATCCTTAAAATTTTAAATGCATCCAATTGGTTTGCAGACTCTTTACTTTGTCTTCTAAGACCCTAATATGGGTGGAAAAGGAAAAGTGAAGATGTTGCCCATGGCAGCCAATTTGGAAAAGTGGAGATGGTGCCCATAGAAACCAATCAGATTCTAGCTGACATTCTCTGGTATGTAATAGGGAAGTGAGAGCTAGAATCTGATTGGTTGCTATAGGCAACATCTCCACTTATCTGCAGTTAAGTAAATCTAGCCCTGTCTACAAAATCGGGCGGATTTTCCTGTCTTCCCTTGCCTACTTGCATGGCAAATATTTGCTGTTTTCTTGCTCCTGTCTCCGCATCTGGGACATTTGAGTGCAAATCTATGAAGATGAAAAAATTGGTCCAGGGAATTTCCTAGAATCAGGAATTGCTTTATAAATTGCTTGGTCCATAAAAACCACAATTACCAACTCTACTGGGAACATCCAAGAGTCTGCTGCGTGTTGTCTGCAGTGTTGCAAGATGACATGAATCCCATTAAGTCCTTCTCCTGCTACTTTATTGTATGACCCACAGCGATGTGGTAGCATTTTTATGTGTATTGTGGCACCTTAATACGCTAATCCAGAGCTGTGGGGCAGTGCTTAATGATGTGACCAGCCTGTCTCTGCATAGGAGGTAGAACAAGTATATGATATGTCCTCCGTTCGCTGCTATTTTGCAGAAGATTGGAAAGTTTATGTATAAATCTGTCTCTTATCTAATATCTGTATATCTCCGGAGGGAGTACCAGTAGCTCACTATGGAATCATGTACCACTTTGCAAATCATGTTGTCACATACCCATAGTGTGTGTTTATACAACATGACCCATTCCTACAACAGGACCCATTCCATCAGGTACAAAATACTCCGCACCTGAGCTTCCAACTGTCACTCACCTGGTGAAATGACTTAACTGATATTTAAAAAAAAACAACTATTTGTCTCTTCAACAAAGGTGGTTACCATAGTAACTGACAGTTAAAGTACCACCTCTCTCCTATCCATCCGTCTTGTATGTCTCCATAACCAAATTTAGTTTATTTAGCAGAGGTACAAAATAGGGCAGAAACCAACCCCTGCCAGCTGCTGGGCACTATTTAGTTAAGTGACAAACTAACCCAACGTGTAAATGAAAATCTATCTCTCTTGTTGGCAATGGATCAAAAATTCAACATGGCGGCCATCCTGGCCATGCATAATGGAAGACGGAAATGATTTCCTGCTAATGGCGGTAAACTTTCCGCAGGGCATAATTGTGCTTTCCAATCGGGCACTTTTCATGCGTGACTGACTTAAGAAGAGAATAACTGCGCTGCCCTTCACTTTAAATCTGTAAAACCCAAATGATGGATGGGAGTTTTATCATTAACTTTATTTATTTTTGCAAAGCAGCGGTAATTATTTACTCTGCAGCTGACTATGAGCCTATCAAATGTTATTCACTTAAAGTTGTCTTACTGTTTTTTTTGTGTTTTTATTTTATATATTTATTTTTTTCCTCCCTCCTCCTAAATTAAAGAAATTGCTATAGATTGTATCTCAGGGCTTATAGGAATGCACATTCTGTTGGAATGTTCCTGATAAAATCAGTGTGCCAATAGCCGATTGTACAATAAAGGCATTTACATGACAGATGTTTAGGGGCAGATCTGGAATTCTGGTTTTAAGATTGGATCCTAGAAAAAAAAAATTTACTAAACTGCGCAAAATGAAAGTGGAGATGTCGGCCATAGCAACCAATACGATTCTAGCTGACATTTTCTAGTATGTAATGGCAACCAATCAGATTCTAGCTTACTTTTCTATTACGTTCTAGATAATGTGGGCTAAAACCTGATTGGTTGCTATGGGCAACATCTCCATTTTCCGCTGTTTCCTGTATTCATTTTATTGAAAGGAGTGTATTGTTTGGTGAAGTGTAGCCTTTCGGGTGCATAGAGGGTTTTGCTTGTGAACCCCAGTTCCTAGAGGCGAAAACTTTATTAATCATTGGGCATTCAGACTGAGATGTGGATGTTTGGACTGTTCTTTCTTCTTTCCTCTTGTTCTGGAGTAGGGGGGGGGGCTTTTTTTTTTTGTGCTGTTGTTTTGCACAGTTAAGATATTTAATAAGTCCAATATAATTTTCCGATTTTATAATCCATGTCGAACTACACTGTGCTCTGTGGTGTCAAGCCCCTGAAGCTTCTAATATGGAAAACAGAGGAATCTAGAACAACCAATCAGATCCTAGCTCCCATATTATACAGTTACTAGATAAATGATAGTTACCATCTAAATTGGTTGCTATGGGCACGGTGGGAGTCATTGAGAAGTAGACACAGCCAAACATTTATTTTCTGTTGTCTCTATTTTGAATGATAGCCGTTTTAGATAATTTTTTTTATTATGAATGAGTGAGTATATGGGCCATTAATGAGTGGGCGAGTGTATGATCGCCATACTTATCCATTCATTTTCGGAAGCGCCGCAGCCGGACGACCGGATAGGTGAGTAACTGCTCTGGGGTCTTTTAGGGGCAGGGTTAGGCTCTGGGGAATGGAGGGTTAAGGCCATGGAAGGGGGGGGGG
>WWET01000842.1:392310-404416 GCA_011038615.1 Limnodynastes dumerilii
GGGGCGCTGTTTCAGAGTGGCTGTTTTGGAGACTTGGGGACCTCTGCTGGGGGTGAGCTTTCAATTTAAAAAAATACATGATATATGTCCCAAAGTTGGGACTCTGACAGTTTTGTCATTTAGGACCAAAACAGGGAAGCCTTGTAAGTATCTGCAGATGTATGTAACGGATTCTCTGACCTTTAGAAAGTTTTGCAAGAGTGCTGGGGTATACCCGTCCATAACAGCTTATTATGTAACAGTAATAAGTTCAAACTTTAAGCACAAGATCCTTTGTAGACTGCATATTCCCTTAGTAATGGACTCCTCATTGTCCACATAGTATCTAAATCAGTAGAAAAAAGTGGAGCGCTTCATGGTGCAAGATAACATTTTATTTAAAAGAACTCAATGCACGTACCCCAAATGGCTCTCACAACCGAGAGTCAATGAGATATAGTTTCAATAAGACAACAAGCAGTATGGAATATAGCAATCACGAACCCAGTGTCCTGGGTCTTGTCTCTACGCGTTTCGTCACCAAGTGTGACATCTTCAGCATCCAGCATCCTGGAGATGTACAGTGATGCCGGCTCGTCTCAACTAGTTTGCAACAACTCAAGTGTCGCCTCTACGCGTTTCATCACCGGGTTTGACATCATGGATAGGACTCCATCAACATATTGGCTCAGTTAGCATGCTTACACTCAGGGAGGTAACTACAGGGGGTGCAAGGGGTGTGGCTGTAAACAGTGCTCCATTTATGGGTGTATGTATATAGAGCGCTCTATTGCTCAGCGCTGTTTTAAGCGGGCAGCCTCTAACAGCTTCTATTAGGCAGCAGTCACGCTCAGCCCCATGTGGCTCCACCTAGTTCAGCCCATCCTCCTTGCTATGAGGCCTGAGTTTTACCTTCCGTTCAAGTAGAAATGTTTGCAAGTCCTATGGTTAGGATTTTACCACTAGGTGGCAGTATACCCAAGCCATATTAAGCATAACTTGGCATCAAGCTATGGCATACAACAATGGCTTTTCCCTCATTCATCATTGTTTCAGAGCAGCCTTTCTGTTAACATGTTTGAGTCATGCCAGTGATTTCCTTAGCCTGAAAAGGTAAATAGGATCCAAGAGCTTCATCACCTAGAAAAGGGAAGAGATACATCAGACGAGGCTGCAAACCAAACAGGATTAATGGAATCCAAATAGTTTTGTAAACTGCTGGTTAGACATAGGAAATAGTCAGTTTGCTCATTCATTGTGTTAGTTCTAAGCACTTAAGGGCTTCTTCATATATTTACTAAGTTATTTTGACAGGGGAGGTGTATGAGTGTTCATATTACTGTTGCCTACATTATTATTTATTTATTAACAAGTTTTTACATAGGGCCATCAGATTACGCAAGTTTACAATCTATAGGACATTGGGTACTACATAAGGGCCAGTGCTATATATCACACAATGGAAGCACCAGTGCTCTGTATGATCAGTCACACAGCAGTGCTATTACCAGGACTGAGGGGATGTTACTATGGAGAGAGACAGGGTGCATGGTAACAGTGCTCAGTGCTGTGTATGATCAGTCACACAGCAGTGTTACTACCAGGACCGAGGGGATATTACTATGGAGAGAGACAGGGAGTCTTAGGGACAGGCTGCAGGAAGGAAAGAGTTAGGGTAATGGAAGGGGAGGGTTAGCGTAAGGATTCTAACTTAATCCCGCTTGGAATACTTCTGAACACTACGTAGAAAAGTCTGCTTGAAAATTGTTCTGCGCAAGAGCAGTAAAATATTGAGCGCAGCTGACCGATGCTGTAATAGATACGCATGGGAGGGGTAGGCAGAGATATGCTAATCGTACAGTAAGGGCTTGGCTAACTCCTTATGTACCATGCAGTATTAATACTTAAGGTAGGGTTCTGCTGGCGTATACACAATCCTCATGTAGGAGAGTGGGGGGGGAGGGGGAGTGCCCGGCTCTCCTACATGAGGACTTGTGGATCACAAATTCTGTACGATGGCCTCCGATGTAGAGGCTACTGTACGGATTTCCAGGGTAAGTATGAATCCGGTCCCTTGTATCTTATCAAAAGCTGCGATTTTTACTACAGTATTCCCAGTACTTGTGCTGGTTCCTGGTACCCGGGGTCGTGATAAGTGAAAATGGCCAATGAGTGATCACTGTCAGAAATCAAAGCATGGGAACAGCAAACCACACCTGTACATAGGTTTATATTGAGGAATACTCAACAGAAGAACTGCAAACTCAACCAGGGGGGGAAATGTGAAAAGAATTAATGTTCTCATCTGTAACTCTTCATCTGTTGATCCAGAAGAAGAAAAACAGAATAACAACAGAAATAAAACAGGAAAGTAAAAACACAAGATTTTCCATTTATATCCGTTGTGTGCCAGCTGTTTTTAGAAGCCATTTGAGTGAGATCCTGAAAAATGTATCTTTTTAAGCTAAGGAATTCACTGCCAGCTGTGATGAGTAGATAGGGGGTATGCAAGAGTGTAATTAGCGATCTCTAAGTTGGCATGGGTGCCATTTGCCAAGGGGTTTCCTGTGACACACAACCATGGTTACCAACTTTTGCAAATGAATATCAGAGAGACCGTGATGTCACTATCAAGGTCCCGCATCAAAGGGGTGTGTCCTATACCACCAAAGGGGTGTGTCTCTTGTACCACAAAAGGGGTGTGTCCTATACCACTAAAGGGGTGTGTCCTATACCACCAAAGAGATGCGTTCTGTGAATAGACTGAATAGGAGATCCGCTGACTTATTCATCTTTATAGAAAAGATAAAAGTAGGTGACACTGCAGCTAATTAACAAGAGACAAAAGTGTATTTGTAATTTCTGTCTCCATTACTGAAGTCACATTGTCTTAGATAACTGCCAGTCTCTGATTACATCTTGACCTCCATAAAAATGGCCACCTCCATAGGGCTCAATGCAGGGAAATAGGATACATATTCTAAATTCTGGAACTGAATCAGAATCAGCAGGGCTGGATTGAGGGCCATGTGGTCCTGGGGCTGAAAATTATTAAGGGCCCACACTATATAGTATGCTTTGGAGGAGGATGTTAGTCCTTGACATTCATCCTTATGCACTGCAGTGGGAGGCCCGGAGACCAGTTTGTGGGGACCTATTTTCAGATGGAGGCCTGGGTCTGTAGTCCCTTTAGCCCTATTCTTAATCCGGCTCTGAGCATCAGGGAGATTGCAAAACTATTTAGGGAGTCAGGGAGATTACCCGCTCTTCAGGGAGTTACCCTAATATTCAGAGAGGGCTGGTAACATGCTCATTGCTCTTACCATCAACTAAGGGTACAAAGGGCCTGATCCTGAACTACGCCCGTCGTCGCTAGGAAGGTGGGCGTAAGCGTAAGATCGGCTTTTCAGCAACATCTGCCCGGCTATGCTACGGCAACGCCCGATCGTGGATCGGGCGTCCGTAGCAGCGCCGTAGGGACGCGGGAGGGGACGTCCCCCAGCGTCCCTACGTTCAGGTTAGTGTAGGTGGGTGGGAGGAGGTAGTTTAATGAGGGTGGGTGGGCGGCCTAGGCGGCTGAAGTTAGGGTAGCTTTCAGCCGGCGTAAGGAAGGGGCCATACGCTTGCACAGGGGGAGTGTCGGGGTAAGTGAACGCGATATGCTGTGCTTTAGTAAGCACAGCGCATCGGCGTAGTTCAGGATCAGGCCCAAAGATTTCAACCAAACAATTTTCTAATTGTTTAGTGTCCACAATGAGCAAATAAAGTTCTGATACCTCACCGCACATGCAGGGCTTCTTCATACCTCCCAACAGTCCTAATTCCAGCGGGACAGTCCCGCTTTTGGGAGACTATCCTCCTGTCCCGCCCACTTTACAGCTTGTCCTGGGAGATCAGACTCTCAGGACAAAGTTGCTTTATTTTCTATTTTTTCCTGTGTATGCAGCTGGGCTTACCGATAATACAGGGCTCCCATAGGACCAAATCTGTTACTGTGAATGACAGTGACCTAACCTATAGGTCACTGCCATTCTAGCAAACATATTTGGTCCTACAGGGCTCCCGTAGTATTACCAGTACTTCCACATCATGGAGCTGATTCAGAGATGCGATTTCCACGGCACTTAGGTGCGTATATTTAAGATCCTAGAAAATTCGCAAAACTGCACATGCGTAGTAATAGTGCAACGCCGTTTACGTAGCGGTTAGGAGCGTAAATTCGCTAAGAGCGTAAGTCTGAATCGCACGCAAGCACTTAAGATCTTAAGTGCTGCAAATCTTTAAGATCTTAAGGATTTGCATGGAAATGGGCGGGGGGAGGCAGGGAAATGAGGGAAAGTGGGCGAGGACTGACACTTAGGATCTTAAATGAACGCTCCCACGTCACTTAAGATCCCAAATGACAGCGTATAGTTAAGGCAAGTCAATGGTGGTCTAAGTTTAAGATCCACCGCTGTTTGCAAGGGGAGTGTCTGTTTATGCAGTGGGCTGGAACCTGCTAAGATCTTAGCAAAGGTGCGTATATTTGCGATCTTTTCGCAATCGCATCTCTGAATCAGGCCCCATGTGACCAGGAGAGACAGCATGGGACAGACAGATAGTGGGACCATCGCAGAGGAAGGGAGAAGATATCAAAGGTAAGTAACAGAATAAAATAAAATAAAATATAATAAAGGGGCAGACATATGGAGACTGGACATATAATAAGGGGCAGACATATGGAGACTGGACATATAATAAGGGGCAGGTATATGGAGACTGGACATATAATAAGGGGCAGACATATGGAGACTGGACATATAATAAGGGACAGGCATATGGAGACTGGGCATATAATAAGGGGCAGACATATGGAGGCTACACATATAATAAGGGGCAGACATATGGAGGCTACACATATAATAAGGGGCAGACATATGGAGGCTGGACATATAAACAGGGGCAGACATATGGAGGCTGGACATATAAACAGGGGCAGACATATGGTGGCTGGACATATAAACAGGGGCAGACATATGGTGGCTGGACATATAATAAGGGGCAGACATATGGAGGCTGGACATATAAACAAGGGCAGCCATATGGATGGCTGGAAATATAAACAGGGGCAGGCATATGGTGGCTGGACATATAAACGGGCAGGTACATGGATGGCTGGACATATAATGAGGGGGCAGACATATGGAGGGCACACATATGGAGGCTGGACAAATAAACAGGGGCAGACGTGGGTGGCTGGCTACATACATGAAGGACACAGTGTGTGATAAGTTGACATTGGCGACTGCAATAATGTTTGAAAACTTTAATTTCTGAAGCACTTTTTATCTGCATACAGGTAGTGGGATGAGCACCTAGGCCAAAACACTTACAGCATGCTACACAAAGCACATGACCCATCCTCTGGGATGTGCAAGACACACCCACTTCCCAAGAAACACCCACTTACCCAGACACACCCACTGGGCGGTACAAGACACAGCCTCTACCATGCTGCACAACTTTGTCCCTCTTTCCAATTCTGAAACGTTGGGATGTATCCTTCTACTCCAGGTATGGGTCGCAGAGCCCAATGGGTATGGAGAAGACCTGTCCAGTTCATAGCCTGTTCAGGTCTTCTCTGCATTCATGGATCCGCTGTGACTTCCCCATCGGTCACTGCCCCTGGTGGGTAACATCCAGGCCATGGGGGATGTTACGGCCCTATCCATAATAAGGAATACCTGTGAATATAAAAGAAAACAAGACGGTCGGCTGGAGAAGGAAGGGCCTGGGAGGCATAATAACACAGCTGTTTGCCTACTTTTTTATTACTGGTAAGGAATTTTAAGAGACTGCTAATGAACGTTCCCACAGGAGACCATCCATATTTAAATATAGAGGACGGAGTCGGGTTTTTTTCCAAGCAAACTGCCGAGGATGAGAATGGATAAAAAAAGGAGGAATTTGACTCTGGGCTCTAAATATATCTGTTACAACCAATTTCTGTGTTTCTGGTGAGTTGCCAAAGACACATTCCTTAAAATGAGCAAAACAAAGACGTCCAGATTCATTGCATGTCTTATAGACTTAAGGCTGTGGAGGAAGTGGGTATAGGGTTCTATGTCATACCACCACATCTCCCTATCACATTCCACCACATCCCCCTATTACATTCCACCACATCTCCCAATCGCATTCCACCACATCTCCCTATCACATTCCACCACATCCCCTTATTACATTCCACCACATCTCCCAATCGCATTCCACCACATCTCCCTATCACATTCCACCACATCCCCCAATCACATTCCACCACATCTCCCAATTGCATTCCACCACATCTCCCAATCGAATTCCACCACATCTCTCTATCACATTCCACTACATCTCACTATTGCATTCCACCACATCTCTCTACCACATTCCACCACATTTCCCTATCACATTCCACCACATCTCTCTACCACATTCCACCACATTTCCCTATCACATTCCACCACATCTCACTATCGCATTCCACCACATCTCCCAATCGCATTCCACCACATCTCCCAATCGCATTCCACCACATCTCTCTATCGCATTCCACCACATCTCTCTATCGCATTCCACCACATCTCCCTATTGCATTCCACCACATCTCCCTATCGCATTCTACCACTTCTGACTTTCCACTGTAATCGTTGGTTTACAGGGACACTATACAGGAGATTTTCTACACTTGTCTTAAGCTGAGCACACAGGCTCAGAGCCAGACCTACGGCCAACAGGGGACTAATGCAAGTCACAGATTAACCCTAACTAAACCCTTCCACAGCCTAACCCTAGCCCTAACTTTAACTCTCCGTTGCCCACAGCCTAACCCTAACTCTCCCCTAAACCTAACCCAGTGGCGTAGTTCTTGCAGGGTGCCCTTCCCGGACGTAATAACATAATAACATCACAACGTCATGCCCAACATGATGACGTTACATCCATCAAGTTTATGTGAGGGAGGAGGGAGCGAACTCAGCGGAGAGGAAAGGTCTGTATGTAACCTCTCTCTGCTTAAGTCCAGCTGCTGAGGACACAGAGACTCGCCCTGGGGACACTGGACACAAGACTGTCGGAGGGGCAACAGAAAAATGCCCACCTCCAAGCTAGTGCCCAGAGCTCAGCGCTTCCATTGCCTCCGGTACTTCCGCCACTGCCCTAACCTTAATCCTCCTGTCTCTGCAGCTTAACCCTAACCCCCATTTGAGATGGTACCCATTCCGGAAAGTAAATTTCATTTTTAAAATGTAATCTTGAAATGGTGCAGCGGAAATGAAGCTTTTTTCTCGAAGAACGGCCTGTCGTGGCAAACGCCTCCCACTTCTTCTATTTGAAATGAGCACAAAACCACCTACATCACGTTTCAGGGGCTCACAAATGATGTCATGTTAGGAAAGTAGGAATGAAATATTCTCTGAAATAAATTAGGATGATTAACACATTTTACAGTCAGATGATTTTCTCTTTGAAGAACACTGGGTAGATTTTAAAGCTCTCCTTTTGCTGACAGACTGTGCTGGAAATACATGTTATTCCCAAGAATGCACTTAAAACATTTCTCATTTCTGGTGAAGTGTGAAAAAGCTGAATTGTCGCACAGGCTAAAAACATGAAATTCCTCCATTAAAGTCAAATATGTCCCATTCATATGGGCGACCTTTGTCATAGTTTCCCAGATATTTTCAGTAACATGTTTGTGTTTGAATATCGTTTGGATGGAATTCCATGAAATAATACATACAGTACATCGTCTAGTCTCCCATAATCCTCTGGGGCTTCAGAATCGTCTCTGTTTGGTCATTCTTGACCTTTCCTCCTCCAGGATCTCCATAAAGTAATAATATAAATATAACAGTAAACCTAAATATCTGCAATCACCTATGGTTGTTGTGATTTTACCACTTTTCTTTATATTTTATCTCTCAAAGCTTCCACAGCAATTATAGGAAATATCAATGGTGTAATAAGCGAACAACAGTTGATACTTCACACACAGTGCCACACACAACTTGAAATAAAAATTGGCTTTAAAATGGGGACATAGGTTTATTGAAATAATTAACTAATTGGTGGAAGTATGAATGACTATAAAATTTAGGGTTGAGCAAGGTGGCCAATAGCAGGTGGGTGTCACCTCCGGAACTTAAAGCGACAACAGTACGTCATCGATAAAGGCACCCCCACAGGTGACCCAGCAATAACTCGAAGGGTGCGCCTCTGATAACAGATATTTCCCCCCTTCTTTTTTCACTGCGCCAAACAAAATACAGGGACACACCACCTCTACCGCCCAACCTATGCCCCGTCTGTGGAAGAAAATATACATGTTAAAATAAATTCTACTCAAGGGAGGGAGGGAGGGTAACAATCTTCAAAAGAGGAGAACACACAAAACAACCTAGTATAACAACTTGGTCAGGGCTTAATGATGTGATTTATGCAAACATAACCCTATTACCATATTCTAGAAACATCCTAACAGTAAAGTGCCCACTGCATGTAAGGCCCAGCAGGTCGCTTATGCCACCTCCCACTTAGGCAGTGCTCGGTTCCCCTTTAATGTGAGCCCAGCGCAGGGTTGCCTAATTTTTATTACGGGAGATCTCGGAGGAAAGAAATAGATTCCACTATGGGGGCAGGGCTTAATGATGTGATTTATGCAAATTACATCATTAAGTGCCGCTCCCTGTCAATCCCTACTATAATCACTAGTGTTCCAGGGGTGGGTGGAGCTTGATGACATCATCAAGTCCCGCCCATCATTAGTAACTCTAGGGATTACAATAGTGATTGAAAGGGGGTCAGGACAGTAGATTTGCCGGCTCTCCTGGGATACCGGGTGAACTGGCCAAATTTCGTGAGTCTCCCGGATATTGCGCGAGGGTCAGCAACCCTGGTGCAAGGGATGTAGCTGAGAGGATCCCCCAACAGGGCCGCCACCAGAAATTTTGAGGTCCAGGACACTGTTGCGGTGCTTCATCCCTCATGTGACATCACTCATAGGTGGATCGCAGTAGATCTGCAGTTATGGGCCGATGCGCTCTGTACCCCTGCCGTGCCAGAGGCAAGAGCGGTGGGTGAATTGTCATAGCAGGATTCCCCCCCCCCCACACTTCTGTGTCAATCTTCTTGTTACAGCACTCTCTCGGGAACCGAAGAGCAAAAAGCTCTGGCATGGGGGAAGGGGGGGGGGGGTTGAATGGGTGAGTATGCCGATTGGCACACTTACCCATTCATAAAAAGAATTCTAAAAAATGGCTGCCTATAAACTTTCGGCTGTCTCTATTTCTAAAGGTAGCCCATTGGAGCGGGGACTGCAACCGTCCCAGACATGCCAAAAGCAGGAGCTATGGGTGAATTTGTACAACAGGACCTTTCTTGCCTTTTGCTCTCACCGGTTCCTGAGAGAGTGATGTGAACAGCGTGTGGACTCCTGAAAGTGCTTTGAACTGGTGAGTTTGCAGAGACTGTTGTTTGTCTGTGTTATTTCCTAGTCAGGATTTTGGTGTTAGGAAAATGGATTTTGGGATTTCTTCAGTCGGTATTTCTCTCATCGTGAATTCATACCCACCCTGTCTACGGTCGGAGCCCCCAGTCCAATGCCTTTAGAAATAGAAGCAACCGAAAGCTCCATTTCGGATGTCTCTATTGCGAATAGCAGCCCTTTTAGATTTTTTCTTTATGATTAGGTAAGTGTGCCGATCACCGCAGACCCGCCAATAGCTCCAAAGAGGTTTGGCTCTTTGAAAGGGAGAGTTGGGGTTAGGGTCATATAAGGGGAGGGTTAGGGTCAGGCTGCAGATGGGGGGGGGTCATAGGGTTAGGCTATAGAGAAGGGTGGGTTAGGTTCAGGCTAGGGAGAAGGGAAGGTTGGGGTCAGGCTGTGGGGAAGTAAGGGTTAGGGTTAGGGTAATGGAAGGGGATGGTTAGGGTTAGAATTAGGGAAAGGATTGGGGTAGTTTTTACACTAACCTATCAGAGGACCGTGTTTGGTGCTCTGGGGATCGATTGCTATGCCTCATCGGAACTGGCTGAGAAAGAATGGCCCTACCGAAATATGGTCGATCTAATCGGAGACCCACACCCCCTGTCTATGCCATATGAAGGCATCATTTTGATTTTAAATACCATCCTCTGTCTCAACAAGCGCAGCGCCACCAATGGCAAAAAGATATAAAAACATACAAAATAAAGTGTAAAAAACTTTATTGAGTACATTTAATCCTAACTACCCCAAATAAATAAATGTTATTTTAACATTAACTTAAGGATGTGGGATCGATCATCTAATATACTGTAAAGAGATAATAAATAAATCATATACAAATATGGGAAACCTTTGGTCATGACCTATCATTATTGCATATTATGCTGCATTTTTTAAATAAACATTACAGTCATAATCAGTGCTTTAAATTAAACCAATCAACTGACCTAATGCTGAAGCGATTACTACTACTATAGATTTCAACTGAATGACGTATGATCATATTTCAAGCATTGAATCATGATGACTCTTACTACTTTGATAGTATCTGAAGGAAGGAGGACAGATGAGATGATTCAAGGTAGACCGAGGGGCAAATCTACTTTAGGTCCTAAAAAGGAAAAAGTGTAGATGTAGTGTTCAGCAACCAATTAGGTTCTAGCTAACATTTTATAGCATGCAAGCTATACTCTGATTGTTTGCTATGGGAAACTGCTTTGTTTGTCCATTTTAGAAGCTTGTTAAACCCTTCAGAGTAATTAGGAAAAAAATTTATTATTATTTACATTTTTTGCTGTTGACTTCATTGTGGTAGCTATTGTAACTGATCATGGCCTGCTATGTTACAAAAATAGTGGTGATCTGTTCAAAAATATCCCAGTCAATCAACAATCAGTATTGGTGTGTGTGAAATCGGGTGCTGTATGTTAATGTGGAGAAGAGCGTGGGGACAGAGAGGAGGCAAGAATAGGGACTGAGTGAAAGAGAGAGAGCAGGAACAGGGCAGAGTATGGACAGAGCAGAGGAGAGAGTATGGACAGAGAAGAGGAGAGAGAGAGTATGGACAGAGCAGAGGAGAGAATATGAACAGAGCTGAGAGGAGAGCAGGGGCAGAGCCAAGAGGAGAGCAGGGGCAGAGCAGAGGAGATAGTATGGACAGAGCAGAGGAGAGAGTATGGACAAAGCTGAGAGGAGATAGTTTAGAAAGAGCAGAGGAGAGAGTATGGACAGAGCTGAGAGAAGAGCAGGAACAGAGCTGAGAGGAGATAGTTTTAAAAAAGCAGAGGAGAGAGTATGGACAGAGCAGAGGAGAGAGCATGGACAGAGCAGAGGAGAGAGCATGGATAGAACAGAGGAGAGAGTATGGACACAGCAGAGGAGAGAGCAAGAAAGAGAGGAGGAGATAGTGGGGACAGAGCAGAGGAGAGAGTGGGGACAGAGCAGAGGAGAGAGCATGGACAGAGCAGAGGAGAGAGCATGGACAGAATTGTGAGGAGAGAGGAGACAGGGCAAAGGAAAAAGGAAAAAGTGGGGGCATAGTGGAGGAGAGTGTGGACTCATTACAGAGTACTGAAATCAGTGTGGATTGTGGATTGTTTACAGCTATGATTTTGGGCAATTTTTCCTTCTAAAATGTATAACAATCTTCCTGATTATCCTCATTGGAGAGTACTCCATGAAAAACATGTGCCGCATCCCCTGAGATGGTGCAAGAGTTTGGAGAAAGTGCAGAGACTTCAGGCTCCTACTGCGCCTAAAAGAATCACTGACACGCCCCCTTCCTCATTTACATATCGGGGAACACCCCCTTCCACTAGCGCAGACATAGTTGCCAAGTCCGCTTATAACAAGCGGAATTGGGTTTATTTTTTCCCTGAGTCGCGGCTTTTTTCTCCTGGCCGCGGGTTGCGGTTTTTGGGCTTGTTTTTTTTTTTTTTTTTGGGTTTGGTCTGTACATATCACACCCCCTTCCACTAGCGCAGACATAGTTGCCAAGTCCGCTTATAACAAGCGGAATTGGGTTTATTTTTTCCCTGAGTCGCGGCTTTTTTCTCCTGGCCGCGGGTTGCGTTGCGGTGGCTTGTCGGCAGAGCAGCGGGGGAGAAGATAAAGGCCAGGTAA
>WWET01000842.1:407382-428279 GCA_011038615.1 Limnodynastes dumerilii
TATATATATAAAATTCAGGGTTTCCGACTTTTAAAAGCTCCTGTAGGGAAGCCATAGATGCATGCAAGGGGTGGGGTTTAATGTGGAAATTTATGCAAATCACACCATTAAGCCCCACCTCTTGATGGTTAATTACCCCTTTTGGGGTTTAATAGGGATGGGGGGGGCTTGATGATGCAATTTGCACCATCAAGTTCCTCCCTGTCCCTGTCCCTGTGGCAGGACTTGTGACTGTGGTTTCATGGAAACCACAAGCCTCAAGTCCCTGGCGGGAGATTTGCCGGCTCTCCCAGGATACTGAGAGAACTGTCTGATTTTCGGGAGTCTCATGAACATTCCGGGAGAGTCGGCAACCCTTATATAATTATACGCAGTGTATTAAAAAAAAAGTGTAGACATCATAGTATTAAAGGAATTTTGTTAAATAGATAATATGGGGTTGGATCCAGACTTCAGTAAGTCAGGGGAGTTACGTAAGTGTTTTTTGCGTGAGTCCCCTGACATGTAACGTCGGCACGTGTGTGCGACAAATGTTACGCTAACGTTATTTAACGCACGGAACACATTTCCGTATGTTAGAAGTTCCTGAGGAAGGAGCCGGCCCTTCAGTTCCACATGCCTAATCTCCGCCAATAGGAATGGTAATGGATTGCCGGGGAGGCAGAGAACGCAGTTAGCGACGCAGATCAGTGCAGAGAAGTTAAGGTAGAGTTTTGGATGCAGCGTATGTGAGAGGGAAGTGACAGGGGCGTACACTCAACTCCTCC
Organism: Limnodynastes dumerilii; assembly: GCA_011038615.1. Classification (NCBI taxonomy): domain Eukaryota; kingdom Metazoa; phylum Chordata; class Amphibia; order Anura; family Limnodynastidae; genus Limnodynastes; species Limnodynastes dumerilii. Next base: position 408,150 of record WWET01000842.1, read on the forward strand.
CTGCGGACTTTCAGACCCTCACACATACGAAAACCCGAGTGACACACTACTAAGTAATATGCCCTCTCCCGGGCACTCCCCTTGCGCACACATAATTTAGCTGATTTACATGTTGAAAACCCTACCTTAGGCATTAACGCACGACAAGGCGATACGCACAACTAGAGATACACAAGGAAAAGTTAAGGCAGGGATCTGAACACGTAAATCAGCTAAGTTATATGCGTAAGAGGGGAGGGCATTATACTTAGTATACGTAATTTAGGTACGCTTACCTACATAAAACAATCTTAAGTCTGGATCAGGCCCTCTGTCTGATCTGGGCATATTTACTGTTAAAAATGAGTGCATCCGACCGGAAAACCACATCCCATAGAAATACCCTTTACTTTATCAAAGAAAATCCCAGGGAAAAAAATATCAGAAATGAACATTTCCATCTGGGTCGTTGCTAGAAATGTTAGCGCTGGGACAAAAAGGAAAAAGCCGTGTAACGTTGTTCAGAGAGGTTTGGGAGCACTGGCTTGTGTGGACGGCAGCCAATGCAAGCGGCTTCTCTCGCACTGACAAACCTTTCAAGACATATTATAACATGACAGGATGTTTTGACCTGAAATCACAGGCAGCGCTGCTCTCTGATAATACAAGTAACAAATTCCCCTCAAGCTGCATTCTCTCAGTGGATTAAGATGAGCCAGTGGCAGGGAGACTAAATGGTTCAATCTGGAGGATGCAATTTTTTTGGAGGGGGGATCTGCTGTAAACGGTAATAAATGAATGTATGAAGAATGCATATGGGGAAATAAAACTCGTTGAATGTCATCTCTGGGTTAGAGTAACTTCCATTTTGGTGTGTGTACTGTTTGGGGGCATGTCTGGGAGCAGCAGCTGCATATTCTAAACACCTTCTTCAGGGCTGGATTCAGGGTTTAGGCCAGGCCCCTCCACCTTCCTAGATTCCGGTCAGGGAGAGCGACAGCTACCTAACCATATCGATAACCCTAATTCCTAACCTTAACTCCAATTCCTAACCCTAACCGTAACTTTTAATCTTAACTCCAATTCCTAATCCTAACCACAGACCCTCCAACATGACCCATTCCATTAGGTACAATTTACTCCGCTCCTGAGCTTCCAACTGTCACTCTCCTGGTTTAAATGAAGTAACTGATATTTAAAAAACTGTTTGCCTCTTCAACAAAGGAGGTTACCATAGTAACTGAGGAGCAGAGTATTTTGTGCCTAATGGAATGGGTCATGTTGGAGGGTATGTAACTGTAACGCTAATCCTAACCCTAATTCCTAATCCTAACCGAGGTTGCCTACTTTTTATTTCTTCCCTCCAAGAGATCTCGGATGGAAGAAATTGATTCCGATATGGGGGTGGAGCTTAATGACACGATTAGTCCGAATCACATTAATCATTAATTAGGCAAATCGTGTCATTAAGCCTTGTCTCTGACAGTCACTACTATAATCCCTAGTATTTCAGGGATGGGCGGGGCTTGATGATGTCACCAAGCCCCGCTCATCCCTAGTAACTCTAGGGATTACAATAGAGATTGAGAGGGGGTCGGAAGATTTGTTGGCTCTACCCAGGATACCGGGAGAACTGCCTCAATTTCGTGAGTCGCCCGGATATTCCGGGAGGGTCGGCAACCCTGTCCTAACCCTAACTCCTAAACCTAACCACTGACATGGGGCCTGATCCAGACTTAAGGTTGTCAAGCGTACTCGAGTTACGCACTACTAAATTTAGTGCACTCCACAATGCGCATATTCGGCTTGCATAGGGGTCACGCCCTGTCATACAGAGTTACGCACAAGTTACGGATGATCAGAGTTACAATGCGTAAGATCTACCGTGCGCATGCGCTATGCGTTCCCACAGCCAGATTCACGCATGCCGCGTGCTTACATTGGCTGTCGTTATTAAGTCTGGATCGGGTGCATGGAAAGCAGAGCAGATGGCAGCACACAGGTACAGCAGATGAAATTAGACTTTATACCTGTGTCAAAATATATTCTTTCTAAATCAATACATTTGAAAATAAATTCTTTCCATTTGTGTCTAAAATGTTACGTGACATTATACTGTCGTTAGATCTACCAAAAGGCAGAAAGTCCAACACAACGAAACGTCACTGAACAAGAAACACTTGTAGATCCTCATTTCTCCAGTGTTTATATTCCTTTGTGTTAATAAGGGCCCATATTAAGACCTCCGTCTTCTGTGCCCGTCCGTCTGTAACTAACCGATTGAAGTTACTGGGCATGGTAGTAATTATTGTACGCTATTTATGTAGCGTTTCGCTACGTAGATTGCGTACACGCGGTCTTAAAGATAGCGTGTACACAATCTTAGTAGCTACGTAAACAGCGTACAAACATTACTACGCATGCACAGTAACTTCAATCGGTTAGTTACAGACGGACGGGCACAGAAGACGGAGGTCTTAATATGGGCCCTTATTAACACAAAGGAATATAAACACTGGAGAAATGAGGATCTACAAGTGTTTCTTGTTCAGTGACGTTTCGTTGTGTTGGACTTTCTGCCTTTTGGTAGATCTAACGACAGTATAATGTCACGTAACATTTTAGACACAAATGGAAAGAATTTATTTTCAAATGTATTGATTTAGAAAGAATATATTTTGACACAGGTATAAAGTCTAATTTCATCTGCTGTACCTGTGTGCTGCCATCTGCTCTGCTTTCCATGCACCCGATCCAGACTTAATAACGACAGCCAATGTAAGCACGCGGCATGCCTGAATCTGGCAGTGGGAACGCATAGCGCACGCGCACGGTAGATGTTACGCATCGTAACTCTGATCACCCGTAACTTGTGCGTAACTCTGTATGACAGGGCGTGACATCCCTAAGCAAGCCAAATATACGCGTTGTGGGAGGAGGGAGGGATTAAAATTATACAGTATGTGCTGTGTTAGGCACTTATGTAGGACAAAGCGTTACGTTCTCACAGAGATACGCAAGGAAAGTTAGGGTTCTGAACATGTAAATCAGCTGAGTTACATACGTGCAAGGGGAGTGCATTATACTTAGTAGTGCGTAACCTAAGTACAGTTGCGTACGTAAAATGACCTTACGTCTGGATCAGGCCCATTATCAGTAGTTTTCAAACCAGACTGCTTCACATGTCAATATTCCATTTCCTAGCTTCACAAAGTAGTAATCCTGGATGATGCAAAAGTGTAAACTAGAACTTTACTGTCCCATGATATTGTACAGCTGTTGCAGCATCAATACAATGTTTTTTTCTGTTTTGTTTTGTTTTTTGGCAAGTTTATGGATTTAAAGACTACCGGATGCCTTTGGAATGGTTGAGATAAGATTTTTTTTTTAACATTAAAGTTATGTATTGTATTTCCATTATTTCCTGTGTAAGTACCAGTGATTTGGGGCATCATATATAAACAACCAATCTTTTTTTAAATCTGTTTCATACTTTATTATCACACACGCACCAGACAGAACCCAGGGCAATAAGAACTAAGACCTGGAGAGCCCGCATACTGGTAAACCATTTAGGCTCTAAGCACTAGTGCTAGTTATGCTGTTAAAAGCCAGGAAAATGTAATAATAATGAACTTTACTTATTATACTGCATAGATGATAGCTGTACTTCAGGCAGATATTGTCAATTACTATTACAAACCCTCTCATTGACAAATATAGGCTGTAAGCTGGGAACTAAACACTGAGGCCTGTGTCTTTTTTCTTCTTTTTCTTTTTTCTCTTTTCATCCCTACCGTTCATTTGGTTTCATTTTTGGTTTGCACCAGGAGAAGGGTTTGCAACTGAGCTAAAGGTCTTTTGCTGCCATGACCATGTGACCAGCTCTCCTCATCAGTTTGTATACATAGATAAAAACACTTTTAGTACAGTAGGTGATCCTTATAGTTAGAATTTTTACATTCAATACATTGCATTATGTTAAATTAGGAATTTAGTATTATACTAACAGGGGCAGATGTGAGATTATTATTATTATTATATCTAAATAATTGTGAGCCTCCACGCTAACTATCAGCCACGGATCTCATGCATACTGATAAGATTCGGAGCCTTACACACTTGTCTCCTTAAGTGAATATTTGAATGAAGTTATGTGCTAGTTCTCCATTATTCCAGGCTATAATAATATAATAACATATATGCCGTATGCAGACTTTCGGACGTATAACATATACGGCCGGTGTTTAGCGTTTTTTTCTACTGCGCATGCATACTGCATTTTTTTTACGTTATCTACGTATATTTTTCCTTACATAGATTGCGTAAATGTGGTCTGAAAGACACGGGGGAAGGGATTCTTAGCGTTAGGCTGCGGTTGAGGGAAGGTTAAGGTTAGTGTAATGGAAGAGGAGGGTTAGAGTACGGGTTGGGAATAAATTGATACTCACCTTTTATGGAAAAAGCCTTGAAGAGGAAAAGTTCAGAACTGGTTGGGAGACAATGGCCCTCTCGATAAAAGGCCATTCTCCGTGGTGACTCGCACACCTCTCGTGTGATCTTTGTACAACTTATGCATCCATAAGGCTGCTTTAACTTCTCCGCATGGATCTTCATCCGAGTGCAGATCTGTAGGAATGTGCCTACCACCATCCAATTACCTTTATCTGCAGGTCTATCCACGCCTCCCGCACGGGCATTAGGCAGGCGGATGTCTTGCAACAACCTGTCGGATCTAATTGTGTACAGAGCTCAGCAAGTAGATCCGTTACGGAACATCTAGCGCGCACAGATAATCACCTGAGTTATTTGGGATTTATTTAATAACATGGGACCGGGCCTTGATTTAATAATGACATGGGGGTAGATCCAGAACCACGTTCGCCGTACGTTTACTCGCCTAGCGTATTTACGCGTGCGTACCTTCTATACACTCCCCTAGGCACACCCCTTGAATGGACGTATTTTGTCAAGATACGCTTTTCAAACCCTACCTTAACTTTTATCAACGTAGCCGCAGTGATCCGCACACGTACGTATGGGCAACGCGTATTTTCGCCCCCACCTACTTAACGTATTTCAGATGTATTTTGGACTCACGTAAAATTGGCACGCCCACACGTAAGTATTTACGTGACACATACGTGAATGGGTTATACGTTCACAATTACGCTACGTTACTGTGCGTATTTTCTATGGTGCGCATGCGCAGTACTTACCAAAAGGCGATTTTACGTCTCCACCACGCGGAAATTCGCTCACAAGCGTTGTTCAGGATCTGGCCCAAGGTACTTTTACGTAAGTACCCTGTCCAGTCCTCCTGCACAGGCGTCCGTTAAGGCCGGTCAAGCACTGAGGTGCAGCACGAACAATGCTGCATTCCATGCAACAACAGCCTTCAACGGCAGCAGCGACCCGCCATGCGTTCCTGGTCATTTACACAGATCGTACAGATTAAAGCTAGGCGAAGGTTTAAGGGGAGTGTTCTACCCTCACACGCACGGCCTATAGGATTCCGCGACCGTAAGTCCGTAAGGATCTGGCCCATGGTGCAAAGAGAAATAAGGTAATGTAATCAGCTTACAACAGCCATACTAAGGAAAACCATTACTTTTAGTAATATAATATAATATAATGATCTTTAATATAAACATTGGGCAAAATCCTAAACTACGGTCGCTAGCGTATTTCCGTTAGACGATGACGTCAAATCGGCTATTTGTATTTACTGAGCATGAGCGCGGCACGTAACTCCTAACGTACGTACCATCAGCGTAACTATGAAGGAAGGGGCGGGGGCATCAATACGACACCCGTAATTACACTCTGTAGACGGAGGGAGGCATTTAAATTGGACAATATGGGATGGGTTTGGCCGTCACATACGTAAATCCATTACATGCGCCAGTAGTTACACTATGAAAAGTTAAGGTAGGGTTTAAGCAGCGTAAAATTACACTAGCGTAAATATGGTGCGCGTTCTAATGTAACTAGCCCATAGGTCTGGATTTACCCCATTAATATTATTATTATTATTATTATAGTTTTATTATAATTCAGACTTCAACAATACAGCCATTTTATTGCATTTAGTATCCTTATATATCATGTTTTATATCATGACAACATAATATTTCACATTGTTGTTGCTGTGGTCGGCCAAGCGTGATATGCAAAGCCCCAGATATACTCACCCAGCGCAAAACACACAACCGTCCCTGGAGCTCTTTCACTTAAGCACAACCGTTCCAGTGAATCTCATTGTGCTCTACTAAGAATGCCTTCACTCAAGCACTCAGTGTTACACTGAGCCAGATCCAGAGCTACGTCTGTTAGCGTATTTGCGCTCTCCGGAGTCGTAAAAAGTCGCAGTTTTGCATGTTCTGCGCATGCGCGCCGCAGATGCTATGACCCGAAACTCTGAACGTACTTACGAGCCTACGATCGACAGCATAACTACGGACAAAGGGGCGTGCCAGACATACGACATACGTAATTACGCTTCGGAGGCGGGGTGAGGCATTTAAATCGTACAGTATGGGCGTTCTTAGGTGCGTAAGTACGTGCAGCCGTTACGGCCAATAGCGGTTGCACTTGGAAAAGTTAAGGTAGGGTTTGGAAAATGTAAAACGGCAAAAATACGAGCGAGGGGAGTGCCTAGAAAATACGCTACGCGTTGAAATGTAGAGGTAATGTAGGTCCGTTGTAACCTGTTTACTCCCATTAGGCCTTATCCAGACCTACGCCCGCCGTCGCTAGGACGGCGGGTGTAAGCGTAAGATCGGCATATGTTGCCCGGCGTCACTATGGCAACGCCCGATCGTGGATCGGGCGTCCGTAGCAGCGCCGTAGGGACACTGGAGGGGACGTCCCCCAACGTCCCTACGTTCAGGTTAGTGTAGGTGGGCGGGGTGAGCTAGTTTAATGAGGGTGGAAGGGCGGGCTAGGCTCCTGTGCGAGCATATGCCTATGGCCACTTCCTTATGCCGGCTGAGGTTAGGGTAGCCTTCAGCCGGCGTAAGGAAGGGACCATACGCCCGCACAGGGGGAGTGTCGGGGAAAGTGAACACCGATACGCTGTGCTTTAGTAAGGACAGCGCATCGGCGTAGGTCTGGATCAGGCCCATTATAACACTGCACTTTATTGGGAATTCCTTCCCTCTGGCACTACAATCCCCATGTATCACTGTGCTCTACCGGAAACACCTTCAGTTAAGCCCAAAGGATTGGATACAGACCCCCGTATGCGTTCCGTATGTGTGTGGGAGGGGCTGAAGTCCGCACGGAAGAGGGGATTGAACCGCCCGTCACTCCCGTCTCTCGTGCAGAGATTTCGTGACTCGCGCTGTCATAAGCACTATGGCCCTGATTCACACTCAAGATGGAAATAAGTACGCGAGAATTCGCAAATATACGCACGCACCTAAGTGGACACTCCCCTCGTTCTTATGGATCTACCTTAACTCGCTGTGTGTATCATTTTGCGGATTTTGCTAAAGAACATGGGCCTGATCCAGAACAACGCTTCGAAGCGAAATTATGCGTGGCGGAGACGTAAAATAACTGTTTAGAACGCACTGAGCATGCGCACCATAGAAAATACGCACATTCACGTAGCGTAATTGTGAACGTATGGGCCATTCACGTATATGTCACGTAAATACTTACGTGTGGGCGTGCCAAATTTACGTTACTCGAAGGGGCCAACACCTTCAGTTAAGCACAAAGGATTGGATACAGACCCCCGTATGCTTTCCGTACGTGTGTGGGAGGGGCTGAAGTCCGCACGGAAGAGGGGAGTGAACCGCCCGTCACTCCCGTCTCTCCTGCAGAGATTTCGTGACTCGCGCTGTCATAAGCACTATGGCCCTGATTCACACTTAAGATGGAAATAAGTACGCGAGAATTCGCAGATATACGCACGCACCTAAGTGGCAAGGCAACTCCCATGACACTCCCCTTCTTCTTATTGATCTACCTTAACTCGCTGTGTGTATCCTTTTGCGGATTTTGCTAAAGAACATGTGTATATTGTAAACCAAGCCCATACTGGATGGCGCATGCGCAAATCGCTAAAAAAGCCGATATATGAACACGGCCTGTGTATATTTAGGTACGTTATTAAGTGTGAATTCGGTCCTTCGTTCCCTGTGTAACCATTGTACTCTGCTAATAATATCTCTACTCATGTGCTTAACTCCTAGTTTAACATTATAATTTGCCTTCATTTAAGCACACTTGACTCCTAGTTTAATATTGTTTGGAAACACTTCCCTCATGCTTTAAACTTGTGTTGGACTGTGCTCTGCTGAGAATGTCATCATTTAAACACTACACTCTCAATATATCTATTTACTCTACGGAGAATACCTCCGCTTAAGCGCTTCACTACAAGTTTAACATTGTACTTTACTGGGAATGCCTTCACTCAAGCACTACCCTAACAATGTAACACATTAAGGCTGCTTCTCTTATTGGCAGTAGGTGGCGCTCCATATGGGGATACTGCAAGGCTATTGATATAATTGGATGTGGACATTATTTAGAAGCCTATTCACTGCCTTTTTAGCAGATTGTATTTATTAAAATAGCTCGATTGCAACTTACAAGTTGCATTCAGCCTGTGATAATGATCAGCCCATGGGCACCGCCATTGATAAATATTTGATACAACATTTATTATTTCTAAGGCAGACGCTCTAATGTGGAAAAATATTAAGGGGAAAGGTTTTCCTTTAATGCAGGTACAAAAAAAGATATACTTTATATTGTCATTTTTTTTATTTTCTTTCAAAAAAGTAATCCATTTCAGTCATCCGCTGCGGTTGGTTTGGAATATTTGCTTGAGTGTGTTTTTCAGTATAATGTGAGACTTTAAATTCTGATGTTATTTTAAAAACCACATCATAAAATTCCAGAAGAGCAAAACACAAAGCATCCAGCAGTTGTTAGGGCTAGTTAAAGAATTCCGTTTCCTCATACTGCATCACTTTCCTCCATCAGATAAGAGCTCTGTTGTCATTAAATGAAGCAACGATCATTTCAGAATGATTTTTAATGATTATTTAGGGCTTGTCAACAGGGCCACAAACAGGGGGCAACAATTGGGCCTATTGTCCTGGGCCTGGAGACAGATGTGGGCCCACCACATACTTACCACATAGCCCTGCAGCAGCAGTGAGTATTGGCTGGGTCCAGGTGCAATAAATATGCTTTGACCCTGATGATATCCCGGGTAACTCGGTGGAGATCATCAGTGGTGCGGTGATGACGGCTGTGGGCCCTTGTATCAGTATGGGCCTCGGTGCCGTTGCACCTATTGCACCAATGGTAGTTCTGCCCCTGGCGGTATCCTTCCGCAGATACTTGCTGCAGAGAGCTGTTCATTAATGAGCCAATGTGCAGGGAGGGATTATTTTACACATCGGCCCGCTGTTAATGTAGGTCTGTGGGGTTCCAGGTATATGTGTTGTCACGTCTGACGTCACATGGGGGCAAAGCACCGCGGTTACGTCCTGGGCCCCAAAATTTGTGGCGGCAACCCTGATCATCAAGGTATATTTATGAACAACTATTAGAGGCGAATATGGAAAGAAGAAAAGTATTAACTACATGATATTGTTCATTTTGGACTTATTTACATTTTATAATATTTTCCCTCTCAAATTTTTGCACTAGTTTAATATAGTCCAAGTTTACAGCAAATTAATGCTGGCTACATATTATATGGAATAACCCAGTACATAGAGACATAGAAAGTGACGGCAGATAAGAGCCACATGGCCCATCCAGTCTGACCACTTGCTTTTTTTTAAAATCCATACTGACCTTAGACCCTACTAGACCTTCAATCGGTTTAACATTTATGATATCCTAATATTTATGCCAAGCATGTTTAAATTGTTCTAATGTGTCTCTACCACTGCAGATGGGAGGCTATTCCACTTATCACCTACCCTTTTTGTGATTTTTTTGTAATGTGCAATGACCTGTATCGTTTTTACAACGCTCTTTCTTTTACTAATGTTACCAAAACTGGCACTACTTTTATGTTTTTTTTTCTAGGCAGTAACTAACCCACACTGCTTTTCCCGAAAATTTTTGTTTGGACACAGGATTCGTTTATTGTTGGGTTATAATTGTTTTTCCAGAACATTTTGGTTTGGACACAGGATTCGTTATTTGTTGGGTTATAATTGTTTAAAGCCATCACTCTCCAGTCTATACGCATGTTTTAATACACCCCTTCCTTTGAATAATTCCACCCTTCTGCACCTGGTTACATCCATATTAAATCTGCTACCACATCCCCTCTGTCCCTTCTTTGCTCCAAGCTATACATGTAGTTTCTTTGTATGTTGTGTGACACAGGCCATGGACCATTTCTGTTACCTTTCATTGTACAATCTTATGGGTATTATAACCCCCAGAACTGAACACAATATTCCAGGTGAGGTCGTACAAATGACCTATAAATTGACATTACTACTTCTCTCCTTCTAATTTCTCTCCCTATGCAACCAAGCAGCTGACTTGCCTTTCTCATTGCTTTGTTACATTGCTTGACTACCTGAAATAGCGACTCCTAGATACCTTTCCTCCTCAGTAGTTTCTAATGTAGTGCTTAGCTTTTGGGTTTTCAAACTGAAAAATGTTGACTAACCCAACAGTAGACCACAACCATGAACCGCTTCACCAGAGTCTATCCCTTCTGATCTAAAGAATCAAAATATATTACATCAAGACATTAGATTTATTGCGTTTATTATAGCTTCTTTATCCAAGTCTCAGAAACCAGAAGGGGGTAATGATCGTCCAACTGAAACGTGTAGACAATTCCCAGTTTGTGGTGATCTCTGGACGTCTCTGAAGATGTTTCTAGCGAGACGGAGATGTTTAAAAGTTGTCACAGATAATTACAGTTGTGTCTTTTTGTCTCCGAGTCCAGTGTTCAGTGGAACAGGAAACCAAAAGGCGAAACTTTCAGCCAAGAGACAAGAATATTGTTTAATAAATTTCAATGAAGTAATAATGCTCAGTAAGACGTAATGTGTTCATGTTTTATCTTCTATGGACAATGGAAGCCTACTCTAAGCAGAACATATGTTTGGAGCACCAGATTAAAGAATTGCGCCCAGCATTTATATTAAACCATAACACTCCCTTTCCCCAACAAGCAATGGGGGATGTCATTAATTAGAAATGAAACTGTATGATGAACGATATATGAGTACTGTCAACTCAATGAAACGTCATTGAGTTTACACAGGTAAGAAATAAAGAGAGCTTTAATATCAACCTTCTACAACCCCTAGCATGAAGGAATGTAAAGTATGTGCCGTGGCATTGTGGGGGTCCCACTTACAGGGTGTGGCGAATCCTGAATCAGCTCACAGACTAAGGTCATGTTGTCCAAGAAGCCAGTGTGCCACAAAGATCTGGAAATGTCAGACATCAGCTGGAGAAGAGACGAGCAAGAAACAACAAATGATATGGGGAAAGACTGCGATCTGGCATAGATATCGTCCGTCTCTATTCTAAACAGCTACTTTTGGACTTTAGGCAGTAGTGTCCCAATTCGTGGCCCACCAAAGGGATGGGCATTATGAGGAAATGGGCGGAGTATTGACCAAATATGGTTTTTTGTGGACAGAACTGGATGGAGTTTGGGCAGAACTAATATTAATATTTAATATTGGGAACTATGGGCCTGATCCAGATTTAACAACAACAGCCAATCTACGCACGAAGCATGCATAAAACTGGGTGTGGGAACGCACTGCACATGTGCGCGGCAGATGTAACTCTGATCGTACGTAACTTGTATGGGACTGCATATGACATCCCTACGCAAGCCGCATTGTGGGCAGAGGGAGGCATTTAAATTGTACAGTATCTCCATAGCTCCAGAAAAACCGGCCCATTTCCAACCAAACCCCACCCAATTCCGTCTACAAATGACCAGATTTGGTCAAAACTCGACCCTATCTTGCATAAACTCTGCCCCTTTTGCGGGCGGTGTATTGACACAGTCCCGCCTAAACAGGGACAGTTGGGACGTGCTTAATGTATCCCTTCAGAAAAAGAATCGATATCTACATATAGAATGCTCAATCTTCTTGCCTCCGTCTGGAATGGTCACATTTACCGGCTCATCGTCTTTCATTCCAGAAATTCTGCCAGACTCACGGATCCTTTCATCGTCAGTCACACGGAGAAGCAGGAAGAAGACCAGACACGTTAAACACCTCATTATTTTACAACTAGCAATATTCAATAAGATTATAAATAAATCTTTAGCCAAGATCTATCACAAGATAAGAAAGATATTTAAAATATGAGACAGAATATGTCTCATAGTTTAGCAGTCTGGAGTCTTGTGAACATTGCAAATGTTTATAAAGTATATCTTTTTATTTACTTTTCTTTTACAGTATATTTTATCTTTGTGGATTTTTATTCCTGTATACAAGTACTTGAACATTAGTTTGGGAGACTGTAATAGAAAGTTGCTGATTAGTTTGTAACTGAACTCGAAAATAAATTGTTGGCTTTAGAAAACTATAATTTGACTTTTTTTTTTCCACAAGTGGTTATTTCATTTTTCCAAAGTTTAACCAAATAATAGGAACATCTGCATATTTCATTAAATATAATACCTAAATTAACTATAATATTTATAATCAATAAGAAACCTCCTTGTGATTACTTTCATTGTTATTTGCTTATATATTCTGCCATTAAATATACAGGACTGGATAAAGAGCTTTGCTTCAGCTGTGATTAAAGCTCCGAGTGCAGCAGGAACAGAGAGTCAAAGTGAGTACATCCTGTGTATCCTGTATGATATGCCGATGAAAGGTCAAAATGTGGACAGTTGAGTATTATGGACCGGATTTAGACTTGCGTGTGTAATCTGTAGGTGGGGATACACATGTATCCGAACCTACTTCTTCAGTCCCCCCCCCGCCCCGCTCCTGTTTTTAGGTACGATTGCCATAGGGCTCCCTTATATATAACCATGCGTAGTTTCCTTCTTAAGAAGGTAACTACTCTACTCCTTCCCGGCTAATCAAAATCCTTCCGCCTCCCACTTCTAACTAAACACTCCCTGAAACGCTATTCTAAATCCCTCCCCCCTCCTACTTCTGCCTAATCACTCCCTGCCGCCTCTTTCTACTTAAACTACTCTTTAAAGACCGCACAAAGGCAATCTGCATACCTAACTGGTACATAGATTGCGTAAATTACCTACTATGAATGCATAGTAGGTTATTTACTAAATATTCACACCTTAGAAGCTTCTGCTGCCAGACTGTAAATTTTAATGGACCCTCACCCACCTTGCAGAGCTTAGGTGAGCAGAAGGGATGGCCAATCATGTCAGCCAAATCTCCTAGCGAAGGGAATTCCATTCCAAAAAACAGGAGATCCGCAGAGTAATATCTGGTGTGCGCATGTCGCAGTTTGGCTTACTTACACAAAAGGTTTGCGGAAATAGCCTATCGTACGTAGGTCTGGTTCCAGTCCATACTTGTTTGCTTGGGATTAGCTCTTTAAATACTACAAATGTCGGACAATTTTCTTCTAGACTTCTCACTTGTGTGCTCTGTGCATGCTGTATGATAGTCATTTCTTTGGCATTTGAGATGTATTGACTGTAAAACTATAAGCCCAGGAACGGTTCATGTTTATACTGTAATCTGTTTTGCATACACTCAATGGCTTCTTTAGTCAAAGTTGTTTCATTTGTAAAAATACTCCTAAAATACCATTTCATTCCTAATGTATCTCATTTCCAACCATAGTCCAGAGTGGTTTGTCAAACCCTTATTTCTAATATTTTCCAGATCTCTCCCTGCCAGGCTTGTGGTATCGGCCTCATTTGGGTAAAGAATGATTTGCGTTCTGTGTATTTTTTTTTTACATTCTTGTGCTAGCAGTTTTTCATTATTTTTTTCTTACATGGCTTTTCAAATTATTGCCATTCTTCGTCTCCATGCGCGGTACGGTTGCCACGTCAGCAATAATGCCTACATTTGTCACTGTGCGATTTATTTGACAGTCGTTTAGTTGCCGTCGTTCATCATGCAATATAAAAGTTCCACCCTTGATGATCGAGGAAGTATCCAGTTGAAAGAAAATTCATCCAACCACATAAATACGCCTCTGAATGGAAGGAGCAGCCTGTTTTTGATCACGGTAAAACCGCTTGCCAAATACTTATGATAATAAAAAGATGTAACTGACCATATACTGCAATGATTTTCAATATATGCTGTTCCTTTTTTTAAAATAATATCAATATTATTATTATACTGTAGGTATGTGATATTACCTCTTACTTCTGTGACCTAGAATACACTTGATTGATGATATCTATACTTTTAGTACGGGAGTCTGAATGGTTAGGTGAAGAGAGAGAGAGGTGACGCCTATACAGTAAACTGACAAAGAGGGAACGCCCACTTGTAAAAATAAGTCCCGCCCCGACCTTGGAAGTGTTATTATTCTTAAGTATGGATGTGTCGAAATGCGTTAGTGTGGATTTTTGTACAGCTCTGCGTGTTCGCATTGTGGAAAAGCGGTCACATATGACAATATATTTGTAAAGATCGCTAAGAATCTATTGCAAGATGGTACAAACAGGGCAGGTTTAAGCAGCTGCCTGGGGTACCGGGTCAACTAACCTCCTGCTGTAGTTTGTGTGTACTGGAGTCAAGCCTCAGTTGATCCCTTTCTTGTACTGCTTAGCCAATCAGCTATCAGGGACACGACAACTGAGCGGATGCACAGGTAATGGAAGCGCTGCCATAGGGTATCAGCTGACCCATGTCTCCGGCATAATACTGTACTATGTAGGAGCCACATCTCTGTTGAACCCCTGTGCCTTTAAGCAAGGGATGCTAAAGGTGGCCGAGGACAGGGGTTAACGACCGCCTAAAGCTTTCTCGGGGTGTTCATAGACCTAGGCCTAGTACCTGGTACTAATCAATACGCTTATAGGTGTCATATTTGCGTATAACACGGCATTGCACATAGCTTGCATGCTCACCCCCCAACACATAGTGGACCACCCCATGCTGCCCTTTTTATGGCATATGTCCAAATGTGTATAACCCATCATTATAAATTTGTGTATCCGTGTAATATGGTCATGAGCAGTTCTAAAAAAAACTATAAGGCTAAAACTTGCTGCTTAAACAGCACTGTACATGAGGCCCAGAGTCTAATAATACTGATTCCCCACCTCTGCGATGTTATAACAAGTGCTGGGATGGGTGTACTGTAGTTTGCTGCGCCAATCATCTTTCTTTCCTTCGACAGATCACTTGGCGGCAATGAAGCGACGACTGCTGCTGGTTTTCATCAGTTTCTGAAGGGAGGGTAAAGGTTAGACTGAAGGGCAAGGATAGTTAAGGTTAGGGGAGGGTTAAGCTTTGGCTATGGAACAAAAAGGGTTAGGGTTATGGTTAGGCTGTGGGGTGAGCATAGTTAGGGATAGGGAAGGATGAAGGTTATGCTGCGGTGAGGGGAGGGTTAAGGTTAGGGTCAGGGGAGGATAAAGGTTAGGTTGCGGGAAGGGGATGGTTAGGATTAGGATCAAGACAATTTACTTGTGGTAGAGACAGCAGTTGCGGGAATGATGCTGTCTCTACCACAAGTAAATTTTCTTGATCCTAATCCTAACCATCCCCTTCCCGCAACCTAACCTTTATCCTCCCCTGACCCTAACCTTAACCCTCCCCTCACCGCAGCATAACCTTCATCCTTCCCTATCCCTAACTATGCTCACCCCACAGCCTAACCATAACCCTAACCCTTTTTGTTCCATAGCCAAAGCTTAACCCTCCCCTAACCTTAACTATCCTTGCCCTTCAGTCTAACATTTACCCTCCCTTCTTTGCAGCTTAACTCTAACCAGAATGGCTAACTTGCTGATATAAGAGCATTTGACACTGTATCCATTCCGGGATTTAAATACTCTTTATTAAAAAGGTGTCTGCACTGCTCCAGCCACAATTAAACTATTGGTTGTATTAGTGTTGAAAATGGGCCATCAGGCCGGATACAGACCTACGTTCCCTTTACGTTTTAGCGCATAGCATATTTACGCTATCATAATTACTAGGCGCTCCCCTCGCTCGTACTTTTGCCGTTTTACACTTTCCAAACCCTACCTTAACATTTCAAAGCGTAACTCCTGTCGGCCACAATGGCTGCACGTACTTACGTGCCTAAGCACGCCCATACTGTACGATTTAAATGCCTCACCCCGCCTCCGAAGCGTAATTACGGGTGGCGTGTGGCTGGCTCGCCCCTTTGTTCTTAGTTACGCTCTTCATACTAGGATGGTATGTACGTTCAGAGTTACGTGGTGTAACATCTGCCTTGCAAATGCGCAGTGCCTGCCAAATAGCGTTTATCTGACTCCGGCTAGCGTGAATACGCCAGCGGACGTAGCTCTGGATCAGGCCCATCGTAGCAGCAATCACATCCCCACTGAGATAGGCTAGGTGTCATTCATCTTAGTCCAGTCGTGTTTCTCTAAGTTACCTTCTTTTTGTGGAAATATGTAAAAAAAACATTAATAAAAATGATAAAACCGAAAGTACTTTGTTCAACAAAGGCAGATCTTTATATATCACAGTGACTGAGCCAAGAAAGAGTCTAGTTAATAATCTGAGGAAAATAAGAAAATGGATACAGTAGTACAAGCATTCGCTACTACAGGCAGAGAGTCCTGCGTTTGGCCAGACTTCACTAGTTTCAGTGATTTTTCACATCTGTTTCGAAATTTGTCTTCTGACCAAAACTTTTTCTTTGATTCCGAGCCCCAGATTATACGGGAGAATGTCTGATGTTCCCCTTCTTTTTGCTAAATGCCTTTTTCCCCTTGTCAGATGTGGGATTTCTTTACATACCAGCTGTTATTATACACACTACCCCAGGTAACAAGTCCTCGGGCCCCAGCTGTTTTGGGAGGGGGCTATGTGTTTGATGAGGAAGGTAAAGCCATTTCATTTATATTTTTCCAGAGTAATCAGCAAAATTCTTGAGCTGATTCCAGTTTCATGGAGAAGATTTGAATTATTTTCTCTTCACATGGACTGTGTGACTGATACCTTACACCTGAGTCATTTCTGTTAGGACTCAACGGATAGATGCAGTATTTAAATCAAAAGAAAAAGGAAAATGCTCTTGAGAGAAAGAGACAGCATAGTTGCCAACTCTCCTAGAATATGAGGGAGACTTACTGAGGAGTGAGTGATCTCCCTGTCTCCCAGAAGTATTTGATCATCTCCCTGATGAGTCAGTTCCTTAAGTCATTGCGTAATGATGACAGAAATTTAGAAATTGTGTGCTATCCCCTGCCTTGAGGCCTATGGAGATGGCCATTTTTATGAAGGCCAAGATGTAACTGGGAGTTATCATGACTTCAATAATGGAGACAGAAATTAAAAATAAACTTTGGTCTCATGTTAATCAGCTGCAGTGTCTCCTACGTATCTTTTCTTTAAAGGTGAATAAGTCATCGGATCTCCTATAAACAGTCTAGACAATAAATACTGAAAGAATTTATTGACTGATAGTTTAACAATCAGTAAATATAACCCATGGGTGGAGATATTCACAGGACAGTGTCATGGTCGCTTAACACCTGAGCTCAGAGTCTAACTGAGGCCTAGGGCCAGATTTACTAAACTGCAGGCTTGGAAAAGTGAAGATGTTGCCCATAGCAACCAATCAGATTCTAACTGACATTCTCTAGTATGTAATAGAAAAGTGAGAGCTAGAATCTGATTGGTTGCTATATCTCCCCTTTTCCAAACCCGCAGCTTAGTAAATCTGGCCCCTGGTCTTCATTAGAGCCCCTGATGGTGGTGATAGCCTTGTGCAGGTCGCAGTCCCCAGAGTAGTGAGGAGGGTTTTGGAGACAGACATTATGCCAGGACTGGACATAACACAAATAGACAATGCAGAAGATAGAACTGGACCAGCAGAGAGGCCAACACAGACAAGAACCAGTACCAGACATGGATGAGGGGAAACTGATCCAGGATTGAAATCAGACAGGAACTGGACACACTGAGATACCACAGACTAATGGAATCCAGACTAGGATCATGTCAAGAACACAGATGACAGATTCCTGGAGATAACTGGAGCAGGTACTGGGAGAACAGGGCTGGAGTAGTGGGGCGAATACACAGGAGAATAATACAGATATCAGAGTAAGAACGATCCACGGTATAGACAAACACAAATAACAAGAATAATACTGAGAAGAGGGGTCCACACGGGTAAGGTGGGAGCAGGAAGACAGGATAGCAAGGATCCATCAGAAAAGTGGACAGGAGCATCTAGCTAAATAAGAGCAGACAGGACAAAATAACAAGGTAGTAACAGGTTTAGAAAGGAAGCGCTGACAAAGAATGCAAGACAATAGAAAAGCAGGACAAGAGCAAACACAGGTCAATGATCCTGCTGCACAAAACAAGAGGCAAATGGACAAAATGGCTAGAGCATACAATATCACCAGCAAGGGAGAATTCCCTTAACCACTGAACAGCCAATCAGAGCTGGAGAGACTCCCAGCTCTGATTGGTCTGAATCCTGCCTGTATGGCACCAACTGGAACATATACATTACACTAGCACCTGCAGAGGAAGCTATGAGTGTGCTGTGTACACAGCAACCTGGCTGCTTAGCAACAGCAATGATTGCTATCATCCAGCTTCCTAAGAGAGCAGCATCCTGGCTGCCTAGCAACAGCCAGGATCTGCTCGAGCAGCCAGGAGAGAAAGAGGTCATGAAACTACCACAGCGGCACGTAACAGACATATCCTTTGGCGGCACAGTACACACCCCTTTGGCAGCATAGGATGCACCCTTTTGGCCATACATGACACACTGCTTTGGTACAGAGCCTTGATGGTGCTATCACAATCTCCCTGATATTCATTTGCAAAAGTTGTCAACCATGAGAGAGAGGCAACCATGTCTGATAATCAACTGCTTGCCTTTCTAATCTGTTTGTCTAGTAATTGATTATTTTCACATTAAAGACTTTGCACATCTGTCTTGTTTTTAGCTGGGGAGTTTTCTTGGACTAGCCTGATAAAAATGTTTCCAAAAATATACCCTCCATACGTGCCAAGATTTCGTCCTTTAACTTAATGGATGTATCAAGAAACTTCTCAGCTGCAAAAATGAAACCAACAATTAGCTGAATCTAAAGTCTCAAAGGGCTGTATTCACGGATCCGTTTTTGCGTGGAGCTCCGAGCGTATTTTCAGGATTGGATGCGTAGTAACCTTAGTTATGCTATTTACGTTGAATTTACACGTGGAAGTTCATTAGGCACGTACATGTGAATCGCACTTGGGGACATATACGTGCGAAGGAGCATGGTTGAAATCTGTACGGACAAAGGGCCTGATTTAGAGATACGATATTATCGCTATTTAGGAGCGTTTATTTAGGATCTTAAGAAATTTGCATCATTGCACATGCGCAGTAATAGTGCAACGCCATCTACGTAGAGGTTAGGATCCTAAATTCGGTAAGCGTGGTCCTGTGAATCGGAGTAGAGTGGTAGGGAGTAAGTAACTGGCGCTGGAATGGCTGCTGCACTTAAATCCCACTAAGGAGGGTCTACACAAACCTCCTATTATTGATACCAAAAAGTGAAAAGAGTGGGAAGTAAGACGCGCTGCAGGGGAAGGAAAGGGGAATGGTAAGATAATATATATATATGTAGTGGATCGCAGTTCTATCAAGGCGGGAATACACTTCAATAAATAAATAAATAGATATAAATAAATAGATAAGTAATAAAAAATGTAAAAATGTAAAAACAGCAATGAAATAAATGGATAAATAAATAAATAAATAATCCCATTTGGATAGTAATAACACTCCAATAGTATATATAGGGTGACACAACAAAATAGTCCTCAAAGATGGTACACAGCTAAATCCAAATAGAGATTCCTGGTGGGTAAGTTCAGAGGAATGAGGGTAATGGTATTCTGATAAAGCAATCAAAGGCTATCAAAGGGCTGGATCCAGACCTTGTTAAGTGCATGAACTTAGTTACACCTGGGCTAAACCATGTTGATTTCAGGGGAGTCATATTTCATCTGC
>WWET01000842.1:431379-444196 GCA_011038615.1 Limnodynastes dumerilii
AGCACAGAATGGGGACAGATGTTACACTAGGATTGTATCAAGACAGGCATGTGTATTTAGATTAGGTTAGTAGGAAGGACATGTGTCTTTTAATTTTTAAACATGACGGACGGGGGCTTATCTTTTTAGATAACTAAGTAGGCATTTAGTCATATTAATAGGGACGGAGGGGACATATGTATTTTATTATGTGCATGAGGTGATTTTTTTGTGTGTGTAAGTGTATCGGACACAAGATGCTGGCGACAGCATACCATTAACCCTTGGCATGCTGACGCTTATAGTACAGTAAGGCAAATCATGCAGTGTATCACATGTGCATGATTTAACTTATAGTACTATAGGCAGCTGCTTGCCAACGGTGAAAGGCTTGCTGCGGCAGCCATTTTTTTTTTACACAGACACGAACTACAGCGATTTAAACTCCAGCGATGTAAACTACAGTGAGTTTAACATAAACTCCTTGTAGTTTAATCGCTACACATCGCTGGAGTTTACAAATCGCTACTCTGTTAGTAAATTTAGCGATATGACATCATCAAATCGCTAAATAACTACGGCGATGCGGAGCGATTTAGAGTAGCAATTTAAACACGACTTTAGTAAATCTAGCCCTTAGAGTTGAGAGGTGATGTTTCCTATCCCAAGTCTAAATAGCAGTGTGATAGTAAAGCTGGTCAGTATCTGTGTGCAGTAAGCAATTCAAAGATATATCCCTGCATGCAAAGAATACAATTACCTTGACTCCCCCTGCAATCAACATGGTTTAGCCCAGGAGTAACTCATTTCAAGCACTTACTTAAGTCTGGATCCAGCCCTATGATCACACTGGGTGCTTACTCAAGCGGAAGTACCCTGTTGTACGGACTTCTGTATCTGGCCCAGTATTACGGAGCTTCCACTATCCTGAGGAATAGAAGTAAGGGGAAGTGAGGGAACATCCTTTATAAATGACTGCAGCAGGGAGAGACGCATGTAGAGGAATCTGGATTTCATGAATTACTCCAGTTACATGGGCTGCAGACAAGCCTCCGTCTCTGAAGGCTGGGCTCGCTGCAGATTATAAAGGTATGTGTCTTGTTGTCGGCGGATACCACATATTGCTCTGGTTATTATCAATATGTGTTTTGTACAGTTCCACACCGCTCACATTCCTCAGTGTCTGGCATTAAAACATATCAGAAGCTCAGGGAGAGGAAATGATAGGCTATAGTAACCAGCGCCTTCTCATCATACCGTACGTGAACGATTCCTTTTCCAATAGGTTGGATTTTTTTACTATACTTTTTTCTAGCAAAACATTAAAATCAATAACAAATCTTAAATATGCAATCTGTAAATGACAAATTCCATTTTTAATAGAAATAACAAATGACATGATGAAACACATTTCAACATTTAAGCCTGAAACGGATCGTACATTTTGATGGAGTTACCGGTCCAAGCAGCCGTAGGGGTGGATTTTACAGGTTACGTGCGGATTAGCGGTCATGAGTGAAGGGGGTGTGGGACCCCGTAGTGAACTGCCCTATTGTGATAGGGCCATAGCTCCCAGCCAGTTCGGAACTGGATGGGATATTGATTGCTCATGCCTCGATGAGGCATAGCAATCGATCCTCGGAGCACCAAAATTGGTGCTGCAAAAGGTAAAGCTTCCCTACTCCCTTACCCAAACCCTAAGTACCCCTCCAGCATGCTTACCCTAAGTGCACCCCCCTGCAGCCTAATCCTATGTTCCCGGAGAGGGTTACTCACCTCTCCGGTGGTCTGGATCCGGCGGTGGCGAAACACATACTCACCCATTCTTAAAAAAAATTCTCCGGTGTGAAAAGACACTTTCGACTGTCCCTATTTCGCAATGTGTAACATCGCAGCGAGGACTCGCGACGACTTAAGGCTTCCTTATGGCAGCGTAGATCACCTAAAGTCTGCATGAGAGAGGGGAGTGACGGGGAGTTCAGGCCTCTCTTCCGTGCGGACTGTAAGACCAACGGAGGTCAGGATCCAACCCTAAGTCTATGAGTCTCAGTCTATGAGCCAGAATTAGTTAGCTTCGGGAATTAATGGAAAAGTAGAGATGTTGCCCATAGCAACCAATCAAATTCTAGCTGCCATTTTTTAGTATGTAATAGGAAAGTGAGAGCTAGAATCTGATATCCACTTTTCCTTTCCCGAAGCTTAGTAAATCTAGCTAAGCGTTGTTTATAAATTCATTACCAGCAGCTGACAGCTTAGTAGTGCCCCCCTTCTTCCACACAGACATCTGCACGCACACAGGCTTTTACTATAGAGCCCAGCTTAGTTTATCTACGACCATGTACTGTAATTCACTGGCAACTGATATAACATTACAGGGGGCAATCTTATAGTGTGCGCTCTACCCTATAATCAGGGCTCTCTCCCATCTGCCCTGGGCCCATCCACACAAGTTCACTATATACAGGTAATTGTTCACTATACAGAGGTGATTGTTCACTATACAATGATTGCATTATGTATAGGTTAATCCCCCCCTATTTGGTTGCACCATCTTATGAACAGTCAATTGGCCCAGGTTCAAAATTCAGCTTTCACTATGACCATAACTACTTGTGTAGCAGCAGCGAACTTGCAAATGTAGATTATCGTGTGGCCCTGAAGTCTATACGTGCAAGGGGGACTTCTATAATCAGGACCCTGCCTTAGATGTTATGCACTGGCCCCACGGAGAGTGGTAAAATTCTACATAAGGGCTTAACCGAGTCCATACTGTCGGATTACTGCACTTCCCCCGACCCACTATGAGAACACACTGTGTGCATGGCGGGTTGCCCCGCCCCAACCGTCAGAAAGGCTTCCGACGCAGAATACAGAATCTTTAGGATCAAGATCCGTGCCATTTTCTGCGTGGAAAGCGTGGAACACGTTGACAATTCGCAAATCTGAATCCGACTCCAAGGGAAGTCGCAGAGTTTTATATTTAGGCACCGGTGTAATAAATATTCATCTTTGCTGGGGTGGGAGTGAGAGATTTCTGAGCACAGTAACTCATACAAAGCAGCCACGTTCTCCTGTGCAGATATAAACTCTAACATATTTTTCTCTTTTTTATGGTGTGGATAACTTATAACAGTTCCTACCTGACAAGATAATTCAGCTTTAGTGCAGTAAAGTTCAAGTGTAAATCATCCAGGTCTCCTCATAAATGTAAATGGTGTCAGATGCTGTGCTTTGTCTCCAGTAATTAAACACGTCAGCTTAGATAAAATATAAAATATTTAATAGAAGAAGAAAAAAATCGATGACATACAGCTATCATTTTGGATGGGAATATATGTGACCTTTACGAGCTATGAGGAATCCGCTTAATGCTGGGGTCTCCCTAATACAAAAAGAGAATCTAAAATAAAAAATATCTTAGCCTCAAAAAAATAATGATGTTTAAAGGTAATTCTGGGAGATATCGATGAATGTGTCAAAGTAATATCAGGGTATTTGAAGGAGAATTTTGCTAGCCACACACTTGGCTACTAGACCGGTAACTGCTTGACTTGCCCAGATGGTCTGCCGATGCCTAGGACCTATGTTTGCTACTTAGGTGTAAGGTGTTGGGGTCACTGTGTTTTGGTATTGGGTAATGTATAGGAAAGGGCAGGTTTGAGCAATTTATTCAACTGCGACACTACATGCCTCCTAACATTGAGAATCCTAAAAATGGGACAAAATAAGCACCGCCCCTTATACTGCCCAAACTCCACGCAGTTCTGCCTATAAATGACTATATGTGGTAAAAACTCGGCCCACTTTTGAGTAAAGCCTGCCGCTTTTATTGTTGGGAGGTATGGACACTATTAGGCAAATTCATCAACCCAACCCCTGGTGTAAGTACCGATGAAGACAATACTAGTAATGATGGTGTGTCCGTACATGGGATGTGTGTTGCCGGGGTGCGCGGCCCTTTTTTGAAAGGGCCATTATATACCAGTGCATTTCAAATGGATTGGGAAAACGTTTGCTTCTGCCTCGAGGAGGAGAACCAATCTATTTTCCGGACGCTGTGAATGGTAAGTATTTTTGTATCCACTTACCCTCCCCTTCCACTACCTTTTCCCGTAGCCTAATTCTAAGACTCCCCTCCCCATAGCCTAACCCTAACCCCCTCCTCCCAGCAGCCTGACCCTAAGACTCCTCTCCCCGTAGCCTAACCCTCTCCTCCCTGCAGCCTGACCCTAAGACTCCCTTCCCTTCAGCTTAACCCTAAGAGTCCCCTTCCCATAGCCTAATGCTAAGACTCCCTTACCCACAGGCTGAACCTAACCCTCCCCTTCCATTACTCTAACCCTAACCCTCCTTTCCCCAGAGCCTAACCCTAAAAAAGCCTCACCTCTCCAGTCATGCTATCGGCTGTCTCTATTTCTAAAAGGGTCTTTTCTGCTGGCAACTCCGTCCCCCATACATGCTACCACAACAAACTTTCTAAATAGCTGTGCAAAATTGAGAATATGACCTTTATTGGACAAATACACCAAATGTATGTTATATTGTGAAAACCAAAGAGGCAGACGATTTCTATAGATACACAGAATGCAGGGGCAGATTGGGAACTTAAAGTGGCCATGGAAAAAAATCTGCAAGTAGCCACATGTGGGTGGGAGCAACTGTTGGCGGGGTCAAAATATGTAAAATGGATTAGCACAGAATAAAGAACCTTAATAAAAGCAGTGCAATATATATGATATGGGGGCAGGGCAATGTATCACCAATTAAGTACAAGAAGAGATGCAGGAAGTCACTTTCACCCAAATAACCAGCAACCAAAACATACAGCATCCTTGTGACCACCACCCAATACATACAGCATCCTAGTGACCACCACCCAATACATACAGCATCCTAGTGACCACCACCCAATTCATACAGCATCCTATGGCCCACCCAATACATACAGCATCCTAGTGACCACCACCCAATACATACAGCATCCTAGTGACCACCACACAATGCATATAACATCCTAATGATTACCGATCTAGACAGACATCACTTTAATAACCACCACCTATGACAGTCAACATCCTAGTTTTCTTCAATTAAAAAAGTGCTGCTGAGTGGCCTCCAGAGACCTCCGGCCTACCGGGAATATTCCCTGTAAGTCCTATGGCCAATCCACCTCTGACAGAATGTGACGGCAGATCAGAGACACATGGCCCATCCAGTCTGCCAACATTTGATTTTTTAAACCATACTGACCCTAGACTATAAGGGCTGTATCTACAGATATGCCTGAGGATATACCATCCAGGGTGCAAATCTAAAGAGGGGTGCAGGTTAGTAGATATTTTAGGTTAATTAGATTTTTTTGTGCATCAGATGCTAATATCTCTAGTTACAACTGTTGCTTATTCAAATATCTGCTAAATGTTTTGCTGTGCACACACACAAAAAAACACAAAAAAATGCATAACTTAGCAGCAATACTACCCAAAAATAGACTCCAAGTGCCTGGGTGCAGGGGGGAGGGGGCAATTACAAGACTCAGCATTAAAATGTTTGGCACTTACTTCTAAACCAGGAAGTATTGGATACTCGGAAGTTATGTGATGGAAAGAGCTGGAGAGGTTTACAGTGTTAATCACTTTCCCATACTGTAAGACTACACTGGGTTTGAGTCAAAACATGGCAGATGCTTCATTTTATTTGGCTAGTACAGCCCTATAAAATGCGTTGTTATCGCAGTAACATTTAATGTTTTGTTTTGTTTTCTTTTGTTTTAATAAAGCTATTATTGTTCCACCCTTTAAAAACAACTCACCACAATTTGTTTTCTTTCCAAAGGGAACAATAAAGGCTCCAAAAATTTACCAAAAATCGTGACAGCAACGTGCAGAAATTTTTGAATTCCCAAAGTAGTCGCCATTGTGGTTTTCCAGCTATGAATTGGGTATCAGTCATATAGCTTGTAAACTTGGCCAAACTTCTGAAAGCCCCTCCACAAAGGACCGGATCCAGAATTCCGCAAAGCAGCCATATGGCGCATTCCGATTGTGTAAGTGCTCTGTGTGTGCGTTCTGCACATGGAGGCTATGCATTGAAACCCACAATGAATGATTCTGGATGACGCACTGAAGGCTTTTCCTATGGTGGGTAGTGATGACCCACCATAGATACAACATGTACGCATGGTGGGTGTCGGGAGGTATTTAAATTGTACAATGAGGGCTTAGCTAGGCTCTTATTTATGATTTCACATGACGATCCAGCCCCATTTTAGGTGGTGAGAATTGGCGGTGAGAATGGCTCTTTTATATCTGGGCCGTTTTCTATCAGTCATTTTTGAGGTGGCTCCGAAATCGATTATATCTGTCCCACTAGAGTGAGGGAATTGAAGTATTTAGCCAGCAGAAACCCTTATCCTAATCCTCACCCTAACCCTTCCCTTTCATTGTAAAAGGAGGAGGAAAGAACCGTATCCAATCAGGTGCATAAGTATCCAAAATTGTTGCAAAATTCCAAAAATATTCTCTATAAAAGGGTGCCCTCTAGTGTCTGAATGGTCATTAGTAGTGGCGCCCAAGAACAGGATGGAGCCTGTCATCGGGTCAAGTGCCAGAAGAGGCCGAAGAGCAGAAGGCAGGACCGGAACGTCTTCTGCAAGCAAGCGGACAAGATTCTTCAATCAACAAGAGAAGATTAACTGCAAAGAAAGAAAAAAACTACAAGCAACTATTCCCAAGAATGATGACAGCTAAACGGTGAGTCAGAAAGATTTTTTATTACTTTATGCAATACACTTTAGTTTACAAGTAATTTAATACAAAACAGTGTGGCCACCTGTAGTAATTTTACAGAGTAGGGGGCAATATTATGGATTTTAAATGTTTATTTTATGCACACACATATGTAGATATCTGTATGTTTTGTTTGACACTGTATTTTTTTTCCAACACCGGATACAGCGCAGAATGCTTAGAAGGCTTAACATGCTGACGCTGATATTAATACAAGGCTCAGCAATGCTGAGCCTTGAAGTTCTATCAGCGCAGCCATGCTAAGCATTCCAAACATGCTGCGCTTGGCTTTGGGACATAGAAAAACACATGTCAAATATATTGACATGCGTTTTTCTGCTACAGTGTGGGACGTTTTCAATGAAAGCGCCACACACAAAAGGCGCTTTCATTTTCAGCGCTTTGCCGACGAACTAAAGGCAATTTAGTCAAATCGCCTTTAGTGAATACGACGAATTGTATTTTTTATATGGCAAACATCTGGGCAATTTCTGTCCAGCGATGTTTGCCTGGTCGATATTGCTAAAGACTAAAGCCCCGGGACTTTGGTCTTTTTTGGCAAAATTGATTTTAGTAAATATACCCCTTAGTTAGGTGCGGGCAGATGTGCACCAAACTCACTCTTCCAGTCCCCCGTCCCGCCCCACGTTTTTACGAGTGCCATAGGGCTACCTTATGTCTCTGTGCAATGTCCGTACGGACACTGCACCTCCCCGCCTCCCACCCACCCTCCACAGCTAATCTAAATACCTCCCTCTTCTTCCTAAAAACACCCAAGGCGACATAACACCACCTCTATGGACCACACCTACGCTATCTACATACCGATCTGGTACGTAGATAGCGTAAATGACCTACTATGCAGTAGGTCATTTCGGCCAGATACGCACTTAAGAAGCAGAAGCTTCTTAAGTGTGAATCAGGCCCTTAATTTCAAGCTCCTTCTTAAGTCTATATGCAGCCCATAAGCCTTATTACATACAAAATATGCGATTTATTTTAGGTCATTCAAAGGACACAAAATACTGTAAGAGAAATGCACTTTTGTCAATTGATAAGCTATAAGAGGCACTTGGAGAATGTAATTTATTATAAGTATAAATAATAAATAATAAATAAATAATACAAATAAATAAATAAATACATTTATTATATGTAATATGTATTAGACAATTATATATTGATCATATATAGATAATTTGTTGATTTTAGTAAATGGGCCTCTTACTATATCTACCAACATTAAAATGTTTAGGTTATTATATATATATTAGACAAAAGTTTACATGCAGAACTTCCACTAAAGTACTTAAACATCGATATCAGCATCGTAACAAGGGATTCCGAACCTGGCGCAATGCTCTGTGTTCTGGATGGATAATAAACATTCTGGAATAACATATTTAAGAGCTTGTAAAGTACGTCTTGTCAGAAGTATTGCATTAGTCCTAACTCTGTCTTTCCGGATATGGTTAACATTTGATTGTTCCAGTCCCTGGGGGTTACAGGATAGAGCATCCACGGGGCCTTTCTTAGCGAGAGCCATAAAAAAATGGAGACTCGTATCCCACATGCACAACATATGTGTGTGAGACACTAAGGTCTAGAAGCAAAGGATATTTGATGGAGATATAACCGAAAGTGTTGAAGCTATTTTTTATAGATGATTACCGACAACAAGGTAAAATGATCAATTCAATAAATAAAGTCTTCACAAGACCCGTGATTTCACATAAAGATGGGGCGTCAAAGACCTGCAGTTATGATTCACAGCGGGCAGATGTAGAAGGAGGTCCTCGGCTGCTGATGTGCAGCCTGGTGCAGCTGTCCATCCGCAGGCAGGAGACTGGTGACAGTGGCTCATCCAGCTCCTACCACTGATACATGCTGTTTGGGAGTTGAAGTTATTATCGTTGGACACACAAGGAACAAAAGACAGGTCCGGTGCTCCATGCCAACATTATATAACACTATGTGTCAGCACATACATAAAAAGGAGGTTTAGTTCAAAATATAGCTATATTGGGTTATCTCACCTGCCCAGCGTCGGACCCCCCCTCTCTTTCCATGTCCCTAATCATATTTCTTAGTGAGGACAGAAGGTCTCATAGAGCTGTGCATACACAGCAGGTTTTCATGTATAAAAAGGATTTTTAACACTGCGCAAACCCAGATGACATACATATGCAATAATGGTTGTGACAATTGTTTATATCCATCACCTTGTTTCAAAGGGCTAGAGCGGAACATCCATGTGAAAGCTTTTTAATGTGCGATGCTGTTTTAAAACTACGCAACTGTGGCTTTTGTAAATACCCAACTGTGCCACTTTTAAGCCTATTGCCATGCCCCTGCTCAACAGGGGTGCAAATATCTTAACAAAACCCTGAGTTGAAACGCGTTAGGTATTGCCATTATTTGGGGAGCTCATTACACCAGCAGACCAGTTTCAGTACAGATTCTCATGACAATATTTCCATCCCGCATTGAGGAACATACATATCTGGGATGCAGCATATCCCCAATTTGTGGGGTCATTGGTTTAAAGATTGATCATTTGTATATTGCTAATATATACTTATATAAGACCGTATTTATATCCGTACATAATTAATATATACAGATATAAGACCGACTGATTGAACTACATTTATGATCCATTTTAAGAAGATAAAAAGGAAAAGAGAAGGAAAGGGAGGGTCAAATTTATTTTAGTTTTTTGGATGCAGGAAAAATACTTTGCTGACTGCATATAAGGCCGGATCCAGAACTAAGAAGGTCACTCGGCTTCCGCAATTAGCTCACGCGTTCCAAATGTACGACAGAATCCGGTACAGGAGCCCTTTTTAGCCGCTACAGACCATTAAAAAACGTTATTCTGCCTGCTAAATAGGTACAGTTGAAGTGTATGCGTAATGCAGATCCGTGCAGAGATTTTAAGTCAGGGATCTAGACAGGTAAATGTCCAGAGTATTGCGGAGTTCACTCTCCTCTCATGTGCAGTTTTACAGAGCTCTGAGCATACAGAAAATGCAGGCAGGGCAGGATCATTTGTGAGAATATCCCTTCAATGAATATGAAATATCAGGATCCAGTAAATCAAAGCCAGTCAGTCAGCCGGCCAGTCCATCAAGTTCAACCAAAATAGGTTGAACTTGATGGACTGTTGTCTTTTTTCAACCTCATCAACTATGTAAAGCCATAGGCACATACCAGGTGCTTTGACTGGGTACCTGGGTACAGCACATATACTCTCCAACATGGCCCATTCCATTAGGTACAAAATATAAAAAACTCCTCAGATTCCAACTGTCAGTTACTATGGTAACCACCTCTGTTGAAGAGACAAATAGTTTTTTAAATATCAGTTATTTATTTAAACCAGGTGAGTGACAGTTGGAAGCTCAGAAGCAGATTATATTGTACCTAATGGAATGCGTCATGTTGGAGGGTCTGCAGCACAGGGTTGCTGACTCTCCCAGAATGTCCAGGAGACTCCTGAAAATCGATATTCCCCGTGAGAGCCTGCAAATCTCCCATGTGGGGTTGAAGCACGTGGTTTCATGAAAACCATGGCCTCAAGTCCTGCCCTCCTGTCTGGCAACACTAGTATCCTAGTGTTACTAGGGGCATGGCGGGAGTTGATGATGCAATTTGCATCATCAACCCCCACCCCATTCCCAGTAAACCTAAAAAAGTGTACTTATTAGCCAGGGGGCAGGACTTAATGGTGTGATTCGCATAAATCACACCATTAAGCCCCGCCCCCTTCATGGATCTATGGCTTCCCTCTGGGATCTCCCGGAGGTCAGCTATTAAAAGTCGGCAACCCTGGTATAGCAGGACACTATGGCTGGACTTTCATACAGTGTATCTCTCCTAAATGAAATCTGTGCTCCATATTTGCTGTTTCATGGCTCTAACACTCACCAGCTGCATCTGCTCATTGTGTTAGCAACTCCAAGTAAATATTAGGAATAGGCAGAGATGAGAAGAATACACACTGGGAATTCCATGTCACATGATCGAAGTCCGCAGCAGGGAGTCACACGCCAGGCCCTTTTACATCATTTGGAGGGCTGATCTCTATTATAGTTGCATTGCAATCTATTGGGGCTTGGAATGTTGCTCAATTAGTGAATTAAATGCAAATTTATATTTGGACCTGCTGCTCTGCGGGGTATAATTTATACATTTCCATGCTCTGGTTTTTGATGTGGAACATGACATCCGATGAGTAGTGGTGGTAATGTGGGGGAGGGGTATGATGACGGGGCTGTAAAGATTGTAAGATGTAAAATTGGGAAAACTATTTCATGACAGATGTTTCAAGTTTCCCAAATTCCAAGCCCATTATGCTTAATATTATAGGCACTTTTCTGATACAGTAATGTGACATTAGTTTCTGGGCTGTGGTTAATTACACTTTAGTGGATGAGTGTTACGATACACTGGAATTACCTTGGTCAAGAACCGGTGTAATTGTAAGGTAGAGGAGGTAAGGTTAGTGTTACGGCACACCGGAATTACCTGGGTGGAGAACCGGTGTGGCCGAGAGAAAGAGGAGAAAGGGTTGCGGAGTCGACTACCAGAGCATGGGAACTTTGCCACCAGGTGGTATTCACCAGGACCCCTGGTGGTGGGGATGGAATTGCTCTGTTGAATCAGACTCGCGGAAGAATGAAAGGAAACCAGAGAAGAACACCCCCGTAAGAGAAAGAGGGAGTAGAAGAGTAAGCAGGATACAGACCAGGCCGGAAGAGACCGACTTGAAACAGACTACGAGAAACACTGAACCAGGGACGGCGGACAAAAGGTGAGTCAAGGGTCCGGACAAGACGAACCAGGGCTTGCACATACTCACACATACGGTGGAGCCTCCGAAGAGGTAACACAACAGGGAAGATTAGGGAAAAAGGGTAGGCGGGAACAATAAGGTGGGAGAACCAGGGGAAGCCAACAGGACATATACAAGGCAAGGACTGAGAAAGGTAAGTGGTCAGACAACAATCAATTCACTAGGCCAGTGGTTCCCAAACTTTCTCAGTTTGAGGCACCCTTAGGGTCTCCATATATTTTTTCAAGGCACCCCTAAGACAAACATACAATAGAATACAATAAGAAATAGAAACATTCCGAGGCACCCCGGTGAGAGCGTTGCGGCACCCCAGGGAGCTGCGGCGCACAGTTTGGGAACCACTGCACTAGGCAAAAGCACTAGGCACACAAGATAGGTTACAGCTGAAGAGGTGCTTCCCAAAGGACTGGGGAAGCGTCCAATACACAATAGCCACGTGGAGCGCGCACCCGAGAGAGATGCGGCGCCCACGTGGCTGGTTGCTATGATGCCGTTGCTAGGGGAGCCGTCGGCTGGGAGAGTGACAGCAGAGCGCGCCAGAACGGGGAAGCAGGAGACCGGAGGGTCGGGTGCTGGAGGAAGACGGACGCAGACGGCGGGCAGCAGACATGAGGTAAGGGGAAGAGAGAGCAGGCTCCCGGAGGTAAGAGACAGCGGGGAACGTGGTGAGAGTCCTAATAGTGGAGGCAGGCGCTTGCTGATGGCGGGCAGAGGAAGCAGGATCCCGGCAGCTCCTAACAGGGTGTAAGAATTGTTGCCTCTTTCCAGGATTAACCTGGAATGTCCACAAGTGAACATTCATAATTTGGACTCACATATAATAAAGATACAGTTGTACTGCCTTGCCTGTGTGATCGTGAACTCTGTATAGGGGAGGGGTGCACAGTGTGAACGTCGACTCTAGCACCTCAGATAGATGCTAAAATAGATCAGGGCTAATCATATGACAGATGCTAAAGGTGTTGTACAGAGTCTAACTGTAATCCTGATTTTTACTGGAACCCTATATTTTAGGGCATGACAAAGCTGTAGAACAGGAGGTTCAATAAGTTTACCAGACTCAAACAGGTCAGCACTGATTATACCTAGCAATAGGTGAGTGGCTGCAGAAAGAGACCTGCTTCTATTGTCAGGCAACCACTGACACAGAATAGAAGCACCGGCAGCAGCTAGCAATGATGATAAGAACAGG
>WWET01000842.1:445231-461095 GCA_011038615.1 Limnodynastes dumerilii
ACGTAAAATTGGCACGCCCACACGTAAGTATTTACGTGACACATACGTGAATGGCCCATACGTTCACAATTATGCTACGTTACTGTGCGTATCTTCTATGGTGTGCAGCGATTTTATGTCTCCGCCACGTGTAAATTCGCTCACAATGGTTGTTCTGGATCTGGCCCAATGTTACTAACTTGTTGGATATTCAACCTCACCGTCGGCAGATATCCCCGAAGGGGAAATTATGAACTTGTATTAAGCAGTTTTGAGCAGGGAATTGGTAGCAGGAAAGCGGAGAACAGGGTTGAACTATTGGAGCACTACCATCAGATCGGAGTAGAGATACACTTTATCTTATCTAAATGAACTCCACCCAAAACCACATTTTAAGTTTTGGATGGAATCCATCTGTAAGTTTGGCTTAGTCTTCTATCTCTTTATTTGTTTTAACACAAAGCCAACGTCCATCTTTCCTGTCAAACCTATGGAGATTTTTGCATTTCATCCCTTCAATGCCAAGAGTTCCCTGCTCATCTCTCATCACGTATTTCCTGATTGCTCATTTTAGACTGTCATTATCCAATTTTTTTGGAGACATGCTTAACACATGTTCATCATCTCACAATTACAAGCTTTAATTGGAGTAATATTTCCTTTTTGCAGGCTCAGCGGAAATGCAAAATGACATGAACTTTCCTATTCGCTCTCTGTAGAAGGTTTTCCTTTCCTGTGGACCCTCGATGACATCTAATGGGTGACGACCTCTTCTGTTCCTGTACACATCATTCCTTTATCTGTCAAAATCTATAAAGTGAGTTTCATTGTATCTTAAAGGGATTGGACAGCTCTAGAGCCAAATTAATATAATAGACTTCTAGACTTCAGACCTGATTCAGACTTAAGAAGGAGCTTGAAAATAAGAGAGGAAAGTTACTCCTGGGCAAAACCATGTTGATTTCAGGGGGAGTCAAGATAATTGTAATCTTTGCATGCAGGGATATATCTTTGAATTGCTTACTGCACACAGATACTGACCAGCTTTACTATTACACTGTTATTTAGACTTGGGATAGGAAACATCACCTCTCATCTCTAATACTGTTTGCAATAGATGAAATATGACTCCCCTGCAATCAACATGGTTTAGCCCAGGAGTAACCTTCCTTTCTTATTTTCAAGCTCCTTCTTAACTCTGAATCAAGCCCTTTGTCTCAGCTCTGAGTTTTACCATTAAAATGATTATTTATTTGTACAGACATTGGACCATACATATGGGGATCTGTCCTTAGG
The DNA here is from genome assembly GCA_011038615.1 of Limnodynastes dumerilii. Taxonomy (NCBI): domain Eukaryota; kingdom Metazoa; phylum Chordata; class Amphibia; order Anura; family Limnodynastidae; genus Limnodynastes; species Limnodynastes dumerilii. The sequence goes on from WWET01000842.1 coordinate 446,507, forward strand.
AACAGAAGAGGGGACTGAACACCCCTGTCATTCCTTGTCCATAATCCCTCCCTTAACTTTTTCCACACAGATTTACGTCTTTACGATCGCAGATCCATGCGGATAATGATTATGCCGCCACGTTTGCCTTATTAGCATGGCAAACTCCACCTCCTCTGCCCCGTTGGACGGATCTCCATGAGGGCGGAACAGACTGTCCTCATTGAGATCTGCACACATGCGCAGATGTTACAAGCAAGGGGACTTACGCAAGTGATTAACCAGTAACAGTTCATTCTAGCTGTAACATAAAACGCAGAAGCGTCCATTACACATATTCACAAATATATGATAAGCCACCAGCCACCGCCAAGGCCTTCTGCATATGGTGGTCCTAACTCTAACAATAAGAGTCCCAATGTTGGGTCATATATATAGGTTTTTAAATTGAGAGCCAAACTTACCTCAGGAGGCACCTCTTAAAGCCTCCAAAATAGCTGCTGTGGAACAACTCCCCCTCTCAGCTGCTGCTCCCAGACATTATACACACAAAATGGAAGTCTGCAACTTCCATTTTGTGTGTATACTGGTGGAGTGCATGGAAAGTCTTACTTTCTGCACAGCTTGCTATATAGTCATGTTGAACACTCTTCATTGCATATGATAGTTCCGTGCTGATGGATTGAGCCCTGTTTAGTATTGTGAATTTGGTGTGTGGTCATCAGCATTAGAGTCTCTTATTGTTTAGATTGGTGAGAATAAAGCACATGGAGACACTTAGCAGCCCTGTAACCTGACTGCTACATGTGCCAGATGAAACTACAAGTCAAGTTGACATCCTTTTAGCAAGTGACATTTTCCATAGTACAAAGGCAATGTTATAGATTCTGTATACATTAAGATGTCCAACTTGCAAGGAAACAATGGTAAGAGCATGTTGTTTAAACAGCAAAGGTTTTAATGACGAGCTGCCAGACACCCGTCTTCTAACTTTAGCTGCTCTTTCTTAGAAGGCAATTGTTGACCTTTACTATACAAGGAAACATAGGTAATAACTTCAGCAGCGCTATGAAAATAATCCATCCTCACAAATTCTGTATTGGGCATTACTGGCTATTGTGCAGAGGGATTAGGAGAAGGTGCTCCGTGCTTTATGTAAAAGAGGCCACACGCAATCCCATCGCTCAGCCTGATTCCACAACAAATAGAATCTGATAGCAATCTGGTAAATGTAAATAATGAAGGGCAATGCTATGTTACTCTGTATTGACTTGTAGTAACCTGATCTGCCCTTAGAGGCTGCTGTTTGATCTTAACCTTCCCAGTTATTTGTTCAGCACCCAATCAGCCTGTTTATATAGGACTGCCTCTCACTGATCAGGTTGCTGGTCATTTTTTTCTGTTGTTTTACTGCTTCATTTGCTTTCTTGTTTTCGGGTTAATTTATATCCAGCTTTTCTTGTCTAGAGCATTGTTGTACTCCAGCTCTCTATGTTTTTGGTTTATCTGTTTATATTATGTACTCCTCTATTATTGGTTTTCAGCTTATCTCTATCTGTGTCCTATGCTCCTGATCCATGTTTATACCTGTATACTTTAGTATTGTGTGTATTCTGTTATCTCTGTGTTGTATTCTTCACTACTGAGCCCTGTTTGTGTATATGTACTTGTTGTTGATCATGGGTTATGTCTGTATTATTTGGTTTAGTTGCTCTCAGCATTTGTACTCTGCTATTAGTTATGTTTGTAGTTGTGCATTAATAAACTTCTTGTTTCTCTCCACTCTGTTATGGGCTGTTGGTGCACTTTTACAACTGCATACTACATACCCTCCAACTGTACTTATTTAGCAGGGACAGTACCTTTTTTTAATGGTCTGTACCGGCTAAAAGAGCCCTTGTATCAGATTCTGTCCCAGCAGTTCCCTCGTCCCTATACTCACCTTCCAGTCCTGCAGCATCTGATCACTATAACAGAACAGCGGGAACAGACTCCTTCAGCTCTGCTACAGTGACAGGACCCTCTCCTGTGATACTATAGTGACAGGACCCTCTCCTGTGATACTATAATGACAGGACCCTCTCCTGTGAAACTATAGTGACATGACCCTCTCCTGTGATACTATAATGACAGGACCCTCTCCTGTGATACTATAGTGACAGGATCCTCTCCTGTGATACTATAGTGACAGGATCCTCTCCTGTGATACTATAGTGACAGGATCCTCTCCTCTGATACTATAGTGACAGGATCCTCTCCTGTGAGTTCTTAGCCCATATAATGAGGTGTAAAATGAGATTTTACCCCTTATCATACATGCAAATAAGAGTAGATTAAAGCCTCACCCATTTATGGGGACAAGCCACAGCCCCTTTACAGACACACCCCTCCAGGTGTACCTATTTTCCATAAAAAAAAATGTTGGAGGGTATGATGCTACACACACCTTGCTACCTCAGGAGCTTCCATCTGGGGCCACCATCTGCTGCTATACAAGTCTATCCTCACCTTCAGTGTCTCCAATGAAGACCAGGCCCCATTCTAGACCTTTTGCCCTCTGTTGTGCAGTTATACTTGTGTGTTGTAACAGGTATATTGCACAGTTCTGTCTATTAGGCAATGAATTGGTTCTATGTATTGCTACAATTACAGTTGTGTAAAGGGCTGACATATAAACAGAAGAGGATGGCTTTAATGTCACTAGTAATAACAAAATGTGTTACTAAGGCCCTCCATCACAACATAGTAAAAAAAATAACCAACGCATTTCGCATGGGTCCACTCAGTGGTGTTGAAGGGGGAAGGGACAGGAGGGAACCAGGCCAAAGGGTAGCTGCTACAGGTGAGGGTCCTAAGGTTTCACTCCACAGGGGAACAGGCTGGGCACCTGCATAACGGAGACGTGCTTTTTTTTGTCTCTCTCCTATTTTTTCATGGGTGCTTTGCCTGTTCTGCCTCTTCCACTGTTCCCTATGCCACCAGGTGCATCTGCACCATTAGCACCACCTTGACAACGATGGCACCAGCGTTCCTTGTCCCATCTACCCGCTACCATGGGATCTCCTGGAGAGGAGACAACAAATGATCATTGTATAAGTATGTGACATGCGTAAATATCTGTACACAGGAGTCCAGTTATGTACGGAGAGATGCAAAGCAGATGCAGCAAAGGCCTGTCCTCCGTGAACGACCATCCTCCGTGCGCCCCTATTGTACGCATGGTGGGTGAAATACTATAATCTATGCTAATCGTAGAGTAAGGGCTTGGCTGAGGGCAGCATTATGCACATTGGGCCTGATCCAGACCTACGCATGAGAGCGGAACGTATTACCGCTACAGCGTAAAAACTTTCATTCCCACGACACTCCCCTTACCTTCCTTTCACTACGCCCGCCGAACCCTACCCTAACTTTTCCCTGTGTTCGTACGTATTTTTGTAGCGACGCGCTGTTCGTAGCGGCCTAAGTACGCCCATACTGTACAATTTAAATGGCTCCCCCCGCCTACATTCCTTAACTCCAGCGTCCGTACTAACGTCATAATATAAACACGCTCCGTCGTTGGAAAATACGCAAACAATACGGATGCCCGAATCGCTGCTACAAAAAGGTCTTTGGTACGACCGGAAGTTGTCACTCTGCACATGCGCAGTGCGCTTACGATCAGCGTACGTTCGAATGTGAGCGTAGGTCTGGATCAGGCCCATCGGGCCAGATCCTAAACTACGTACGCGAGCCATTTTACTCTAGCCGTTAACGTAAAATCACCCTCTAGAATTTACTGCACATGTGCTCGGCAGATGTTATGCCACATAACGCTGAATGTACATACCAGCCATGTATCAACAGCGTAACTACGAACGAGGGGGCGTGACATCCATACGACACCTGGAATTACGCTTAAAATCGTACAGTATGGGGGTGCTTAGGCGGGTAAGTACGTGCAGCCTTTATGTACATCAGTAGTTACGCTGTGAAATGTTAAGCTAGGGTTTGGCAAGCGTAAAAAGGCAAAAGTATGTACGTGCGAGGGGAGGGCCTAGAAAATACGCTACGCGATGACACGTAACAAGCACTTAGGTCTGGATCTATCCCATTATCACATTTTACATCGGGTGGGTACGTAAGATTTAAGGCAGGGTTCATAAAGTCCATACATGCACACACTGACTATAGGATCGCGCATAGGGGCGTCAGAACATTTTTTGTTGGTGGGACAAGAATTTAGCCCTTCCCTTGGCGCCCCCCCCTCTTTCCTTTGTGTGCCCCCCTACCGTTTGCAAAGTTACCCTGCTGAATCTTCTTCTCCTCTGTGGCGTGCTCTCACTGAATGACGCTGACGTGAGCTTGGGGTCACACCAGTGTCACTCAGATGGGAGGTAGCTGCTGCGGTGGGGAGGAGACGCTGACAGAGGATTGCTCAGACAGTGCCTGACACTGTCTCTGTGCAATCCTCTGCAGGCATCCCCCCCCCCCCCCCCCCCCCCCCCCCCCCCTTTTTTTTGGGGGGGCCCCCCCCCCGCTGTGCTCCCCCCTTCATATTTTGGGGGGGTGGACAAGATGCACCTTCGCGCCCCATATATGGATGCCTGTGATCATGCAGATGTCCAATACATACAGATGGACTTTCATTACTTAATTCTGGATCCGGGTCACAGCCTGTAACATGGAGCAACGTGTCACAAAGTCGACAAAACAGCTGAGACGATACCTGAGAGATCCGATCACTGCAGGGCCGATCCTAACAGAATTAGTGAGAATACCCAGACTATTGGTCAGTGTGTGACCATAATCGCAGACCCTCCAACATGACCCTTTTCCTGTAGATGCATTATACTCCACTCCTGAGCTTTCAACAGTCACTCACCTGGTTTTTAATTAATGAACTGATGTTTGAAAAACATTTTTTTCACAAAGGTGGTTACCGTAGTAACTGAGAGTTGGAAGCTGAGGAGCAGAGTATTTTGTACCTAATGGAATGCATCATGTTGAAGTATCTTCAATGGGATCTCCATTGCAACAGCAGTATACTATTGGCCACCATGTGAGCAGCTTAAGTTTAGATAAAGATTTCCGTCGGACTTAGGTGCGGATTTTAACCTCTTGACGGCATATAAAAGTTACTACGCATGCGCAGTTGATTTGCAATCGATCCGATCCTAAAAATACGAACGGAACTTTAGTAAAAAAAATGGATCTCTGATTATGGTCCTCTAGCTCTAACTTTCTTTTTTCATAGTAGAGAATGTCAGCTAAAATCTGATTGGTTGCTATGGGCAACATCTCCACTTTTCCAAACCCACAGTTTAGTAACTCTGGCCCATTATGTTTAACTGTATAAACAGATAGCTAAAAGGAAGGTCATACTTGTAATATGCGCCTTTAACTCGTCACCAATCAAAAGCAAATATACCAATCTGCTGTTAAACAATATATTTTACTGCATCCTTTTGTTTTATACTATAATTTAATAGAATTCCAATTAAATACTCTTATTTCTCTGTAATGGAAGCAATTTATGCTGTTGCTGTGTTGAAGCAATGCACGAGGCACATCTCCCTCCCAAGTTGCTTCTCTTGTACACACATTACCGCATTCTGTGTATTTAGGAACGCTTCATTCTGAAACAACAAGCTGTGTTTGTGTCACCTCCTGCCTGGAATATGGCATCTGAGGACCAATTTCCCCCTGATAAGGGCAAGTGAATCATCAGATCATTTACAAAAGACAAAGCTTCATGGCTTAATTCTGTGCGAAGAAAGGGTGTCTGGGTGACATTGTTGAACTGTTGATCCAGGCAAAGCTTTGGCATCTATGAAAAGGTCAGCACTTGGGATCTAGCTGTGATGTTCATCTCTCAGGCGTCGTGAAACGCCCCAACGAAAACGCCTTTTTTTTTCCAGTAAGTAGCAAATCGCAGAGACAGTGAATATGCGTAAACGTCTCTAGGGAACTCTGGAAAGAAAAACCAGCAATGTGTGAAGCCATAAAGCTCTATGTGTCATCAAGGCGACTAACTTCCCTTGTAACAAGACTTCACAAAAATATTAACAACTAAAAGGCCTAAAGCGAATAGTTTTCAGACTTTTTAGATAAAAATACGTTTTGCTTAATTTTGCTAAAGAGGCTAAAGCTATCAATATTTGCAGTGAACAGCAGGCGAAGCAATTTGTGCAGTATCACAGCAAGATCGCAGTTAGGCTTGTAATGTTTCATGCACTGAAACAACTATTAATGACAGAGCTAAGGACCGTATTCACACTTAAGAGAATTTGCGAGCGTATCTAAATACACGCACGGACGAGATCAGAAAGAGCCATTCATAGATACTAAAAATTAAGTTAACCATTGGTGTATAATGGGTGCTGGGTGTGCAGTGCACATGGGCCCCTCAAAATAGGGGGCCCCGTGGCACACACTCTACACCCGTTATGTGTCTCTTTTTTTTTGCTTCTCCCAATTTCTGTGGGTGGGGCCATTGGGGGTGGGAGGGTTCTGGGGTGCCACGAGGGGGTAGTGGATTGGGGTTTCCACAAGGGGGTGGAGGACTTAGTGGATGGGGGAACCCATGTACAAATCCTTGGGGTGCCACGAGGGGGTAGTGGGTTGGGGTTTCCACAAGGGGGTGGAGGACTTAGTGGATGGGGGAACCCATGTACAAATCCTTCACAGGGGCCCCCTCACTTCTTAAATCGCCCCTAAAGTTAACCACACCCCCAGTCTCAGGACTGCCACGTACGGATGGTTCCCGCAACCTAACATTAACCGTTCTCTAAGCATAACCCTAACTATCCCTGTCATCTCTCTGCAGCTTAACCCTAACCATCCCTGTCCTCTCTCTGCAGCCTAACACTAACCATCCTCTTCCTGCAGCCTACCTTAACCATGCCCTAACCCAAACCCAAACAACCCCTTTCCGCAACCTAACCTTAACCGTTCCCTCTCCACAGCCTAACCCTAACAATCACCCTCTAACTGCCCAACTTTAACCAATGGGAGCAGGTACCCAATGGCAGCTTTGTCCAGACTGGGGTAGAACCTGGGAAGGTTGCTCGTTTGCCTATTCATTGCTATATAGAGCAGCAAGGATCAGGTGACGTGCACACCGGCCAGCCATGGTGTGTGACAACGCTTTCTCACAACTGAGACCACACCCCTTTTGCCATTTGTGCTCGTGCCATGAACGGGGCCCAAATCTGATCAATGTTAATATCGGATCTGTGGTCGCAACTGGTATTTATTATTACAATATACAGAAGGGGCAGACCAAGAGATCCCACATGATCCGTCCTCAGTTTTTATATCCCTAATTATGTTTTTCTAGAATGGTGAAGTATGCCAAATTATTTTTTTCAGCAAACTAACCCATTCATTGTGGGGACTTATCGCAAATAGTAAGATGAGGTCAAGCTCTTGGAACTCTATTGAAGCAATGGAAATTGTCATGACCACCACTAGGGGGAGATAAGCAAGACGTTTGTCCTGGGCCCAGAGAGAGAGAGAGGGGGCTCAACAATACTCAGCTTAGCTCTCCAGCAGGAAGTATCGGGGGTATCCTACTGCTGCTGGAGAGTTGTAACGGGCTGCCCATCAGCATAGCTGCAGGTCTGAGGTCACCTATATGTGTTGTCATGGGTTGCGGCTCTGGGAGTGGTCCATCCAACCCTTGCATTGATGTGACATAGGATCCCTGCCCAGAACGCAGCGCGATTGGATTTTAGGATTCAGTCCAATGCCTGCAGACCCTAGTGGAGCAGATTGTGTGGGTTCTGCTATATTATGTGAGTACTGCAAGGCACAGGGGATGCAAGGCAATTTCTAGGGGCGGGCAGGCAGGCGAGCCGTGCAATCACACAAGCATGCCTTAAAGTCACTTAAAGCCCCCCTTTAGGTTACTACGCCCTCTCCTGGCCCATGGCCATATAGACCATGGCTAACACAGACGAAACAGTTGTGGCCAGCATCATTCACATAAACTTTACTGGTTATACAGGGTTAATTTAGAGCCCTATAGCTGTAGGACCAGACCTATTTCATTAAAATATTCTGACTTCACATATACGACAGCATCATTCATGGAAATAGAGTTGGTTCTACGTGACTCTCGTAGGAGGCTGAATACACAGAAGAGGCAGAAATGGATGCTGGACACACATACAAGGGGCAGAAATGGAAGCTGGACACAAAGAAGGCGCAGAAATAGAGGCTTGACACACAGAAGGGGCAGAAATGGAAGCTGGACACAAAGAAGGGGCAGAAATGGAGGCTGGACACACAGAAGGGGCAAAAATGGAGGCTGGACACACAAACAAGGGGCAGAAATGGAAGCTGGACACAAAGAAGGGGCAGAAATAGAGGCTGGACACACAGAAGGGGCAGAAATGGAGGATAGACACACATGAAATGGGTAGAAGTGGATGACTGGGAACATACAAAGGGATGGAAGTAAATGGCTGGACGCATACATTTTCTGGGGGGGAATTTTCCGCCCTGGGCTCTGCTTGGTCTAGAAACGGTTCTGAGGGGACGGTTGATGTATTGTTGGCAGATGTGGCCCAGCAGACTTTTGAAATGAAAAAATAAAAAAAGAAGATGATAACGGAATAGAACATTCCAATAAAATAACTTATACATCGTATAGAACAACATTAAAACAGCAACAAAAAAGCCAAGTCTTATCTTGTCATGTTTCCTGGAATCAGCCCACATGTAATGTAAACACTACACGAGGGACACGCATAGTTATCTGTCTATAAGTCATTATTTGCAGGAAAACCATAGCTGGAACACAAGATAATTTATGGTGGGATTTTCAGCCCTTTCAACTAGTGGGTGATAGAGAGAGAAACAGGATGGCTGTCCCACTGACTTCTACATTGTGGTGAGACCAGGGAGCTGATTATCTGTATTGCACATACGCATGGGATATGGAACATCTACATTGTGAGGCCACTTGAGATTTGAGGGCCTTCTCTGTAATGTGGGGTCTCCACTGTGATGCCACTTGCGATTTGGCGATCTACCATGTGATGTCACTAGAGGTTTAGGGTCTACCCTGTGAAGTCACAGAAGAATTGAGGTCTATTATGTGAAGTCACTGGAGATTTGGGGTCTACCATGTAAAGTCACTAGACAATTAGGTCTAGCCAGTGATGTCACCAGAGATTTGGGGTCTACTTTGTGATGTCACTAGACAATTAGGTCTAGCCAGTGATGTTACCAGAGATTTGGGGTCTACTTTGTGATGTCACTAGACATTTAGGTCTAGCCAGTGATGTCACTAGACATTTGAGTCTAGCCAGAAAGGTCACTAGAGGTTTGGGGGTCTACAATGTGATGTCACTAGATGTTTGTGGTCTATCCTATGAAGTCACAGAAGTATTGGGGTCTATTATGTAAAGTCACTAAAGATTTGGGGTCTACTGTGTGATGTCACTAGACATTTGGGTCAGGGGCATTTTAAGTAGTGAGGGAACCCTTGTGAAGGATTTGTACATGCACCCCTTACCTAAGACAGGACTGTCCCAAGCCGCGGACCTCAAAAGGGGCAGCTGTAAGCCCCACTCCTTTTTTCGGCCCGCGAATAGGGACAGTCCCATCGCAGGGGAAGGAGGGCTCATTCAGCAGTTATTTATTTTCTCCAGAAGATCTTAGAGGGAAGAAATAGATGCCGGATGGCCCCCCTCCCCTGCCAACCCTGGGTGCAGGATGAATGCCACAGGGCCACCCTGCACCCATTATAGATACGCCTATGATTTGGGTCTAGCCAGTGATGTCACTAGAGATTTGCTGTCTACCATGTGAAGTCACTAGAGGTTTAGGGTCTACTATGTGAAATCACGGAAGATTTAAAATTTACTCTATGAAGTCACAGAAGATTTGGCGTTTACCATATAAAACCATCAGAGAGTCTAGAAATCTGCATCACAAAGCGTCATAAAGCTCTTTGGGACTTTCAGCTCTGCATTATTTGGCTGCCACAAACAAAGCTGTATGCACTGTATCCTGATTTGGAGATGTGTTTGATGAACACTAGGTTCTGTATACAATTACAAGATTGCTCTGTGTACTATATGAATAGGGCCCAAGACAAGGGACCTGATCCATACCTCTGTGCGTGTTTCATATGTACAGAGGTCTGCAAGTCCGTATGTGAGAGGTTCCTCTTCTCTCGTGTAGAGTTCTGGACACTTCTGCTGCCCACTCACCCTCATCTGAATGTCTATCCCCACACCCCCTTGCAGGTATTAGGCATTTTATGGAATGTTCCGTCTAATGGATCTCCTAGCGCATGGAATTACAGTTATTTGATTCAGATTAGGGGAGTTCTGTATACTAGGAGATCCGTAGTGTAACATCTGCCCGGGGTATGCACACTTCGTTCCAGAGACCCAGCTTGCGGAAGTCAGGCGTCAGACGAAGAACTGGTTCCGGACGAATGTTATTTCACCAAGTCTAGTGGTCATGCCAATACTCATTGGGCCTGATCCAGAGCTACGGCCGCCGTTGCTAGTACGGCAGCCGTAGCTGTAATGCGCATGCGCCGGGCAGATGTTGCCCGGCGTCACTATGGAAACGCCCGATCATCCCTACGCTGAAGTTAGTGTAGGGGGGCGGGGGGAGGGAGGGTAATGAGGCTGGGAGGGCGGCGTTAACGTACTAACGCCGCCGTCCCAGCGTATCAACTCTCCCTTACGCCCGCTGCAGTTAGGGTAGCCTTCAGCCGGCGTAAGGGAGAGTTAATACGCTCCTACAAGGGGGAGTGTCGGGCCAGAGCAGCGATGTTACGCTGAGCGCTAGCGATGTTACGCTGAGTGCTACAGCGCTCAGTGTAACATCGTAGCTCTGGATCAGGCCCATTGTCTCATATCAAGAACACTCTAAGTATTGTTGCCACTAGAACACTCTCTGTATTGTAAGAGACTGCTCTTCTTATTATATGGTGGTCACCAGAATACTATCTGTATTGGTAATTCATAATTTGACCATTACAAGAGGGCCAATGAACTGACTTTTGGAAAGGTATGAACATTGGGATAGATGTGAGTTACAGAATGAAGGTAATGGAAAGGTCCAGCAATGTCCATAAAAGCTCAGAGTAGTGATGGGTGGTTCTTACACTGCTACCGGAAGACTGGGGTGTCAAACCCATCGGTGCTCTCATAACCACCAACAACTTTATCTGATATAGAGGTTCTTGTATGTTTTTGATGGTAAATCTCCTTTAGATTTTTTTGCAGTTGGCTATTTTCACAAAGGTTAACACTTCATCCATAACTCACAAGATGTCTGGTTTAGAACAAAGGACAGAGCCTAAATATGAACCATGTTCAACTTTTGCCATCTCTTGTCAGGTGACACTATTTGTAGCAGGCACTGTCATCAAGTTACAACCAGAACTATGTGTTGGAGTAAAAGACCTCACCTGGATGCAAGAGTCATCAACTATGACCTCCTCCACCATGATTCTACATTCTCCTAACATGAAGCTCAGGTTTGTCCCTTACCATCAATGAACCGTATTCACACTTAAGTGTAGAATCTATGTGTGTGTTTTTACGATCAGTTAAACTGCATATGCCCAGAACCCAAATATATGCATGGAAACCCTGGCCGACTGATTCACATACATTGACGTCTGACTTAGGACCGATACACACATCGACATGAAATGAGTCCCGCATGTGTGGCTAGAGGGGCAAGACTCTTAATGCAAATGAGCAGCACACGGGCTACTAATGTACAGTATGGGCGTGCCAACAGAGTTAGGACTGCGGAAACTAACAGACGCACAGGAAAAGAAAAGGTAGCCCTCGACCACGTAAGTTGAAGAACTGTATTTGCTGTGAGGCCATGCGTCTTCTCTTACTTAGTTGAGGCCACACCTGCTGCGTGTTTATAATCAATGGATGTGTGTTTTTAAATGAAAGAAATAAAGGCTTGTTTTTTTTAGGGTGATCTCATTGGTCTTAAGAAGGAAAATACTCACAGAGAAGGCCTACCCCCCGCCCTCCCCGGCTAATCTAAATCCCTCCTTCCTCCTACCTCGAGGCGGCATTAGCACGCCTCCTTCTGCCAAAACTACGCAGTGAGGTCTTTAAAGACCACACGGAGTCAATCTACGTATCTAAGTGGTACGTAATTCGCGTAAATGACGCATGTGCTTCTTAAGTGTGAATACGGTCCCCTGGGATGATAACTCATAACAGAAGCGAAGTACTGATAGTGCGATCCTAAAATTCATATGGGTGTGGGTAGAATACTTCCCTCCCTTATCGGCACTTCCGTTCCCTGGACCCTACCTTAACCTTTACGCACCCGCCCCCTGGAAAATGGGACTGCTGCAAAAATGAAGACCGTGTGTAAACTCTGTATGCATGGTGGGTCGTCGCGCCCCCGCCATTGGAAAGACTTACGGCACGGAGTCCAGGATCGTTTCTTCAGCTACATGTTTGCGAGCATGTGTTCCGCTTGCATGGAGTACTTAGGCATCCAGAATGCGTAAATTGGCTGCTTTTCGTAATTCTGGATTCGGTCCTTAATTGTTAAACAACTACAGCAACATTTACAAAGCAACTACTAGTTGGTAAGGCTGTAACTCCAACACACTCCAAATTTACTGACATTGGCCCAGATCCAGAACAACGCTTGTGAGCGAATTTGGCGGAGACGTAAAATCGCCTTTTGGTAAGTACTGCGCTTGCGCACAACAGAAAATACGCTCAGTAACGTTGCGTAATTGTGAGCATATGGACCATTCACGTATGTGTCAAGTAAATATTTACGTGTGGGCGTGCCAATTTTACGTTAGTCAAAAATACGTCTGAAAAACGTTAAGTAGGCGGGGTTTGTATTTAAAGTGTACAGTATGGGAATGCTTAGCTGCGTAAATACGTGTTGCCCATACGTACGTGTGCGGATCACTGCGGTTACGTTGCCAAAAGTTAAGGTAGGGTTTGGAAAGCGTATCTTGACAAAATACATACATTCAAGGGGTATGCCAAGGGGAGTGTAACAAATTTACGCGCACGAAAATACGCGAATAAACGTACGGCAAACGTAGTTCTGGATCTACCCCGTGGTCCTTAATTGTTAAACAACAACAGCAACATTTACAAAGCAACTAGTAGTTGGTAAGGCTAAAACTCCAACACACTCAAAATTTACTGACATTTTTTCTCAAACCCTTGTTATAGCTTTACATAATGTTGCACACGTCAGTCATAGGAAGCATTGCATTTGCATTGCTCAGGGCTAGGTATTTCAGAATATTTGACCTTTGCAATCCTCAGGACACAGGACTGAGCAGTCACTTCATCTGCACTCACTCAAAGCAGCTGGAACCAACTGATGTGTGCCCTAGGGTCTTTGGTCAAGAAAAGGCAAGACTACTGTCAGTCCTGAATCCTCACCCTGCTCATTGTCTTCTGAACTCTTGTTATTAGGCCATCTGTGTTGGTGGCACTGATCAGCTGATCAACTTATAATCGTGTATGATTGAACAATGCTGGGCTGTCATAAGCAGATCTCATTCATACACCCAGTTGGGAATGTACGTCAAACTTATATATATTTATAGATTACAAATGATCTGTGATGATGATAGTTGTTTTGCTGGTGGTGGGAGTCTGCCGGCAAGAATAATGCCTTTTAGAAATAGAGACGGCCTGTCTTTATTTAAAAAAGGCAGCCATTTTCAAATTACATTTTTCAGAATAGGCTAGTTTGCCGATGGGTGCAGATAAAAGATGAATATAGACCTTTGCGCTCCCCACAAATACGCCAGATATACCAGTTTCCTCAAAGAGTGTACTAAAAAATACCTATAACCTATAACTTATCAAATCAGAAAAACTATCACCATCAGGCGCTTATGTACATACAAGTTCTAGTTGATGATTCAAAGTTCAGTAGGAGTTCTACAAAAACGTTCACAATGCAGGGGATGTTCTATAAGTTAATGTGTCAATCCTCTTTCAATATCCTGGTCCTTAATCTTCCACGTCCATAAGGGATATGAAACACAAGAATAAACAAGAGGGGGGGGGTCCCTCGTCTAGATTGTTTCTCAGAAGGGCAAGTATAGAAGAGGATATTCTACTCACAGCCCTCTTGGGCTGTGTGCATGTAATATAAGCGATGTCTTTCTCACAGAGTTCCACCTTTCCTGATGTCCGTCTCCTACTTCAGGATATCCTCGGCGGAGAGTTCATCACATAAAGGGGTATATTTACAAAACGCGATTTTGAAAAAAATCGCCTAAAATCGCGTGAGTTTGCTGTGAATATCAAATCTCCGTATTCACTAAAGCTAAACTCACGTGAGTTTAGGCATCTGTAAAATCGCAGAGCCTAAAATCGCCAGTGTGATTTTTTCAATGTTACACATTTAACTCACTGTATTTACAAAGGTCGTTTTGACGAAGTAAAATCACCATTAAATCGCTGTTTAGCAATTCGCCCTTTGCTAGAAGCGATTTAGTGACAATTCGCTCTGCGAGCCAGAAAAACACATGTCAATCTATTTGACATGTGTTTTTCTGTGTGTCAAATCCGACCGCAGCATGCTTGAAAGCCTTAGCCATGCTGTGCTGATAGAACTACAAGGCTA
>WWET01000842.1:475055-486053 GCA_011038615.1 Limnodynastes dumerilii
ATATATATATATATATATACATACATACACTGGGGTCAGCATGACAGCTATTTGTACTGTGCATCATACATTGGTAATATTTCCTTGGTCATCAGGATGGGCTTGGATACTGTACATTGATAAGCCATGCATGTTCAGTGTGGTATTGGCGTTATGAGTCTCTGTTCTAGAACTGGCCTCTCCTGTGTTTCGGGGCATACGTGGGGCTGTTGTTATTGTTCCTTACTGTATGATCGCTTGCAAAAAAAGAAAACTGTTACTTTTGTCAGAGTTGGCTGGTGCAAAGGGTGGGTCCTCAGTCACAATACAGGATTCTGACTAACCCTGCGTCCTGCAGCTTTTCCAAGAAGGCAGGAAGCAAAAAATGCAAAAGCCATTGAGACAAGTTGAGGCAGTTTCTAGCTGAGCTGCAGACTTGATGGTTGGGGGAGATAGGCTGGAATTCCTGCTTCCAGTCAAACACTTAACGCGAGACAATCCTGTGTAGGAAAGAATGATAAATCTCATCACTTCGGCTGGAGGCTGCTTATCTCACTGCAGTGATTGTGTCATCCTGACATATGTCGTAGATTGTTTGTTTTGTGTCTTAGCATTAAATCATTCATGTGTTACATGTGTACTATAAATATGCTGATATAACATGTCACATTACTCATTAATATATAATGATGTCTCTACCTATCATCCATATCTCTCTCTCTCTCATATATTTATTAAGATAGATAGATAGATAGATAGATATGAGATAATTATCTCTCTCTCTCCCTCTCTCTCTCTCATTATCTATCTATCTATCTATCTATCTATCTATCTATCTATCTATCTATCTATCTATCTATCTCTCTCATATCTATCTATCTATCTATCTATCTATCTATCTATCTATCTATCTATCTATCTATCTCATATCTATCTATCTATCTATCTATCTATCTATCTATCTATCTATCTATCTATCGCATGCACTTAAATGGTCCAGGGAGTCACCAATCAATAGTCCTGCACAACATTCAAGGCACGGAAACCAAATATGCACCAGGACAAAGTGACAAATAACATGTTCCAGCAATATGTATAGCATTATATTAAAGACATGTCTACCCATTTATAGAGGGGACATGCTGAGTTGAGTGATTTAACGTTGGCGTCGGAACCATTGCGTTAAGCTGCTCTCCTATGCCAAGCAGAAGTTGGCAGAATTATTGCAAGGCAGCATTTTTTTTAGTTTTCGTAATGTAAGTTGTTGCTTAATGTTCTGTACTGGTTTTTGCTTGGCTTTTAATAATGCCTAAGATTGGAACTTAATTGTGCATCAACAATCTGCAATGATCATATAAATCTTTAATAGTAAGTCAAATAATAACAACAGTGCGAGATATATATCTAAATATCATATCATATCATATCATATCATTTATAATTTGATAACCATTTGTTTAGTAACTAAACAAAGCAGAATTTGGTATTTGTTTAGATATTGTCATCCTAACAGTTTCTAGACTGACTTTACCATGAATTATGGTGCAAATACATCTCACATCTCTCAAAACAATATTGAATTATTATTAACAAGATTCAGATTTTTCAGATTTTATTCTGTCTGTATCTGCAACACTTAAGTTACACGATGACTGTCTTGGTGATACAGAGGTTAAATTGGATTGTAAAGGAAAGCTGAGAAATGTTTAGGGAAACTTGGGATAGTTCCTGGTTAATGACTGCAGGAGATTTAGGGGTTTGGGTCCAATCAGGCATCTTCCTGAGATATCTGAGGAATGTCAGTAGCCTTAGGCTCTTCCAGATGCTTCAGGAAGATCGTGGAATGCTAAAGACGTTGCTACACCTATTAGCCAATAGGTTATCACCCATAATGATTGCAATCCTCTCCTAGGGTCAGATTTACTAAACTGTGAGTTTGGAAAAGTGGAGATGCTGTCCATAGCAACCAGATTCTAGCTGACATTTTCTAGTATGTAGCAGGAAAGTGAGAGCTAGAATCTCCACTTTTCCAAACCTGCAGCTTAGTTAATCTGGCCCCTAGTTACTTGAGAGTCTAATTAGTTGACCACTGTCATTTTATTTCTAGTCTTATAAAGTACTTATGGCAGAATAAAAGTTTGATTTTATAGTAAAAGTTGGAGAAATGTTTACCAAAGTTCTATAAAGCAAAACTACAACTCCCAACATGATAGACTTGCCACCACAGCCAAGGATTGATTTACTGGCCATATCTTCTATAAATATATAAGTAATGCTTATAGCAGAGACTTGCTGGTATTTGTAGTTACATAGCAATAGCTGAGCACTAAGGTAACCAAGTTTTTCTTGAGAGAAATATATTGATGATTCAGGGTAAAGTGTATGACTGTTGATGTGTTGTATGTTGCAATTTAATTTTTGGATGTTAAATGTGATATCAAAGTGTTTTCAGTTATTAAAACCTTCAATATTTGTAGCCACTGTGGGCAAGATCCTAAACTACGTAAGCAAGCGGTTTTACGATTGCTTCTGACATAAAATCGCCTATTAGTATTTACTGCGCATGCACACGGCAGATTTTACGCCACGTAACTCTGAACGTATGTAGCAGCCACGTATCAACAGTGTAACTACGAACGAAGGGGGCGTGTCATTCATACGACACCCGTAATTGTAAGTTTCGGAGGCAGGGTGAGGCATTTAAATCATACAGTATGGGGGTGCTTAGGCACTTACGTAGGTGTAGCCTTTTACGTACGTCAGTAGTTATGTTTTGAAACGTTAAGGTAGTGTTTGGGAAGCGTAAAACGGCCAAAGTACGTACGAGCGAGGGGAATTCCTAGGGGAGAGTATAGAAAATACGCCTGCGGAAATACGCTACGCAATGAAACATAACAAGCACTTAGGTCTGGATCTACATGAAACAAGTCTTTTTTTGTTTTACATTGGCTGCATCAAAGGCGCTATTCACCTAAATACAGCAGCTTGCTTTATCTTTCCTGTATTATACTGTCAAATGTTAATCTTTATTACCCCTGGATAAGCCATCACAGTGCTGCATGGATTAAACTGAGTCTATACAGAGAGCATGGCTGTGTCATGTTTAGGATCAAAATAAGCAGCCCCTTTGAGGGGACATGAAAACAAGTCTGAAGTTAGACATATTTGGACTTGATTCAGAGATTGAAAATAAGAACTTAAAGTTACACCTGGGCTAAACCATGTTGATTTCAGGGGAGTCAAATTTCATTTGTTGCAACAGTATTATAGTTAAAAGGTGATGTTTCCCAGCTCAAGTCTAATTAGCAGTTTAAAAGTGAAGCTGATCAGGTATCTGTGTGCAATAAGTAACAGCAAAGCATTCTCCCTGCATGCATAGAATAAAATTAACTTGACTCCCCCTGAAATCAACATGGTTTTGCCCGGGTGTAACTTTACGTTCTTATTTTCAGCCTCTGAATCAGGCCCATTAAGTGATGGCCATTGTGTTAGTTACAGGAAGGATGCGCATGCTTCTAAATTAAAGTAATCTAAAGGTGAAAAGCCCATTCAGAGAACTCCCAAGGATCTTTGCAGCATCCTTCAGTACATCTACTGACAGGAAACTGGTGCGCACCGGAAAAATAAAACCCCCCTTCACCATCATAAATGCCTAAAGCTCAGTTATATAAATACAATAACACTTTCTCTGTGTACAGCTGTTTCTAGACTTTAAGATCAATAAACGCTACAAGTTATGTCAAACATAACTTGGTATCACCTAGGGGCCACAGAGTAATTCTTAGTGGCTCTTGGGCCTGTCTGTTGACCATTACTGTTTTAGAGAACAGATAAATTGGTCAGATTTGATCCAATCTTTCTGTTTTAATATTTTAGTGATTAAACCTGAGCTGCTCTGTGTTTGATGGCCTGTGAGAGGGATAAAGGACTTTTTTAATTTTTGTAGGGGTTTTTTGGTGTTCGTTTTTGTGTTTCGTTCATATGTGAGCTATTCTGGGTACTTCGCTGACATATTTTGAGGGGGAAACCTTTCCATTTCCTGTTTGCTAATCAGCATGAAACTGACAGGAAACAACATTTTTAGGGAATGTGGCTGCTTATGGGCCTTAAGGTCTGGGGGCTCCAAGGCTGTCCAAAAGAACACAGGACCAGGGGGTCAGAGCTGCATCCCTGGACCACCTCTATAATTTCCTGGCAAAGCCATGTTCCGCACTTGTGTAATAAGGTGCACGCTCCTCAGTCTATCTCAGGGTTGCCGACACTCCCAGAATAACCATGGGACTCCCTAAATTTGGAAATATCTCCTGGTATCCTGGGGGAGCCAGCAAATCTCCGGCAATGGCCTTGAGGCCGTGATTTATTGCAAACCACAGCCTCAAATCCCGCTCCCCGTCTATCAACACTCCTATTAATAGTTTTATTAGAGACTAGGCGGGTTTGATGATGTAATCTGCGTCCCGCCTACTTCCCTTGTAATACAATGAAAATCATTGGTGGACAGGGGCAGGGCTTTAGGAGGTGATATGAACTAATTGTGTCATTAATCCCTGCTCCCATACTGGTATCTCAGAGGGAAGACATCTGAACAAGAGGACAATGCAGTGACTTTCCTCCTTCCTCGGTATAATCATGTGACCTGGGGCCATTACAGTGTGGGATAATCATGTGACCTGGGAACATTACAGTGTGGGATAATCATATGACCTGGGAACATTACAGTGTGGGATAATCATGTAACCTGGGACTATAATACCCCTTTCAGACCAAAAACACAGGTTAAACCTGGGTCAATCAACACGGCTTTTAGCCGTGTTGAAGCTGTCAGACCACATCTACAATTTGGGAAATAACCCGGGTTGTAGCCTTTCACACGCCGAGGCAGACAGTGCTCCCCATCCCCCATTTTACATACCTTTTTATTGAACCCAGGTTGAATAACCCGGGTTCTCCCATTCATACCGCAGAACAGGTTAGGCTGACCCAGGAATAACCCTGGTGTCGACCAGGGTCGTGGACCCGGGTCAACAGACCCAGTATGACCCTTTCACACCAACACCCGACCTGGGTTATTTCCGGGTCAGTAGCCTGGTCTGAAAGGGGTATTACAGTATGTTATAATCATGTGACCTGATTATATTACAGACTTGGATAATCATGTGATCTGTGAGGCACATGAAATATTTTCTGATGCCCCTGGTGGGGATTACTTGTTATCACAAGAACTCAGAAGTCCATATATCCCATATTTTACATACGTGTTCAGATAATGTGATCTTTACACTGTGATCTTTTTTCAAGTGTTTTATTTTGTACTTACAATAATGCTACTACAGCATGAATAATCATATTAATAATAATTTCTCAAATTTTGGAGAACACATATATGAAATAATAATATGCCAAATATATTGAAATAACTATTTTGTCCCATGACTAAATACCATCATTTTATATTATTAATTTTATTATTGTATGCCATTTATAATGTGACATAAAGACATTAACCAGCCAGAAACTAACATTCTTTTTATAGCCATTGCCAATGAAAATATAAGAACATATTAATCACAATTATTTTTTAAGCGTGAAGCCTTGGACAGGAAATACAGTTCCAACAAATTCCAATGTTTATTTGTTCCCTGGTTACTAGAAAACTCTTCCATATAAGGATAGAGTCCTGCTCTCCATTCATTAAATAGTAACGATATTATTCACACTGGTGTCCACATTCCTTGCCTAGCCACAGTGCTGTCATACCCAGCATCTGCCTCAACCAATTACTCCTGATGTTTCCCTATTGAGGAAATCATGTTCAATATTATACCCTAAAATGAAATTTTTTGCCTTACCAGCATTTATTTTTTATCTTAGGAGTATATTTATTGGAGCTTCCAACCAATCAGAATCTAGCTCTTGTTTTCTAGACTGTGTCTGGTAAATGATAGCTACAGTGTAGTTAGTTGCTATGGGCAACATCTCTTTACCTCTTTAGAGGTTTCATTGAGTATATCTCATGGAATTGTATTACATAATTCCCAGGTGTCCCAATTTTTTGGTGGTCTGTGAGAGGAATGGAGTTTGGAAAAAGAGGGCATCATTTTGACCAAATATGGTCATTTAGGGGCAGATTAGGGTGGAGTCTGCTCAGTTGAGGGGGCAGTATTTTGAACGTGATACAGGCGCCAGCTGAATGGCGACTGTATCATTGTTCGAAGAGCTCCGAAAATAGAAATTTGCTATTGGGAACGGGAACCTATTTACCTGTTCCCAATAGCTACAGGCTGCAGCGGGTTAAAGGTTAGGGCTAGGGCTTAAGGGGAAGGTTAGGGCTAGGCTGCGGTGCATAAAAGATTCAGGTTAGGCTGCAGGGCATGGACAGTTAGGGTTAGGGCTGAAGAAGGGGAAGGTTAGGGTTAAGCTGCAGGAAAGTTAGGGTTAGGAATGGGTTAAGGTTAGGTTAAACACCTACATTTCGGCGGATTACACTTCATGACGGCAGGGGTCTCAGCACTGCCGCTTTTTGATTCGGATGTAGTGCGATGGTCTTTTGAAATGAAGACCATTTTATTGGCGAACCACACTCATCAGGCCTGATCCAGACCTACGCTCGGGTGCGTTTTTATGATGGGCCGTAAGCGGAAAAACGGCCATTTGTACTTACTGTGCATTCGCGGGGGCAGATGTTACGCTTATGTTATGGTCCGAAATTCTGAGCGTATGAGCCTTGATCGTAACACCTTCGTAAATACGGTCGAGGGGGCGTGTCTGCCATATGAAACCCGTAAATACGCACTGAGGGCGGGGTGAGACATTTAAATCGTACAGAATGGGCGGGGCTAAGCGTCGTCACTACACATTGAGATTACGGACGCCCACGGTTACGATCAGAAAAGTTAGGGTAGGATTTGCTGGGCGTAAGATGGCAAGTACGACCAAGGGGAGTGCATCCTAGCTATGCTGGCGTAAATACGCTACGCATTTGAGCGTTTTTTTTTCTTGTGGGCCTTCCATTTACTTGTTCTGACACAGTGTTGGGATATGTATGTAACATGGTTCCTGCAGACTATTACCAGTAAATTCAATATGCAACAAACTATGTACCTATATTATTAGTTCTTTTCAGTAAGCCCAAAGACAGAAGCTTCAGAGTTATCTCATAATGAAAATTTTGTGCCCAGGAAAATAACGAGAGTTGATGCCTTTTGACCCTCTTTTGTAACCAAATGAACCTAAAATATTTACTTACCTGCTCCCCATCAGCTTAGCGCCCTGGGAGGTTTCCCATTGCACACCCATCAATGTGGCCCTAAATGCCCTGTCCAAAATGGCAATGGTCCAGATCCAGAACAACGCATGTGAGCGAATTTACGCGTGGCGGAGTCGTAAAATCGCCTATTGGTAAGTACTGCGCACCATAGAAAATACGCTCAGTAACGTAGCGTAATTGTGAACATATGGGCCATTCACGTATGTGTCACGTAAATACTTACGCGTGGGCGTGCCAATTTTACGTGAGTCCAAAATACGTCTGAAATACGTTATGTAGGCGGGGGGTTGTATTGAAAGTGTACAGTATGGGCGTGCTTAGCTGCGTAAATTCGTGTTGCCCATACGTATGTGTGCGTATCACTGCGGTTACGTTGGCAAAAGTTAAGGTAGGGTTTGGAAAGCGTATTTTGACAAAATACGTACGTTCAAGGGGTGTGCCTAGGGGAATGTATAGAATATACGCACACGAAAATACGCTACGCGAATAAACGTACGGCAAACGTAGTTCTGGATCTACCCCTATGTATTTATAAACAGTGCTCCTCACTCATTGACTGAGTGTCCTGATCTGTCAGCCGCTATGGGGCTGGGCTGGTCTACTTCCACCCCTGGCTAAGAGAATGCTGGTACTTGTAGTTTTTACAACACCCTAATAGCCACCCATTAGCCAGGTCTGACCAATATTAAACATTTGTCAGAACAGAAAAAACCTCATTTCCATTCAGGATGTTACCAAACCCTTTTCCATTCTGTAATTATCTCCCTTCTTGACTACTGCAACTTCCTGCTATCTTCCTCTGCTTTCACAAGTCTTTGCCCTCTACAATCTGTTCTTATTGCCAGACCGAAACTGATCAACCTCTACTCTATATGAACAGTACCAGTCTGCACCACTTGCTCCAACTTCCCAAACATTGAATTCCTTTAGTTTTGTGGTGCACAAAGGAAAAAAAAAACAATAATGAACTCCTAGGGCCAGATTTACTAAGCTGTGGGTTTGGAAAAATGGAGATGTTGCCCTTAGCAACCAATCAGATTCTAGCTCTCACTTTTCTATTACATGTTACAGAATGTCTGCTAGAATCTGATTGGCTGCTATGGGCAATCTCCACTTTTCAAAACCCGCAGCTTAGTAAATCTGGCCCCTACAGTAAGTTCCATGTTGAATTAAAACCACCTGAATATTTTTATGCCACATCAAAAAAAAAGGGAAATATTTTCTTTGTATCCAAAATATATTTTATCTCTCTCCTTTGCAACATGTTCTGTCCAGGTGCAAATTTGAACCTTTTAAACTTGCTCCTATCTCTTACTCAGGTCCAATATGTTTCATTTTGACATACGGTGCAGCCGCTAAAGCCATCATTGGACAAATTCCCGAAATCTGCAGCGATTGGGCTAGGTTGATACATTGCCTATTAACTTTAGAGTTGAAAGTATTTATTAATATTTAACATGAAACAAATGCCATATGTTTTCGCTTTGGCAGTACAATGAGATTAAATCTTTGAGAAAACATTGGTAATATTGTCTGCTGCTCGAGGAAAATCTGTATTTGTTTTCCTAATAGGGAAGAGGTCCTTTACAGTACCAAGAAAATAAATTATAGCCTATTCGGTTTGAAAGATGGCAGCAAACTAGAACTCAAAAGAAAATAGCCCGGCTAGTTCAATCACTCCGTTCCGTCATATCAAATAACGCTCCTTGTATGGGTTAGGACTGTAACATATTTGGCTGCAGAATACAGTTCAGTGAGTAGAAGAGTCGTTTTCATATTTCACATGGAGCTGAAAGAATCTCTCCGATTAGTTCCATATGCTGGAGGTAGGTTCTATTCATTCTGCCCATTTGCAGCTGCTTATAGCCAACAGTCTGAAATCTTTGTTTTCTGTTTATATTGGGCCTGATGCAGACTTGAATGTATGTATGCCTGTTGGCAAACCCCCTAAGAGGTGGAGCTTTAGCAAAAGGGGCGTTTTGTGAACAAATACAGGGCCGCCATCAGGGTGGGATGGTCGGTACTATTGTCCCGGCCTGGAGCAGATGGGGCCCACACAGGGAAAGACTTTCCTGCACATCGGCCCGCTGTTAATGCGGGTCAGTGGCGCTGTGCCTTTTAAGTGAGGTCATGGGTGACTTCGCATAGAGGGCAGAGCACTGCGAATATGTCCTGGGCCCCCAAATTTTTGACCGTGGCACTGACCAAATATGGTCATTTAGTGTCGGGTTCTGGGTAGATCGGGGGCAAGGATAATTCCGGCCCTCTGTCATCTGGGATAGTTGGGTGTTATGCTATATATGCCCAGTAGAGATTTGTATGCAATTACGGCAATCCAGAAATGTCTATGTTCAGAAGGATGTTTATTCCTTGGAAGGGAAGGGATGGACAAATAGTTATGTCAGCCAGCGATTTAGCTAGCAGCACGGGCCTCCTGCCAAGATTGACAGAAGGCTCGTGCAGCCAATCAGTGAAGAGATTGACAGGAAGCTCATCCAGCCAGTCAGCTACAAGGACCTCCCATTAACCTCTACAGACCCTCAATCCTGCCAGTATTATGGTTCCCAGTAGGAGAGGTGTGTGGCACCAATATTGGGACTTTTCCCTTGGGGGGAAATAAATGATTGAATACTTGCTGTTGGGAGCAATAATCGCTCTAGTGTAGGACACCACACAACCTACAGCATATTGGACTATGTGGTAGTATTTAACCTTCAACCATCAATGCTAAAGGTGTGAAAACACTGCTCATACATTGTGCTACATATTGGTTATAAAAAATAAATAGAAACATTTTTCTTTTCCATTTAATTTACTTTAATACTTATTACATTCATGACAAGGGACCATATCCAGAGTATTAAAATAAGAGGAAAAATATGTGAAAATTTCCGCTTAGACAAAAACCATGCAACTTGCCGTACTTGCGTAGAGTTACAATTGCATTCATGTCTGGAGCGCACTTATACCTCCCATTATGTCCGTGGGATTTTACGAAACGCAGTAAGCGTTCTTTCTTATGTTTCAGTCTGGATCATTGGACTGGATTCACACCTAAGAAGCGTGTGTAGTTAGGTACGTAGTTTTAAGAATGTACCTACTGCGCATGCTGCTCGAGTGATTTCGATGCGGATCTGTCCGTACCTAACTCAAGACGACTCATTGTGTAGAGATTGACCAAGGTTATTTTACAATGGGTCAGCCCAGGTGATTGTGGCTTGTCCAATGTATTTTAGTGGTAGAGAGGGCTTGGCCAACTTGACGTTGGTTCAGTCAACTTTTCGCTGGCACTGACGGCTGATCACAGCCTTTTGTTCAACACAAAGAGGTGCCATATGTACAGATGTAACATCTGTGTGTAAATCTGGATTAGTCAAAAATGCAACATAAGCCTAACCGTAGGGCAACAGAAATTCAGGGAGAGCTGTAACTTTTTCGTTAACTGTTTTTTGAAAAAAAAAATAAGAATAACAAACTCCCAATTGTTGCTAGTAGAATATACGGCCCGTATTCAGATTACTGGACGTATAACATATACGCCTGGTGTTTAGTGATTTTTACTACTGCGCATGCGTAGTAATTTTTTTACGTAATCTTTCAGACCGCATTTAAGCAATCTACGCAAGAAAAAGATACGTAGATTATGTACAAAAATTACTACGCATGCGCAGTAGTAAAAATCACTAAACACCGGACGTATATGTTGTAGGCACGTATTCAGAGATACGGGCCTGAACTCTATATACGTCTGG
>WWET01000842.1:497789-512251 GCA_011038615.1 Limnodynastes dumerilii
ACACAGAGGCGGGGATAGCCATTTAAATTGTACAGTATGGGCATGCTAAGCCCCGTACGACCAGCGTATCGGTACGAAAATTCGCACGTACGCTGGAAAATCTTAGGGTAGGGTTCAGCGGCCGTAAGCAGGTACAATCAATGGGAGTGTTATGGGCGTGAAAGTTTTTACGCCCGGGCGATTGCGGTCGTAGCTCTGGATCAGGCCCCCCCTGTCTTAAACCTCCCATTATTTAGATGGTTTTTCTCAAACATAGGATCAGGCCCATAATCAGGATGAGTGCGTCTCAGTAAAATGCAGCCTTTGTTTTACCTGCTGTATCTTCTTCGGTTGCCCCGGGTGATTGACAAGCTAGTCTTAACAGCAATCACATTTATTTGGTGCGAGCAGTCTGTAAAATAACTTTAATATACTCACAGCCCAAAAGAACAACTTATATCTTTGGCACGGTGTGTTGTGGCTGTGGAAAACATGCAGAAATGTTTTAGTAAGTAAGAAGCCATTGTTTAAATACGTTGTATAAAGTTTGCTTGAATATCACAAAATAACTTTTTAAAGGGATACTGGAGTTGATTTAAAGTTGTCAAAATATTATTTAACAGCAGAGGAAGTAAGTTTAAAATGACCAAACCTATTATAAATTATTAAATACAGTTAAATACATGGGACCAGACTCACAACAACGCATTTTTAAACTTACGTGCCTAGATATCCGTGTCGAGATACTACGCATGTGTAGTAACTTTTTTACGCTATCTACATAGCATTTTGTTACGTAGATTGCATACATGCGGTTCACATGTACGCAATCTATGTAACGAAACGCTAAGTAGATATCGTAAAAAAAGTTACTACGCTAGATATCTCGACATAGATATCTAGGCACGTAAGTATAAAAATGCGTTGTTGTGAATCCGGTACATGGTGGTCAACTTTTGCAAATGAAAATCAGGGATATTGTGATAGCAAATATAAAGGTTTTGCACTAAAGGGGTGTGTCCTGTACCACCAAAGGGGTGTGTCCCATAAATAGCTACACCCATGGGTGTGTCTAGCCAGCCAGGTAATCTAATTCTCAAAAACAATGGCAACATCAGTATTTATTGATTGTCGATTCCTGGATTAGACTTTATCTGTGTGGAGTTTGTATGTTCTCCCTATTACATTCTAGGAAATGTCAGCTAGAATCTGATTGGTTGCTTTGGGCAACATCTCCACTTTTCCTTTTCCACAGCTTATAAATCTGGCCCAAAGACTTTATTTTTTGACCGGTGCATTGGAATTTCAAGCGTACAAAATGCTCTACTCCTGAGCAATCAACTGTCAGTTACTATGGTAAAATTAGCCCTAGTCTGTGTGTGTGTGTCTGTGTGTGTGTGTGTATGTGTCTGTGTTAGGGACCTTAATATGTAGCTCCAATGGGGCAAGGACTGATGTGAATGTGAAATATTCTCTGTAAAGCGAGTGGCATGTATGGGTGTGCAAATGCCAAGTTCATAAGGAATTGAGGACTCTTTACGTTATAACATTTGCACCAGCACCAGGTTATGTCTAAGTCCTGAGGGCTGACACTCAAAGGGCTAGATTTACTAAACTCACTTTCCTATTACATACTAGGAAATGTCAGCTAGAATCTGATTGGTTGCTTTGGGCAACATCTCCACTTTTCCTTTCCCACAGCTTAGTAAATCTGGCCCAAAGACTTTATTTTTTGACCGGTGCATTGGAATTTCAAGCGTACAAAATGCTCTACTCCTGAGCAATCAACTGTCAGTTACTATGGTAACCGCCTTTGTTGAAGTGAACTGTTTTTCAAACATCAGTTAATTCATTAAAACCAGGTGAGTGACAGTTAAAAGCTCAGGAGCGGAGTATTCAGTACCTAATGGAAGGGGTCTTGTTGGAGGTTATGGATTGTGTCATCATCAAAGGTCCTTGGATATAGCGTAAAACCCTCTAAAAATTTGAAAGGGACTGCAGTGCGGGTACCGATGCCCCTAGTACCCGCCCCTTCCCTTGGCACCCCTGGTCACTACTCCAGATTGCACCCACTTTCCATGAAGATCATTGTGACTTTCCCATATGAAAATGAATGCCACGCATAGTATGACTGACCACATGAACAGCACACGTACCCTAGGGATAAGTGCATCCCAGGGTTGCCGACTCTCCTGGAATGTCCGGGAGACTCCCGAAATTTGGGCAGTTCTCCCGGTATCCTGGGAGAGCCTGCAAATCTCCCACAAAGGACTGTCCCTCTGCCTGGCAACACTAGTATACTAGTGTTGCTAGGGACAGGGAGGGACTTGATGACGCAATTTGCGCCATCAAGCCCCGCCCCGATCCCAAGTAAAGCTATAAAAAAGGGGTGGGGCTTAATGACACGATTTGCATAAATTGCCTCATTAAGCCCCCGCCCCCTGCCTGCATCGCTAGCTTCCCTCCGAGATCTCCTGGAGGAAAGCTGTTAAAAGTCATCAACTCTGGTGCATCCTAGTTCAAGTGTATGAAATACCATCTTTATAAAGCCTTCATGTGGTGTAAGGGAGGCCACATTATAAGACAAGCTGATTACAAAGTCCTGAATTTGAGACGCGTGTTCATTTTAGCACAGATTAAAAAAAAAAACAACAAAAAAAAACCCAAAAACCCTCCTCAGTGCCCAAGTTGCAAGTTTTGGCAAGAACTTTACTTTTTGTTCACATCGTGTTTTTTTGTGCGTGGGCATTGCACATTCTCAGAGTATTTATGTGAATGACACGGGTTATTATTTTTGGATAATTGACTGGAAAATAAACGATATAAAATATGCCTGGTCTAATTTTGAATTATGGGGCATCATTAACGCTCTTTAAAAAACAAAACAAAACAATACACATGATTTTATTAAGAGCCAGAAAGTGGAAGTGCTCCTCACGTACACCCTAGGCCAGCATTGTAATTAGGTGTTGGGAGGCTAACACGTTGACAGCCAGACTGCTTTTCCTGCTGAAATGTAGCAGCCTAAATATGACTGATAAGGGCAATAATTCTTAGGCTGCTAAAAGCAATGGTAATCTAATACTGACTCCCACATCCTTTTAATTCCGAAAAATACCACGTACATTAGGCACTGTAACTCCTAATTCAAAACAAAATATTTTTTGAAACAATAAAAAATGTCCCAAAGTACAATGAACACCAAAGATGTAAAAGTACAGATATTATATGAGCCAATGCTTGTGGCAAAATGGCAGTAACTGCATATTCTCAAGCTTTGGGAGTTGAGCCAGGGAGGTTGTGCTGATGACATTAAGGTCACATCAGTAAATGGTGCATGGGCCACACCCCAGGGGAGTGTTCAATATCAATGGTGCAATAGCACTTCAACTGTTGTTGCTTTTTGAACACTAGGGTAGGCACAGAGCATGCTCAGAAACATGGCCGCAGAGAAAAGGGTACTTCCTGTGCCACACAGGAAGGGTGTTTCCTGTTTGGCGCAAGAAGTACCCTTTACTCTGTGGTCATGTTTCTGAGCATGCTCTGTAGAAAAGCACACAAGTGTCCCTATGAAAATTTGTGGGATTCTTTGTGGGGGTTTTTACACCTGATGGTTCCAGGAGCTATAGTATAGGCAGCAACGGGGGACCTTCTGACAAAGTACTCTTTTTGCCACCCAAAAAATTATGCCTGGTAAACACAGGGTTGCCGAATTTTAACAGCTTCCCTCCAGAAGATCCCAGAGGGAATCCATAGATGCATACAGGGGATGGGGCTTAATGACGTAATTTATGCAAATCACATCTTTATACCACACCCCCTATTAATTACCCCCTTTTCTAGCTTTAACAGGGATGGGAACAAGGCTTGATGGCGCAAATTGCATCAAGTCCCTAGCAACACTAGGATACTTGTGTTGCCAGGCAGGGGGGCAGGACTTGAGGCAGTGGTTTGCATGAAATCACAGGCCTCAAGTCCCTTGCGGGAGATTTGTAGGCTTTCCCGGGATACCGGGAGAACTGCCCGAATTTCGAGAGTCTCCCGGACATTCCGGGAGAGGCGGCAACCCTGGGTGAAGACCTGTCATTGAAGTTAGGAGCTGGTGGAAATACATACGTCCCAACTGTACTGTTTGAAAGTGATAAGTGAAATAACTTCACATCTGAGGTGGTATAAAAATGACTGGGGCACAACATTGTGTATTAAACCCTGTATTAGGGTATTAACCATAGTTGCCTACTCTCTCTGAATATCAGAGATTCTCCCTAAGGGGGTGATCTCCCTGACTCCCTGAAGTGTTTGGGATTCTCCCTGATTCCGTTTCAGAAGTCATTGCAGTATGATGACAGAATTTAGAAATTGTCCCCTAATTCCCTGCAGTAAGTCCTATGGAGGCGGCTATTTTCATGAAGCCCAAGATGTAATCAAAGTCTGGCAGTTATCCAAGACAACATGACTTAAATAATGGAGACAGAAATGAAAAATACACTTTGGTCTCTTGTTAATCGGGATTTTCTATTCACAGTCTCAACAATAATACTGAAAGTATTTATTCACTGACAATATAAGTATCAATAAATACTAATGCTGACATTTTTATAGATAAATAATTTTCCTGGCAGCGCTAAACACACCCATGGGTGGAGCTATTCACAGGACACACCCCTTTGGCAGTACCAGACAAACCCCTTTGGTGCAGGGCCTAGATGGTGCTGTCACAATCTCCCTAACATTCATTCGCAATAGTTGGCAGTCATGGTATTAGTATCTTTGTAACTCTTCACTTTAGGTTCTCCTCAAAATGCTCTTGAATTGTTAAAAGATAAATTCTTTGTTGTCACCTATGGGCTGTTAATGGTTTTGAAATGAGCGATTCCATTCTCCATGTCTCATCTTTGAATCACTTCTCCTATCATGTCGACTGATTGCAATTATCTAATCAGAAGCAGAGCCATCTCATTCTAACCCTCTGCAGGAGTCCAAGAATGCATGAGCCAGTCTTAGAGGAATGTTCCCCATTTTACTCTGAGCATATGTAGTAAATGACCTTTATCTGTGGATTGCAAGCTCTCACGAATAACAGCAACATTACCAGCATTCTACAGAAAGCGGCTCCATTGTTTTCCATATTGATTCGATTTCCAATAATTGCATATTTGGCATCAAAATCTGCAAGATACCTGTTTTTTTGTTGAGGTTTATTTGCCCTATGTATCAATCACAGCATGCCACACTTTGCATGGTGCCAAGCTGGGTACTCACGTCTCCAATGCGACTACTGACCATCTAATTCTTAGACATTGGATAAGCGTGTACGCTCACATAGAGCTTGATACATCCAATCATGGTTGCCGTGTATTGTCAAATGATGTTTTGAGCAGCACGGTGGCTCAGTTATTAGCACTTGTGTCTCACGCTGAGGTCATGAGTTTGATTCACAGACTAGGCATTATCTTTGTGGAGTTTGTATGTTCTCCCCGTGTCTGCATGGGTTTCCTCCAGGTGCTCTGCTTTCCTCTCGCATGCCAAATACATGCTGGTAGGTTAATTGACTGCTGAATAAATATGTATGTAGCTCCAATGGGACAGGGACTGATGTGAATGTAAAATATTCTCTGTAAAGCGCTTTAAAAAACCTGTTAATGAATTAAAACATTTTTTTAATCAGGAGACCCAATCAACAATCACCCGACCAATTTACAAGTGTGTACGCACCCATGACTGCTTTGCCCAATTCTTCTACTGATTCTTACATCACACAGCACCATCTTAGTGGGTGATCTGGTGTAGATTGGAAGAGTGTGTACGATGACAGGATACTTTCAGCAGATGGTTTCAGCAGATGCAGGTTGGACGCCTGCTGTAAAATTGAACAAGTGTCTCATGGATCTGGTGTTGTATCTAGAGCTGGATCTGGTGTTTGCAGTAGGATTGTATAAACTGTCTGGTTGGAAGTTACATAGTTACATAGTTGATGAGGTTGAAAAAAGACAACAGTCCATTAAATTCAACCTATTTTGGATCTCCTGCGATCCCTATCTTTATATTTGAAGTTAATCCATATAAAGCAACCTCCAAACTGTTGCAATCATAAGATAAATAAATACATACATTTCTCCCCTAAGATAAATAAATACATACATTTCTCCCTTGCTCCACTACTGTCCTTTATTTAAATTAGCGGCCCTGGTAACCCTGAATGTCCTTTTCTGCTAAAAATATATCTAAACCTTTCTTAAACATAGGTTAATAGAAAAAGAGAGAGAAAAAAAAAAGAGAGAAAAAACCGGGCACCACCCAATTTAATATTAAGGACCACTTCCCAACATCAGAGAGGTGCACAGAGGGAAAAGTTATTTTTTATTAGATATAAGCTTCAGTAATGTTAATAATATTAATGAGACCCTGAGTGCAGTGATAGAGGCTCTTGTTGGGACAATTACATGTTCTGATTTTTTGCAACCTTTCTTAAACATATCCAGTGAATCTGCCATCACAACCTGAAGATTATTGAAAAAGTGTGTGCCCAGCCTAAATGTGGGCTTACACGTGGGCTGGGAATACGGGCTGGATCCAGACTTAAGTAAGTGCTTGAAATGAGTTACTCCTGGGCTAAACCATGGTGATTGCAAGGGAGTCATATTTCATCGGTTGCAAACAGTATTAGAGTTGAGAGGTGATATTTCCTATCCCAAGTCTAAATAACAGTGTAATAATAAAGCTGGTCAGTATCTGTGTGCAGTAAGCAATTCAAAGATATATCCCTGCATACAAAGAATACAATTAATGTGACTCCCCCTGAATTCAACATGTTTTAGCCCAGAAGTAACTCATTTCAAGATCACGATTATTTGATCTTTTGACGTTTGATTTAAATCGTTCCAAAGCTCCAGATTTTTGGTAAAATTGCATAGTGTATGGGCATTTAACGTTAAATGACACATTTTCGGCGATAAATTTATGTTGTCTTAAAGGTGAAAACAAAAAAATCGGACTGTATATAGGCAAAAGCAATTTTTTTATGACGACAAAAGTAGAGCAAAATTATGCGATTTTCGATAGTCACTCTAGTGTATAGCCAGCTTTACTCTTCTAGGTAAATACATGGCAGTCTGCCCCTGGGCATAATGGTAGCTATATAAAAAGATGTCTGTCAAAATCGACAGCGCTCTGTATGGGCATTTAACGTTAATTGACAAATTTACGGCGATAAATTTATGTTGACATAAAGGTGAAAACAAAAAATCGGACTGTATATAGGCAAAAGCAATTTTTTTATGATGACAAAAGTAGAGCTACAATTATGCGATTTTCGATAGTCACTCTAGTGTATAGCCAGCTTTACTCTTCTAGGTAAATACATGGCAGTCTGCCCCTGGGCATAATGGTAGCTATATAAAAAGATGTCTGTCAAAATCGACAGCGCTCCCTCACAGAGGACTTCAGGTATGCCAGGAATGTTAGAATCTTTGGAACACTGTCTGCTTCTTTGCAGTAACAGACAATATTTCTAGACGTAAATGCTGAGTCAAACTTATGACCCCTTGCATTTGGAAATCGGACTCATCTTTCCTTTGACACTGTGTATCCTACGCTGAACGTGCTCTGTTTGCAGGTGCAACATGAATGATTTAATCACATGTACCTGATGAAAACCTTGTTTTGGGTCTGTATCTGAGCCAATGCATTCCCCCATTCTAACTCAGTAGTGGAAGAACGGGTCTTGACGTGAACTTTTGATGTATATCCCAGTGGAATTCTTGTTAGGAAACACTTGAAGTATGATGGTTGTTCTTAATCAGGGCTGGATATTTAAGCATAGATGCCAACTCTCCCTAAATATCAGGGTGACTCCCTGAAGAATGGATGATACTGGTTATCACACTATATGACTCTGCATAGTATACTGATTATCACACTATATGGCTCTGTATAGTATACTGATTATCACACTTTATGGCTCTGTATAGTATACTGATTATCACACTATATGGCTCTGTATAGTGTATTGGTTATCACACTATATGGCTCTGTATAGTATACTGATTATCACACTATATGGCTCTATATAGTATAGTATACTGATTATCACACTATATGGCTCTGTATAGTATACTGGTTATCACACTATATGGCTCTGTATAGTATACTGATTATCACACTATATGGCTCTGCATAGTATACTGATTATCACACTATATGGCTCTGCATAGTATACTGATTATCACACTATATGGCTCTGCATAGTATACTGGTTATCACACTATATGGCTCTGTACAGTATACTGATTATCACATTATATGGCTCTGTATAGTATACTGATTATCACACTATATGGCTCTGTATAGTATACTGATTATCACACGATATGACTCTACATAGTATACTGATTATCACACTATATGCCTCTGCATAGTATACAAGTTATCACACTTTATGGCTCTGTATAGTATACTGATTATCACACTATATGGCTCTGTATAGTATACTGGTTATCACACTAAATGGCTCTGTATATTGTACCGGTTATCATATTTTAAGGATCTATGTGGTATACTGGTTATCACATTATATGGCTCTGTATAGTATACTGGTTATCACACTAAATGACTCTACATAATATATTGCTTATCACACTATATGGCTCTGTGTAGTATATTGGTTATCACACTATATTGCTCTGTGTAGTATATTGGTTATCACACTATATGGCTCTGTATAGTATATTGGTTATCACACTATTTGGCTCTGTATAGTATATTGGTTATCACACTAAATGGCTCTACATAATATATTGGTGATCACACTATATGGCTCTGTATAGTATTTTGGTTATCACACTATATGGCTCTGTATAGTGTACTGGTTATCACACTATATGGCTCTGTATAGTATATAGGTTATCATGCTATATGGCTCTGTATAGTATATTGGTTATCACACTATATGGCTCTGTATAGTATACTGGTTATCACACTATATGACTCTGTATAGTATATTGGTTATCACACTATATGGCTCTGTATAGTATATAGGTTATCATGCTATATGGCTCTGTATAGTATACTGGTTATCACACTATATGGCTCTGTATAGTATACTGGTTATCACACTATATGACTCTGTATAGTATATTGGTTATCACACTATATGACTCTGTATAGTATATTGGTTATCACACTATATGGCTCTGTATAGTATATTGGTTATCACACTATTTGGCTCTGTATATTGTATCGGTTATCATATTTTAAGGATCTATGTGGTATACTGGTTATCACACTATATGGCTCTGTATAGTATATTGGTTATCACATTATATGGCTCTGTATAGTATACTGGTTATCACACTTTTTGGCTCTGTATATTGTACCGGTTATCATATTTTAATGATCTATGTGGTATACTGGTTATCACACTATATGGCTCTGTATAGTATATAGGTTATCATGCTATATGGCTCTGTAATGTATACTGATTATCACACTATATGGCTCTGTATAGTATACTAGTTATTATATTTTAAGTCTCTGTGTGGTATACTGGTTATCACTCTATGGGAAAACTGGTAATTAAATTATATGGCTCTGTATATTATATTAATTAACATACTACTGGAATTTGTATGTTATACTGATTATTACACTATGTATAGTGTACTGATTATCATATGCTAAGACTGTATGGTATACTGGTTATTACAATATATGACTCTGTAT
The DNA here is from genome assembly GCA_011038615.1 of Limnodynastes dumerilii. Taxonomy (NCBI): domain Eukaryota; kingdom Metazoa; phylum Chordata; class Amphibia; order Anura; family Limnodynastidae; genus Limnodynastes; species Limnodynastes dumerilii. The sequence goes on from WWET01000842.1 coordinate 507,489, forward strand.
TGTATACTGGTTATTGCAGTATATGACTCTGTATTGTATACTGGTTATTACAGTATATGACTCTGTATAGTATACTGGTTATTACAATATATGACTCTGTATTGTATACTGGTTATTACAGTATATGACTGTATTGTATACTGGTTATTACAGTATATGACTGTATTGTATACTGGTTATTACAGTATATGACTGTATTGTATACTGGTTATTACAGTATATGACTGTATTGTATACTGGTTATTACAGTATATGACTGTATTGTATACTGGTTATTACAGTATATGACTGTATTGTATACTGGTTATTACAATATATAACTGTATTGTATACTGGTTATTACAGTATATGACTCTGTATTGTATACTAGTTATTACAGTATATGACTCTGTATTGTATACTAGTTATTACAGTATATGACTTGGCTTCGCAATTATATGCATGGAAACTCCCTTGACACGCCCTCGTATTGGTTGTACTTAACTGACTTAAGAAGGGCTTATCTTCCCTTGCGTATGTATCTTCTTAAGTTGCTTAAGAGCGCACATACTTGAGAACCGTGCCCTGTCTGGCCCCTATAAATGCCCCCCCCCACTAACTATTCTTTACTTCCTTCTTACCTTTTCCTAGCCCGTCCAATCACTCTTAAGGGATCACCGTTCTTAAATCCTATGTAGATTGCGTCATTGGAGCTTCCATTTTGCTAACCAATAATGAAAACTCATTGCAGGCCGTATTCACAGATCCGTGTGGCGATCGGACCTCAATTATACGCACGGCCGGTGCAGGCCAAACCCCCTCACAAGCACGACACCCCCCTCTCTCTGCTGTGCTCTCAGTGACTTCCGCCTCCATAGACCACTTGTACGTTTCCGAGTGCATTCACGTACGTATATATCCTTCGTATGTGCGATTCATGATTGTCGCGCTCACTTTCCTTCATTTAAATGCCCCCCACGCCCATTTTTATTTAAATCCTCCTATTTTTGCATCACATATCCGACCATATGGACTAAAGTGCGATTCACAGGTCCGTCCGTCTACGTTAACTACGTAAAGTTACTACGCATGTGCAGTTGGTCCGATCCTAAAAATACGCACGGTACTCGCCGTGAAAATGGATCTCTGAATACGACCCTGCATCTCTCTGGTAGAGCCAGATTCAGTGGAAGGTACAGCATCTGCTCAAAACCACCAGACTACAATTTTTGGGCTTAGAGCTGATCTTGTCCTTGTTATGGACACAGACGATTGCAGGGTATTACGTGAAAATATTCTAATCCTCTCAGGAACACGGTGTCATCTGAAATCTCGCTGCGTCCAGAAATCGTACATTTCATCCTCTGTCATGTGATACCTGCTGAAGATTGCTGAGCAAGTTATCTCCTCCATCACGAAATCTCTTTCAGCTACTGGCTGGAATTTCACCCGACTCAATGCTCACTGTTATAATAAACCCCAGGAATTCTAAATATGCATTTAATTGGGTGTCTGTAAACTGCAATATTGTCTGGCTTGATTTAATTGGTTAAATAAAAAAAAATAATCAAATACTAAATGAATGGATTTTATTCCTTTCTATTTAAGAGAGGAATGCTATGTTAGATAGCTACTAATGAATATAATAAATAGAAGTATTTCATTAGTACTGTTCTTAAAAGTTAAATTAAATGGGACTGTTCCAGATTTAAAAGGAATTTTTTTGCACTGCCTCCGCAATGGAGGCTAATGTGCGGACAGTGGATGCGTATTCTGGACCTTATCCTAAATATTCTGCACCCAGCTTTGTGCCTGCAGGATAAAGGATCATAAGTAAGGGCTAAACCATCAAACACGTGCTTTTATTTTGCAACCCTATCTCACACAGGGAGGTTCGATGATTGCTATCAGCCGCCGCAGCAGCTGATTGCAAGGCCCTTTTTAGCTGTCCCTGTGTAACTGCTGCATCGGCCGAAAGCAGGTAACAGATTGCTTTACGTCCAGCGTCACACAGAAGAGCTGGAAAACGACATGCACCGTGGAGGAGGGACACGGATTGAAGGTATCAAAGGTAACAGTGGAGGCTGGAGACTAATGAATGGGGAATACTTGGAAGCTGGAGACACATTATGGAGCTCTGATTGGAAGCCTAAATGGAATCAGCAGCTGACAGGGGGTGTTGGTCCACGGAGGCCATTTTGAAGTTTTTATCTTCCCCACACCCCGCTGCCCCTGTACAGAGGATGGCAGGGTTATGAAACTCAGCAAGGGGAGAAGTGCTTCTGTCTCCAATACGAATCTCCATCATAGGATGTCAACCCTATTGAAATAGACAAGACTCGACCCATGCACAAAAGAGAGGTATCCTGAAGATCTCAGCAGAGCCAGAGAAGAAGATTCACCAGGGGTCGCAGGACACGTTAAGATTTATAAATATATAAAAATTCCACCCTGTAGGATCAACACTATGGCTCCTGGAATTTTCATTTTAATCTATGCTGGCTGAAAAATTAAATATTTATGGCTGGAAATGTGTAATAAAGATATTGCACTGTCCAGGTTACCCAGTTGGTTTATGAGTGAAGATCTTTGACGTGTTCCTCTCAATTGCTTCCTTGGTATGGTACATTGGTCTGAAGAGTATGTGCTGCTTGTATATTACACTCAGAGGACCCATAAATTCCATAAGAGCAACATATTTCAACACCAGGCTCGTCTTTGACTGGCTGACTCTCTGATATACAGTTCTCCTACTGTCTTCTGGAGTTTCTTAGTGTCAATAAATTAAAGCTGTTGATTTTGAGGCTCTTGTATTGAAGAGAAGGGATGAACTCCAGCAAATACAGGAATCCACACTGCTGAGGGAGAGTACAGAGCTTGTATAATCTATTTATCTATGTAATCTATACTGGACCGTGATGCCGTATAATGCTTTCCACTCTTTTCTGCTTGGATCAGATATTGGACCTGATTCAGATTTAAGTGTGAGTTAGATGGAAACATAGAAACATAGAAAGTGATGGCAGATAAGAGCCACATGGCCCGTCTAGTCTGCCCATTTGTTTATTTAAACCTATACTGACCCTAGACCCTATTTACCCTCAATTTGGTTTACAATTTAGGATACCCTTATATTTATCCCAAGTATGTTTAAATTGTTCTACTGTATTGGCCTCAACCATCTCAGATGGGAGGCTATTCCACTTATCTATCACCCTTTCAGTGAAGTAATTTTTCCGCACATTTCCTTTGAATCTACCACCCTCCAGTTTATATCCATGCCCTCGTGTTCTATTGCACCTTTTCTTTTGAAAAATGGTACCCTCCTCTAGCTGGTCACAAACCTTGAAGTATTTGAAAGCTGCTATCATGTCCCCCCTCTCCCTTCTCTGCTCCAAGCTATACATGTTTAGTTCCTCTAGCCTTTCTTGGTATGATTTGTTACAAAGGCCATGGACCATTTTAGTTGCTCTTCTTTCGCACTAACTCACCCGTCCAGCCCCACAATCCCCCCCCCCTGTTTTTAGGAGCCTAATGGCACATAAGAGTATCATAGGGCTACCTTAAGTAACTGTGTGCTGTATTCACACCTAAGAAACTTTGGCCTCTTAGGTGCATAGATTTGCGAAATGACCTACCGTGCATGCCTCCACTTTTGCTGCGCTCTGACCTCCCGAATGCAGCGTCAACGGAGAGCTGATGGCAGATCCTTGCGTATCCTGACTCCCCCATGTGGGGGATGGAAAGGAGACTCCCCGCCCTCGTATATACTCACAATAGCCATGGCCCACCTTACATTTCTGGTGCCATGTGAGTATACCTCTGGCCGCGGAGGTCCACTATTGGGTCGCTGTGTGATCCAAATTTCCTTAAGTGCAAGAATACTCCCCTCACTGTTATGGCTTTCTGCCAGCAGGACCCTTCCTTAACATTTACCCCTCTAAGTGTGGCAATGAGGATTGTAAATAAGGGCCTTACTGTACGAATCAAGTGTGCTGCCCCCTCCCTCCACACCCCACTTTCCCAGATTTCAGAAGGACTTCCAGCACTGAAATCTGGATCTTGAGGATCCGGGTCCGTACTGAAAATTGGTAGCATTCGCACATGAAAAATGTAGCCATAATTGTTGGGTGTGGGTCCCTGGTTAGATTGGCCCTATTTCAATAACTGTTCAGAACTGCCTGGGATATCGATTGCTTATGCCTCTATGAGGCATAGAAATCGATCCCAGGAGCACCGAACACGGTGTAAAAACTACCCCAACCCTTTGCCTAATTCTAACCCTAACCCACCCCTTCCATTACTCTAACCCTCCCTTCCCCGCAGCCTGACCCTAACCCTCCTTTCTCCGCAGCCTGACCCTAACCCCCCGTTCCACGCAGCCTAACCCTAAGTCTCCCTTTTCCATAGGCTTACCCTAACCATCCCTTCTCCACAGCCTGATTCTAAGCCTAACAGTCCCCTTCCATGGCATTAACCCTCCTTTCCATAGAGCGTAACCCTCCCCCAACCCTAAAAGTCTTCAGAAAGATCTCCTCTCTGTTGGTGTTTGGCATTGGGTGCGGCAGGCAGCACTTCTGAAAATGCAGATCTGCATACTCACCTATTCTGAAAAAGGAAACAATGCAAAGACTGCCTATTCGAAATAAATACAGAGAATAATTATTTTTTCAAATGTCTCTACTTCTAATAGGCAGTATTCTGGCCGGGGACTCCCACTGTCTATAGTAATAGCTTCATCACTTATATTACTTTGTGCTACTGTACTTGGCATATATATATAT
>WWET01000843.1:35397-57908 GCA_011038615.1 Limnodynastes dumerilii
CCTTGGGCGAAAAATACGCTGAAAATACGCTCGCTGTACGCTCATGTCCTTCGGGCGACCGGAAGTTGTCATACTGCACATGCGCAGTGCGTTTTTTTCCCCATTTTTTCGCTCACGATCGGCGTACGATCACTTGCAGTCGTAGGTCTGGATCAGGCCCTAAGAGTGATGATGATAATGTTCCATTAGGAGATAAATAGTTATAAGGAGAAATAAAGCCCAAACGGGCAAAGCAGTTGCAGAGTGCTGCTTCCGTTAACAGACCAATTGTTACCACATAGTTGACAGTCTACCAAGGATTTCATCTGCAGGACATCCCACGGCTCCCTAGTGCACCCAGGAACCGGAATACATGGAGTCCCGATGGGCGTTTCACTGCGTCATCAGGGGAACACACCTTCCCCTGATGAAGCAGCGAAACGCGCATCGGGACTCCATGTATTCCGGTTCCTGGGTGCACTAGGGAGCCATGGGATATTGTATTTCATTAGGTACTATGCTGTCCTTCCCTACCCTGTATGTCTGTACTGTATTATGTTGTATTTTGTACGGCGCTGCGGCCACCTTGTGGCACCTTATAAATAAATGATTATAATAATAATAAAACTAACCTAAACCCTTACACCTAATTATTGTACTTACTAGATACTCTTGGTTGAGACACTTAATGAAATGACACACTGTCGCCAGATAACACAGTAATGCATATGAATATTCATAATTATTCCGAGAACTGACAGGCTGAGTTATCCATATCCTAAGGTTATGCAGTTCCAGGAGTCATATTTGCTTCTGTACTGATTACTGTTTCCATAGACACAAGTAAGAAGAAAAAAAATACCAGCAATCCATGAATACTTACATTCAAGGAAGATTAAGGAGGACAGAGACCCTTGATGTTTTGTATTGATGAAAATTATATCATTATATATGGAAATATTGTGTAGTCATAGATGATTTCACGTTATGTTAGTAGTCATACCCGTGATCTAGAAGCCTGTACATGTTACGCTATAAATAAAAGAACATGGCTGACATGATTTATATCCCCACTACTGGTGTCATGTGACATAAATGTAAATGTTTACCATTTGTCTTTCAGAAGATGCCAGTTTGTATGCATTTTCCCAGGAGAGTGGTCTGTGCAGTCAGCTAGCATTGTCAGTGCTGCCTAATGTGGAACATTCTGTGTACACAAGCTGTATTGATTCCCTGTCCGCTGTATGCTCTACAAAGTGAGCATTGCCTTTCTGAATAAGGATGTTTACATTCTATTAAATTATGCCTACATGTCTTTGTCTCCATTTACTCCAATCTTAACCCTTATATGGCGAGCATTCATGTAAAAGAAAAATGTAAACATACAATTGGGTCCTGCTATATGATTCATTCTTCCAGTGTGAATCAAGCCTCTTTTTGCTAAACATAATACGCAATTAACTGTGTTAATTAGTTTTCCATAGAAAATTTGTAGGATCTTATAGGAAGGAAAATAGGAAGGAATATAAAATATTTCTGTTTGAAAAATACTAAATGAAAATAAAATTAGGTTTAAACTAAGTGCCTTTAAAAAAATTTCTAGCATAAAGTTTTAATAAATGTTTATTATTGCTTTGGAATTACATCAATCTATGAATTGTGCTAACTTTTTTATAGTATGACATATTTTGATTGGAACCTCAGCTTAGTACATACCAGATATGTGATATCAGACCATGTATAATCATGTACCTCCATTGCTAATATTATTACTGTTTATTCTCATCATGATGTTTCCTGGCACCAAAATGCTTCATGGTTCTGTTTCCATTCCATATTTCCTTCCCTACTAAGTGATTGATTTACCTATCTGATTAATATCCACAGCTGGGTGCTGCTTACCTATGGAAACATTAATTATGGCCATATGCTTATTCCCCCTCTCCCTATTTATGTTACAGTTAGGCTGTGGTGGAAACATTAAGAGATTGTCAAGAAACTGAAAGGGGAAAAATAAACCCATGTCATATAAGACAGAAATTCTATTTTATAATCAACATCACCTCCTGTTTGTTACACTTCTGTCACACTGCCTACAGCGCAGTATAGGATGCAATGATTGGTTATTCTAAACAATAATGGTTGTCATTGCCTGTGATTATACAATTCTTTCATCTAGTTCTCTGTTTGTATTTGAGACCCCAATTAATCAACTAGTGCATACTGTCCAACATGACCCATTCCATTAGGTACCAAATACTCTGCTACTCAGTTTTTAACTGTCAGTTGCTATGGTAACCACCTTTGTTAAAGGGGAAATAGTTTTTTTTTAAATATCAGCTAAGTCATTTCACCAGGTGAGTGTGACAGTTGAAAGCTCAGGTGCGGAGCATATTGTACCTAATGGAATGGGTCATGTTGGAGGGTCTGCTGTGAGCTGTACTTAAATTATATAAGGGGTGTACCTACCTCTAGGATTATTTGACCAGTGGTTATTTAAACTTGTTATACAGCAAAGGTAAATGAAATACCCTCAGGTATATCTACATATTTTGGCAGGTCAGTATGGACTGCATTTGGCTTTATAGTAATTTGGATAATGTTGGAACGTTATTTCCTTGCTATGTCCTACATTAGTTAGTAGAGGTTTGGCAGAGATCATGGACTGGATTCAGAGATACGATTTTTCAGCATTTGGAAATCCAAGTGCAGGATATGTGGGGATACGCTATTGGAGACCTGAGAAAACAGACCACTTACCACTCCTCTTTTGCAGACAGACTTCCGAGACTTGTGCCCTACCTTAAATTATTCGATTCATGCAAAATGACAGCAGTTCAGAAGACAGGATCCATAAGTAGTTATTTACCACATCTATATATAATATGTACTGTTTGCCTGTATACATGACACAATCTTAAATTGTAGAAAAAATATTAACCATACACAATAGACCAGTGGTCAAAGTGGAAATTTAGAAGTGGCGGTATGGACATTTAGAAGTGGCGGTATGGACATTTAGAAGTGGCGGTATGAAAATATAGAAATAATAGAAGTGAATGGAGATTTATAGCTTTTCTATTAAACCAGGGGAGATGTGACAGTATGGCATACCCCCGTATACTCACTTCTAGCCCTACAATAGACAATATATTGTTTATGTAACTTCACAGCACTTATAAAAACAGGGCAGCAAAGCCAAAATTAAAGTCTATAAGAACGGTTTTTGATTTATGAAAATATTAATGAGAAGCAGCCATGGAGGAGGTGATAAATGTAGGTGAGCAAGTCTGGCTGTTCCTTTAATTATGGCTTTGTATTATTGCACTTTGCAATTTGGATTATGGTAATCAAATGCCAGAAATGACTTTCTGTTGCATTAAACAGATCGTCATCTGTCAGGGAAAATTAGTTTCTGATTGCCAATAAGCCAAGACGATCGTGAAAACCAGGCCTAGGGATAATACAATCACAATTGATCTTGCCATAATTCTGACGCAGGGGCTTTTCTGTGAAGCAAATGCGAAGAGACAGCTTAAAAAATGAGCGTGGAGCTATGCCAGAAATATCTGGATTTGAAGGAGAGGGAGCGTCAGAGGGAAACATGGTGCAATAACTTAGCAATTTAACCTCTTCAGTACAAATGGAAACCGTTATCACAGAAACGTGTAAGTGTGAAACTCTAAAACAGAAGTCTTTTACTTTAGGTCACTAAATATATAATCAACTACTCAACCTCAAATGTGAATTTTTCAGTGAGCATTTTGTAAAAATCCATCCAGATGTCAACACAGCTTCAACCTGCATAAATCACAAATGAGAACCCATCCTGCATTTTCATTACACTGCAAGAAACAAATTCACTTAGCAACAAAGACAAGTGTTGACTGTACTTTTATATCTAATTTTTTATAAGATCTTTTATTTATTTTAATTTATTTATTTTTTATTTAGACTATACATTAATTATTTAATATGAAATAGTAAAAATAACATTAAAGAGGACATAAGTACAGAAGCAATTCTATATATATATGCATTGTTATACAGGGTCTACAGTAATTGAAGTAATCTTCTGAATTTGGCAATGTATTCAATGTACAACCAATGTCCAACCAAAATCACATTTATTTCTGTACAGCCATAATATAACAATAATGTAATTTATTGTTACATTATAAAAATATGGTAATTTCTCTAAAGCATAAAAATGGCATCATCTAGTTGTTTGTTGTTTGAGGGTATATGGATCAATGGGCCTGATCCAGAGCTACGATGTTACACTGAGCGCTGTGGCGCTCACCGTAACATCGCTGCTCTGGCTCACCGTAACATCGCTGCTCTGGCCCGACACTCCCCCTTGTAGAGGCGTATTAACTCTCCCTTACGCCGGCTGAAGGCTACCCTAACTTCAGCCAATCGGGCATTTCCATAGTGACGTACTAGCGACGGCGGCCGTAGCTCTGGATCAGGCCCAATGTTCTAAAAGAAAAGTGGTCTATAACCTGGTTGTAACTTGATATCACTGGCCCCATAAAAAGGTTTTGGTTTGTGTCCAAGGTTGTCTCAATGTCCTCTTGGTTTCATTACCTACTAGTCACTGAAAAGAACAAAAGACATAATGGAAACCTTTGCTGTACAATGTCTGGAAGGTTTATTTTTTAGAGAATCTTTGAGGAAGCTTATCATAGGGAAAACGTACCAATCAGCCAAAACATTAAACCCACTGACAGGTAAATAATGCACTATGGGAAGAAGACAACCCAACAGAGGCAGTGTCACAATATAGCCAAATATCTTGTGTATAAATTAATATCAGGATATAGAGTGACCTTCATTTGGCCAAGATCTGGTTTTGTTTTATTGCACTAGCTTGAAGGTAGTGGGGCAGAACAAGTTATGGCTCCTGTCGTAAATGGATTAGGATATTGGGAGGGTCATAAAAGCCAGATCTTTGAGGAAGAGTCTGTCCAGAAGCAGACCTGTCACTTTTCACAAAGGTGGGGGCTGTAGGAGAGGAGCAGTTTTTGCCTTTAAAAAGTGTAGCCCAGATACATAACTTTGTACGCTTCATTGGACTTTAAAAACGAAAGAGATGTCTCTTATTTCTGGTCTGTCCCGACCTGAAAGGTTCTTTGTGTAAGTACTTTCTGTATTTTCACCTCATTTTATGAGAAGTTTTGCATGTTGTATGTCAATTTTGTTATTCTTTTGTGAAAAAGCATTGTGATTCTTATCATATTAAATATCAATTAATAAGTTCATATCTCTGTGTTCTTACAGATTCACGTGTGAGACCAGCTTGTTGCTTATTAAACGCTACTTAATGGTAACAAAAGGGATGATTCTGAGTAAATGATAATTCTGATAAAGTGTAATTATGTTACATTTGTGTAATGGAGAACCTAAGTCCTCCTGTGAATAGTCTTGGTGGTGGCAGCTCATTAGTAATAAGTCATATTTGGGGGTATAAGAGGCATTAGTCATTGTAGAACAGACCAGGTGGCTGTTGTGATTAACCCCTTGTGTCCCAGATACGTAACAAAAGCCTCAGGGGAGGTTAGGGTCGTGACAGGCAGTGTGAGGCTCTGGGCAATAGTTTGCTGGGAAACCTTGGGTTCTAGCATTCATGTAGATGTTATTTTGACACGTACAATTTGCTGATGGCAGTGCCCACTTTCAGGAGAATATTGCACCGTGCACCTTGCAAAAATAGTTCAGGAATGGTTTGAGACACATGACAGGAGTTTAAAGTACTGGGCCTCCAAATTCACCAGATCTTAATTTGATTAAACATCTGGGATGCCCTGGAAACACAAGACTATGGAGGCCTCACCAAGCAATTTACAAAACTTAAATGATCTTCTTCTAAAGTAACATTCATTTCCATACATACAGCAACAACAGCAAAGACCAATACTCTGCTCAGTGAGGACCTAGAATAAATACCCACAGAGCAGGTGCTAGCAATCAAGGAAATAACAGCGCATGAGTCCATGCTACAGAAGGCACAAGAATCCATGGGGCAGCCTAGGATACTGCAAGTCTTGTACAAAAGACCTATCATATACACAAAGAGATATTGACTACTAAACAAGAATTAGAATTTATTTCCGTAAGTCATGTCATCTTCCTTTAAGCTTACTCTAATTGTGGCTCGTTATACTTCTCAAATTTGTTTCAATATTTCACTGTATGATTATTAGTAGAGATAACTAACATTACCTCTGGCTGTATTAAGCTGTATTAAACCCTTAAGTATACCATTCACTATGATGACCTTCTTAGATGTCCCTCCCCCATTTACCAAACAATACAAATATGTTTGTATTTTCTAGCAAGGAGAATGGGGTGAGTATAAGTATAACTACAGCCAGTGTATCTGTACTATTTGTTTATTTGACCTTGTAGTAAATTATAGCTAGAATCTGGTTTCTATGGGGGATCATCCATTTGATTTGTTTTTAGAAGTTTTGACAAATTTAACTCTCTTGAATTAGTGACGAGGGATCAGATGCAGAATCCTGCTGTGGTGCCCATGTAACTATCACAGTTCATGTCCTGCTGTCCATTCCTGTTCTCTGCTCAGTGTTATTACCCTGCAGGTGAGCTGCTGCTTAGCAACATCGATGTGCTGTCTCCAGCCTCTGCAGGTGAATCCACCCCTCAATCCACATAGCCTATTTAATACCTCCAGACCTATTTTCCAGTGCCAGAGAATCAGGATCACTTGGTCCTCTTGTGTTGTACTACTCCAGCGGTTTCCCTTGTGATATCATGTACCTTCACATGTACCTCTTACAGCATCCAGTACCTGTCTCCTGCCCTTTCTGCTACCTTTCATCCACGGTGCCCATTCTTGCCCTGCCAACGGAAAGACTTCCAGAACACAAGCCTGACATTTGTTCGGTTGCAGTCTCTGGTCCGATGCCCACTTTGCGAAATAGAGACAGCTGAAAGTTACTTTTCGGCTGTCTCTATTTTGAATAGGGGGCCATTTTAGAAATGTTTTAATGAATGAGTGAGTGTTTCGATCGGCATACTCACCCATTCATTTTCGCAGGACTCGCCGCAGACCTGTCGGACCTGCCGCTGACAGCACCGGAGAGGTAAGTAACCTCTCCAGGGACTTTTAATGTTGGGGGGTTAGGTTTAGGGCTTAGGAAGGAAGGGTTAGGGTCAGGCTGCGGGCAGGGGGGGTCTTAGGTTTAGGCTATAGAGAAGGGAGTATTAAATCTGACACTATGCCAGTTTGCTCAGAAACCAGGTTAGTGTATTTGGGGTTTCCTGTTGTGAAGGGATGTTATGCGAGATGGAAGAGGCTTATGTTAAACATAAACAGTAAGGGGGCAAGTTAAGAGCAATGGCCCAGATCCAGAACAACGCTTGTGAGCGAATTTACGCGTGGCGGAGACGTAAAATCGCCCTTTGGTAAGTACTGCATGCGCATCATAGAAAATACGCTCAGAAGCATAGCGTAATTGTGAACGTATGGGCCAATCACGTATATAGTGATTTTTTTTTCTTTCATTGATGAACAAGCTCGTGGCTTTCCTTGTAAAGCTGCAACCATTTAAAGACAGTGCAAGAACAGGACAAGAGCTGACTGTGCTGTCTGGGGATTGAGAGGGATGAAAGGGGGGAGGAGAAGCCACAGGGGACCCAAGGAGATACTGCTGTGTAGGTACAGAAAGGAGCCCTCCCAATTATGGCCGCTGCACACTTTTCAAATGGCAGGAGTGTCTTAATACAGACATTTTCTTTTGTGTTTTGTATTACAGCGGTCTCCCAATATATACCCCCCTTTTCCTCCCCCTAATAACTACTATTAAGGGGAGGAAAAGGGGGATATATGGGGGGGACCACTGTAATACCTACCCTAACGCCATCTTCAGATGGCGTTATTTAACTTGTCGGCGCGGATTGTTAAAATCCGCACCGACACTTTGTAATTACAACGACCAGCCGGCCCGCATTCATTAGAGCGATCGTGAGTGCAGAAGCTGATGATTGCCATGGTTTCCATGGCGATCATAGCTTCGTAAATTGTGCACACATTGTTTTCAGAGATAAAGACCATTTTCAGGTGTAAATGGTCTTTGTCTCCTGAAAACGATATAGTAAATGGACCCCATAGTGTTATATAATGTGTGTATGGAGCGCCGGACCTCTCTTTTGTTCCTTGTAGTTACACAGTGGTCACATTGGTCCTTGGCTGCACCTCTCCATTTATATACACACTCGCACACATTTCATATATTGAATTAGAAGCGTGGCCTGTGTTTTCTTTTTACTGTTACTAGTTTACTTTGGGAGCCTGACTCCTACCCAATATGGGGGTAGATCCAGAACTACGTGTGTGCGTACGTATTTTCGCGGTGCGTATTTTCGTACACGTAAGGTCGCTACACTCCCCACGGCACACCCCTTGCACGGACGTATTTTCACAAATTATGCGACCCAAACCCTACCTTAACTTTTCCAAACGTAACAGCATACGTCCGCTAACGGACGTACTGACTACGCGAACGTACGCAGCTTAGCACGCCCATACTGTACACTTTAAATTTAAATCCCCGCCTACTTCACGTAAAACGCACGTATTGTTCACTAACGTAAATTTGGCACGCCCACACGTAAGTATTTACGTTTGAAATACGTGAATCACCCATACGTTCTAAAATACGCTACGTGAATGTGCGTATTTTCTGTGGTGCGCATGCGCAGTGCGTACAAATCTGCGAATTTACGTCTCAGCCACGCGGAAATTCGCGGAAATGCGTAGTTCAGGATCTGCCCCATGGTCACTGCACACTATCCAAATGGCAGGAGTGTCTTAATACAAACCTCCTGAGTATACATATAGCAAATGGGTAGGGACTCACCTTCAGGAGGTGCCTTGATGCTGGGCAGGTGAGCTTAACCCAATATAGCTATATTGTGAACTAAACCTCCTTTTTATGTATGTGCTGACACATAGTGTTATATAATGTTTGTATGGAGCGCAGTGGTCAGTTTCAGTACTTGGCTGCACTTCTTCCATTTATAAATACACGCACACATTTCATATATTTAAATAGAAGCTCAGCCTTGTGTTTTCTTGTTACAGAAAGGAGCTACCCTCCCTAAATTGGTCAAAGAGACCTGAATGCAAATCATGTAAATAAAAAATGTACCCAGCATTTCCTCCAAGGCAATAGTAATAACTGAAACTGTAAATACTTTATTGAAGATATAAAACACATGATAAAGAACAAGAACCATAAACACAGTGCAAGAAGTACAATGTAATAAATAGTGGATCCACATACACTACGTAGAAAGCCTGAGCTATTCAACAGAATATTCATACACACCGAAAACCTGTACAGGCATCAGTTCACAAAGCGTCCCTATCTGATGTTGTGCAGAAGGTACAAAAAGAGGAGGTGCTTTTTTGTAATAAGATTCAACAGTACCTTGTGACTGGGCCTGATGTTCACTGTTGTATCATGTGACAAAATACACCTCCTCTTTTGTACCCTCTGCATTGGTCATTATTAGCTCTTTTTTCTGAAAAAGTGGTCCTCTTTTCAGCATCTTACTTTTCTCAAGTTCCAAAAGAACCAGGTTTTCATCATAGTTTATTTCCCAGAATCTGTGCTTTAGTTCTTCTGTTTGGATCTCAAAGTCCTCAGTTATTGAGCAATTTATTGTTATCCTGCTTAATTGTCCGCAAGGTATATTGCTGAGCTAGTTATGGTGGTGATCAGTGGTTGAGGGTATATACGTGTTTGCATCTACATTTTAGATGTGAGTTTTCAAGATCCAAGAATTTCACCTCTTCTCTGCTGAACTCCATGTTAAAGTGCAGATTCAGATAGTTTGGTTTGGGTATTACAAGTATTTCAAGAGGATCGCTTCTTCCTCACTCCATATACTTATATCATAGCTGTATTTAAAGTTTTCATATTTTGATGTATTCTTTGTATGGGTTATCTGCAGACCATATGTATATCTTCTCCCACTGTGCTACAAATAGATTCACGTATCTAGATGCAAATTTGGTGCCCATTGAGGTGCCACGAACCATTAAAGTAAAGTAGTTGTGTGTAAGTATAAATTGAATAGCCTTCAGTATAATGTCTTGCTGTTTCTGTAGTAGAGTGGATTCTTTTAGGAGGCATACATGAATAGCACAGACTCCTGCTTCGTGGTCAATCACAGAGAGTTCTCTACTAATGTTGCCACTAAGCAAGCACGAAGATACCGCTGCATTAGAACCAGTCCTGGTCTCCTAGTAATGGTTGTACACGGAAGTGGAGAGAGAGAGAAGGGGCTTCACTGAACCTAATCCTTTAACGCCAATACCACCAGCGTTGGGAACACATCGCTGTGAGGACACATTGGGACAGTGTGCCTTTATTAGCATCAGCATTGCACCTTAAAGTAAGCCATTAACAATGGACATCAAACCCCTACAGATGGCTCATATTTATGGACATATTAAACTAGTGTGGGACATTGTGCATTACCAACATGATTATTGCATCCCACAGTAAGCCCTTGGACATAAAATTGGAGATGCTTTATGAACTGATGCCTGTACAGGTTTTCAGTGTGTATGTATAAACTATTGAATAGCTCAGGTTTTCTACGTAGTGCATGTGACTCCACTATTTATTATATTGTACTTCTTGCACTGTGCTTATGTTTTTTGTTCTTTATCACATGTTTTATTTCTTCAATAAAGTATTTACACGTTCCAGATATTACTATTGCCTTGGAGAAAGTGCTGGGTACATTTTATTATGTGATTTGCATTAAAATACACTGTTTTTAAATGCTGAATATTCTTTGGATGGAAAGATGTGGTATGACGAATTGACAGTAATGGATTTTAGAGTACTCTACTGTGCAATTCCAATTTAGATTGACACCAAACTGCACTCTTTTCCCAAATAAATCCAAATAGGAAATAAACTGTTCCAGAAATATGCATCTTCTATTCATTTTTGCACCAGCCACAGTGTATGTAAAAATGCAGGTTGATGAACATTTTTTGTTTACTCATTACAGATGCTAGTATGCCATGACAACCAAGGCCACCCAATCCTTGGACTGGCACCATTTGCACCTTCTTGTTTGCTTTACAAAATCAACCCCTCACAAACAGGAGCTGACCAATTGTCTCCTAAAAAGCTCCTGTTGTAGCTGAAGCTGGTAGCAACTGAAGTTTATTACTGTACTTCAATCACCCTGAAATTGCAGCTGTTTGAAAGCCTTACAACTTACTTTACTGTTTTTGACTGATCTTTGTGCATTCTGAAAATTTATGGAAAAAGAGTTGATTCGAAGGCAGAAAGATCCATTATTTGTGTGTCTAAGATTTGTTAAACACTCAAAGCCACAATGATTAAGCAATGCATAGGCAATTAGGTTGGAAAACATGGTAGGGCCACAATGCCGATACCATATGAAGCTAAATATGTTATTAGAATCATCAGTACCTTGCTGGATATGTGTTATTGACAAAGGCTCTGTATTATTTATTATACCAAATACAAGTGATGCTATGCTTATGTTCCCTTGAAATGTCTAAAAAGCTACAGGAAATTAAATTTTCTGATAAGTTGTCCTGCTCTTGTAGCTAAGAGTGACAATACAGAGAGAAATCTTCAAGCTGAAATAAGTCTGCATCGTTCAGAACTGTAAGTATTTTAAATCTTGTTTTATGCTGACTGACAACAAAGACTAGAAAGTAGTTTGCCGTAAGGAAATAGAAGAGAGACTTATAATCGTGCTGCAAGTCTGCAGACAGGGTTCAGTCTCTACACTTACTTTCACACAGAACTTACAGCTAGAAGACATGAGTCTAATTAGAGTTAGTTAGTGCTAGGAAGAGGATCATAAATAGTTTGCGCTGTGAGCAGGATAACCAATACCTGTCTTGAGGCTGGTGGCCAGAGAGAGATCACTGTGTGTTAGTTAGTTTCAGGGACCTGGGACTGTATATCTTTTTGTTTACTGAAATAAATTAACTTTTGCACAATATTCTAGTTTATGGAATTGCACCTGTATAAACAGCAGGGAAAGATGTATCTTCCCTATTCCCTATATAACACAGAAGACAGATTTAGTATGAACGTTTTTGAAAACATGAATAGGCTTTTTAAGCACCACTGACACCAAACTATTTGCCATACAGCAATTTAAAAACAGAGGAGACGGACTGACTGTCCCTGTCAAGTTGCTCTCAATGTTTCCATCTTGCTTTGACCTTCAGAGCTTAAGCTTCCAGGGTACATTTTTTTAAACTGACAGGTGAACTTGTGCTGCATCTCCCCTTGTGAGCTATAAAACATATGATGACCGGTGTAGGACATCTGTGCGAAACTGAAGGTGATTCATTAAACTCTCCATTCCATGGGATGAGCCTTTCCACTGAATCATCCACAGTCCATGTAGCTTGTGTTACAAGGGGTTAATCATGTGGATTTTGATATTATCTTAAAAGTTGCTTTTTTTTTTAAATATAGTTCCAGCCTATTCTGCACCAGTAGAATGTATGTTATTTTGTGAGGGTTTTGAGTACAGATAAAAATTTAATATAAGAACAAAATAATGATCTTGTGTTATAGGTAGGGTGTAATCAAAGCAATAAGGCCCCAAGGGCTCCATTTACTCTCTTTGGGGTAGATCCAGAACTACGTGTGCAATACGTTTCCACGCGTAACGTATTTTCGCACACGTATGTTCTATACACTCCCCTAGGCACACCCCTTGAATGTACGTATTTCACCGAGTTCCGCTTCTCAACCCCTACCTTAACTTTTTTTCGCGTAACAGCGTACGTCCGCTAACGGACGTATAGACTACGTGAACGTACGCCGCTTAGCACACCCATACTGTACACTTTACATACAAACCTTCACCTACTTTACGTAAATCGAACGTATTGGATTGGGTACTAAAATTGGCACGCCCACACGTAAGTATTTACGTGACGAATACGTGAATAGCCCATATGTTCACAATTACGCTACGCTAATGAGCATATTTTCTATGATGCGCATGCGCAGTACTTAGAAATAGGCGATTTTACGTCTCCGCCATGCGTAAATTCGCTCCGATGCGTTGTTCTGGATCAAGCCCTTTGTTTTCATATGATAAAGCCCATTGTCGTGTGAAAACGGCTATATCATATGAAAGCGAAGAATTCCTTATTTACAATGCTATCATCACCATGCAACAATAGCATTAACACTAACGATCGCCGGCCCACTCTAATGAATGTGGGCCAGCTGATCGCTGTATTTACTATGTGCGATTTTAACAATCCATGTTAAATTATGCCGTCTGAAGATGGTGTTAGGGTAAGTATTCAAGTGGTATCCCCATATATCCCCCTTTTCCTCCCCTAATAGCTGTTGTTAGGGGAAGGAAAAGGGGATATATATCGGGAGACCACTGGAATACATTTTAAAGCTGAAAAGTAGAAAAACAAATATTAAATGTTTTTAAAATGAATAATTAAATAATAAATAAATACATTTATTAAAAGAAACAAAAAACAAAACAAAAAAAAAAGAGTGTTTTAAGTCCCAACGGGCAGCTACTGTGTATGCGTCGGGACTCTTCTAAAACATTAACTCCTCGTCGTTACCTTATGCTTTGATAATACATCATTTTTTTATATGTATTATTCATTTCTGTAAATGATTTTAATATTTTATGAATGTTTGATAAAAAACACTGGGTACATCTTTGTATTGAAGGATACACTAACCATTTGGCTACCACTAGAGATAAGCCATATTGATGCTGTGTATTACGAGTATTTAGCCACTATCTATTGTTCCCAGTAAAAGCATTCATTAAAGAGGAACAGAAGCATGTAAAGTATGTATACAAGCCTTACATTTTGACATATGTTATCACAAGTGGAAATTTAAAGTCAAAATACAATGCTAACAATTTAAATTGAAAAAAGAAAACCATTATTACAAAGATATGTATCCTGGATACCAGTAGTAAGCTGTTTTAAGCAAGCGATCATTTGATGACAAAAAAAAAAGTGATTACTTTACTGGGAGAAAAGAACATTTTAATTTATTCCTTCTCTGGAACAAATGTAACAGATGTGTGGCATTCTGATGCGCTGAGCTCTGCAGGGGTCTAAGAAGGCAACACCACTATTCAGATGTATTGTGAGATAATGAATTAATTCATCATATCCCTCCTAAGTATGTACATAAAAATGGACAGGGCTCGGTTGATTTACAGCATACACCTTGAGATTAGAGATATCTCCTCTGCAGGAAGTCAATTCGCAAGGTACTAATACGCAATTGTTAGAATATTGATAAGAGGAAAGCAAGGATCACCTTAGTAAAGGATATCTCAAATTGCCCTTGGCTGTTTGTCCCTGACATAGGTTGAATCTAGCGCCCTCAGCAGGGTTGTGGAAGGATTGCATGAGGAAAGCAGCAGGTAGTAGAAATCTATATGATAAAATGTGATGGTTAATAGCACTGGTGCTCAAAAATGCAGACAAAACACAGTAATCATCTAGGATTAAAAGATTACATATTGTGTTTGAGGAGATCTACAAAAAGATCAGAAAAAGGGACATAGTTCTATCTGTCTCTAGCGCTCCCAGTCACAATGCACAAATTACTAGGAGAATGACCTATGAACTCACATTCAGCTGCAATATTAATCTCCGACAGTGTTTATGTATCGTGCGGTAGCAACAGAATGCCAAGACTGAGGATGTAGATGAAATCTGCTGTCATATACTCTGGAAAAGAGCATCTAGGTTAATATTTTAAACCAGACACAAATGAATAAGACATGTGGAGAGGATGCACTGTGTTCAATTCCAGCATATGTTTTGTTCTATCGTGTACACAAATATAGCATATAATATTAGCATTATGTATGGCAGCCATAGCTGAATATCTGGGCTTTCAGTTTTGATCGGTGCTGGAAAAATGATCAGTGCAATTTAAGTGGTTTTTTTTAGCGTCATTTATTGTGTTATGTTTTGCGAATTACACATATTTACATATTTGCCTCATATCTGAAGCAAATTGTATCGCTATTTTACAGCCAAATCCTACCTGTTATTTTAGCAGATAAAGCCCATTTTTATGCATTTTCCTACTTGCAGTGTTATCATGCCATGTCTATCAATCCTCTTTTTAGAGATTCGGGGGACTGGGGACATTTTTCAGATACCAGGAACTGAGACATGCCTTACAGAAAGACTGAGCATTACAAGTACCAGTGAGTGTGGCAGCAGATTTAAGATTTCAATTTTATGTTCTTGACACCATACATTACAGTGGGAAATAAGGTAAAACTTAATGCTATCTGTTTATATCCCATTGGAATTATTTTGTTGGAAGCAATATTTTCACTGCACATTTTTTTGCTTCCTACTCACAGATGAGCTGTAGACCCATTAATTACTTCAACGTTGATCCCAGGTCCAGGGCCACAGGTCCCCACCAATTCCTCCAGTGCATAAACGGTTTTACAATGCTGCATTATGGGAAACAGATTAGTTGTCATTTCAGTTGGGACATGATATGTAAAGTTTCAAGGTAGAATCTTTTTAGACATTTTGATAGGACGCTTGATGCTCCAATTACACAGTCCCTCCTGGCAAGCAGATAAACTAATAAAACACTTTGTGTTTATGTTCTTTTTGCTGCTGTATTTGCTACATAATTCTAATCTGAAAATTGTCCTCACCTGCCCCCCCCCCATTACCAATCACTGTTATCAGAATGTATTACATGCTTCTCCTATACCAGCCATTTCCCAGTGTACAAGGAGTTAATAGGCCACAACTATTTTGCATACTGATGCTCAAAACCAGCATCCTAATTTACTGCAGACTGTTCCAAGCAGCACTAATTTTAACAACTCCACTTCAATTTATCTTGCTACAAAATCAATACACCAAACTCTCCCCTACGCTTGTCTTAAAAATTGCTCTTGGCCGTGATCAGAATGAACCAAGTGATTGTTACATTACTTGCTATTTAACCCTCCAAACAGTGCAACGCTAACTACCTCTTTGATCATCTCCAATAAATAGAGACCTAAAAATAAAAGTCTTCTGTAACTCCACAGGTAAAAAACCAGACATTTTCCTATGAATCATTTTTTAAAAGATGGCAGCAGTTCAATATGCTAAAGCTTTCCAATTCACACAGAAGATATGGCAGGAAATGGGGCCCTCGATCATCCTGCGCTTGTGCTACATTTTTTAACATCACTTAAACCTAAGTTAACACAGTTGAAAAGAGAGTTGGGGAAAATGGTTTATTATCAGTAACCTTAGATTTGTCCTGCCTGGCAAAGTAGCTGAGGAAATAATAATTGGAACATTTACTCTGTGGATTAAAAAGCCAAAGCTTATCATTTTAAAATACACATAAGGGGTACAATTCTGTATTAATGCACACTTAGAGCCTGATTCAGAGTTTCTAACACTTCATTCGGGATTAAAAGTTGGCACAAGCAATTGTGGCTGCATTCACAGGGATACGCATTGTGTCAGAAAGTAAGAAACTAAATTTATTCTGTGGTGGCTTTAAGATTGTGGCCCCTGATCAAAACATACCTGCTATATATGGTATTACATAATATATTCACAAAAATACTACTTGTTCAAGCCATAATTATACCTTAAATACTGTACATACTGACAGTCATGGTAGAATTTCTTAAGGATTTTAGGAGATTTAGTACATTGGTCAACTTGCATTCAAGCTGTTGGGCAAAAAAAAGACTCACTGGGTACCTCTTCAAATGTGAAGGGACAAGTTGTTTATCAGAAAACTGCAATCTATGTGTATTAGAAAGTCATACAGATATCTCATCCTGCAAAACAAGTTCAAATGCCAACATACAAAATCAAACGTCAACATACAGGCCAAATATATATGGGGGTTCCGGATCCGGATGTTCCACACATCTCCTTCCAGCATAAGTAAATCATTCTCCTTCCCAAATCATGTTCATTTAGACTTGGGCGTGTTCTTTTCTTTATTCTCCTGAATACATTTACACAGCTTCAGAGCTGAGATTGTCCTCTGACATGAAAAGGAATGTCATCTAATGATGGTGTTCTTATAGAAATATACCTTCCTCTTCCTCTCTCACGTGTATATATTGCCCTCTGAATAAATAATGGTTATCCTTGTTCATATATATCAGATTCTCACTACCGCCTTGCGTACATTATTAACTCAAACTGCCCTGTCTTCGGAGAGCTCTCCAGAGGATCCAGATACTGTACTGTATGTCCTGGAAGTCTGCCGCATGCACATGTGTGCTCATGGAAAGCATGCTTTTTTTGCTTGTCCACATTTTCTTAGTCTAAATCTAGACTTAGGACAGGATCCTGACCTCTGTGCATGGAGGTCAGGCAGTCCACACGGAAGAGGGGGAGGAAACTCCCCTCTCTTGTGCGGACTTTATGTGACTTCCATTTTTACAAGTCAGCCTGAAGTCACTAGTGATCAGTGGTCCATATGACTGCTGATCCACATGTCACCCCTGAAAGTCACCACTACTGTATAATTTAAATGCTCTTCCTGCTCACCTTACAGAGTTTAGGCTGGCGAAGGGGATGCACCGCCCAGTCAGACGGATCTCCAGATGTTCGGAGCTTAGTTTTGTAGGTCTGGAAATTCACTGTGGAATATCTGGCAAGCGCATTACTAGTAAAACAGACGAATTCTGCATATAGCATGGGGAAAGGATCCGGAACCGGATTCAGAGCTTTGTGTGTCTAAAGTACGCAAATATATGCACGCACATAGCAAGGCAACGCCCATGACACTCCCCTAGCATGGACGGGTTTTTGGTGACTTATGCTTCCATATGGCACCCTTAACTGTACGTGTGTACTTACTTTCGTATATTACATACGTGCATACATGACTAACCGTGCCCTCAAAAGCTGATTTAAATGCCTCACCCCACCCAACTTCACGTAACTTCACACGTACGGAAGACGACCATGCCCCTCCGTATGTTTGTCCCTAAGTGCAATTCAGACGTCTGTATCTAATGGACTTCCGTGCCTTCCGTGAAAACATTACTATGCATGTGCAGTTAATCCGCTCCTAAATATATGCACGGAAAACCACGCAAAATCGTATCTGTGAATACGGTCCCCAGTCCTTAATTAGTCCTTCTAAATAGAATACAATAAAATAAGACATTATTTTCACCAAAATACTTTTACATTATTCGCTTTTCATGGACAGGATACAGTATTTATATGTTTTTTGTTTTTTTTTTCTTTGCACTTCCTATTTTTGTCTTTGAATGTTTAATTTTTTATTTTTTTTTGTCTTTGAATGTTTGATTTTGTTAGCTGGCAGCTCAGCTTCTCTATGATTAGAATAATGAGTAGTTTCTTGGGAAGGACTGCTTTTTACAAAAGGTCAGCTGGCATTAGATATTTATCTTTGCCATAGATTAACGATGTGATAGTTCCTAGTACAATGTTTCATGCAGCTTTTTTAAATTATGGTCCATGCAGGCTTATTCTAAGTATATTTTTAGGCTTTACAATTGCAGTTATTAAGTCATGAAAAGGATCTGAGACATTTACCCTCTTCTGATCTATTCATATTCAACATTTGCCTATAAAACTAGTTTTCTAAAAGCATTACTCTTGTAACTGATTATTGTGTGTTGTAATTAAGTGTGAGCTTTAGTTTTTATTTTGAGCACTCTCATAGTTATTGTAACAGAACTTATTGTTATTATTATTTTAAAAAGTACATTGTATCAAACAATAAAATGCAATATTCTTCATCAAATACAAGAATGTTGAAACCGCACTGATGCATCGACACACAACCCCATTTACTTTATTTAGGTACAAATATACCGGGTATGGATCGCTGCTGTTAACTGCCCTTTTTCTCCCAGGAGGCAAAAGCAATTGATTTCCAGAACGAAGATGGAGCTCCGAATGGTAAATGTAAATTTTACCCCAACCTTTTCCTTAATCCTTACCCTAACCCTCCCTTCCATTACCCTAACCCTCCCCTCCCCAGAAGGTTGAACCCGCACTGATGCATCGACACACAACCCCATTTACTTTATTTAGGTACAAATATACCGGGTATGGGTCGCTGCTGTTAACTGCCCTTTTTCTCCCAGCGAGGCAAAAGTAAAGGTAAATGTAAATTTTACCCCAACCCTTTACTTAATCCTTACCCTAACCCTCCCTTCCATTACCCTAACCCTCCCCTCCCCACAGCCTAACCCTAAGAATTTCCTCTCTGCAGCCTAATCTTAACCCTTCCCTTCTATTACCCTAAGCTTCCCTTCTCCAGAAGTCCCCAGAGAGTGTTACTCACCTCTCCAGCGGCTTCCGATGGAAGCTTGTGAAAAAGGAATGAGTAAGTATGCCTATCGGCATACTTACCTATTCTAAAAAAAATTGAAAAAGGCTGCCTTTTCGAAATAGAGACGTCTGAAAATCAGTTTTCGTCTGTCTCTACTTCTAATAGACAGCATTCGTGGCGGTGACTGGAATTATGGTCTGGATCCAGACTTAAGTAGGTGCTTTAAATTAGTTACTTCTGGGTTAAACCATGTTGATTGCAGGGGAGTCATATTTCATCTGTTGCAAACAGTATTAGAGATGAGAGGTGATGTTTCCTATCACAAGTCTAAACAACAGTGTAATAGTAAAGCTGGTCAGTATCCGTGTGCAATAATCAATTTAAAGATATATCTGTGCATGCTGCAGTAAGCAATTCAAAGATATATCCCTGCATGCAAAGAATACAATTAACTTGACCCCCCCTGCAATCAACATGGTTTATCCCAGGAGTAACTAATTTCAAGCACTTACTTAAGTCTGGATCCAGCCCTATGTCCATAAAATAAGGGGGTGCCACTGGTAAGCAATAGTATGCAATCTCAAGTATCAAGGCAAAAGAAACCTTGCAATATAAAGCTAGTAAACCAGTGCACTGTGTCTTCTAAATGATCCTTTATTAAGTTTTCATTACACGATTAGTTTGAGTTTATATTAAAAATATAGTTTTTATTTACTAATCTTGTAATGAATACTTAATAAAGGATAATTTAGAAGACACAGTGCACAGGTTTACTAGCTCTCTCTTGCAAGGTTTCCTTTGCATTGATACTTGGGATAATATACTTTTTCATGTTAGTAAATGTAGAAATTTGTTGTTGGTGTTGGGAATGTCAGATGTAAACATTAGGATACAGGTTTAAATGAAATAAGAGCATTAATCCACTCACACAATCATCATATTTATGATACAGGTATTAAAATGAGATTCCTGCTTCTGATGAACTCTTACTTGTTCTAAAAATAATATCACAGAAATTACCTAAAAAAGAATGCATTTTATGGGCCCAATTCAATTTGCCGCGAAGACGGGGAAAAGGCTTGAGGTTCGCTTTTCCCCATGTATTACGGTAGGCAAAATTTGCGGATGTTTATGCGCACCTCTATGAGGTGCATATAAAAATCCACAAATAAAAATTTGCGGGATTAGCTTTGCACTGCAAATAACGCAGTTGTGTAGCTAATTGAATCGGGTCCTATGTGTCTTATCTTGCTATATAATACACTATTATGAGAGTGCCATAGGACTTGGGGACCCAGCAAAATGGTGACTCACATACTCTAGGAAAATGCTGGCTTTAACATAACGAAGCTATGAAGTTATGAATATAGTTTTTCCTACACTAGTAAAGAAGATAACTGTGAGAGACATATTATCGCACATCCAAAGCTGCATCATAAAGTGCTGTTTAATATTTTCCCCAATGGTCTATTAGCTTAGTAAACTTAGTAACTGTGTTTATGATTGTTTTCTGCTTTACTGCTTTACCATATAATTTGTTTTATATTTGAACAAATTGTTGACATCCTTTATAAATGTATTTGTTGAAGGCTACTATACAAGTGATTTTTTATAGGATTTTTAATAGGACTAGGACTAATAGGGTTTGACACTACTCCAATTTTTTTTTTTTTGCATCCAAATATTTGTTAGTTACTTCTTCTGTTTTATAAAATACATAATTAATCCATTACTTTTTTTCAATATATATTTTTCTCTTATTCTCATCTCAAAGCAAATATCTGTTTAAATTTACAGTAGATTCTTCTTGCAAAAGGCAAACAGCTCGGATTCATTTTTGTTCTTTTTATCTTTTATCGCCAAAAGAACCTGCAACACGCCAGCAGGTTTAGTAAGGGAAAAAAAGGTTTGGCCTAAAACTCTGATATGTTTTCATCTTTCAAAAGAATTGCATAAAATGTACTGTTATCTTTAACAAACCTAACTTAAAATGATTTTTACATGAACATTGAAACCAATATCTTCAAAGCATCTGTCAATAGGTTTTTACCTCTTGCCACCAACTTGGCTAAACGTACAAACAGGAGTCAAGAGCTCTGATGATCAGACGGAACAGTGTAATAGAGGTTTGGGCTATTGCTGTGTCATCTACGAATACAGAATGCCGCTCATACATTTGGTGTCCCTGGCAGAAGAAAATACCAGCATGATTCTGAGTACAGAGCTTTGAGGAACTTCAACCATGTTTTAGACACCCCTGTTGGAGAAGTCAAAACATGAAAAGACATTATTGTGTAGTTTCTAACAATGATGTCCCATGCTGAATACTCAGGTCTGGTGCTGAGCTTTACAGATGGATATAGAAATACACAGAAAGCTAGACAGATTGCTTTAGGCTTTTTATTTCAACCTACACTGTATTAGATTAAGTTGGGTTTTTTTCTACTGAATGAGAAAAGGAAACAGCTTTTCTGTTAGAAAAAAGGGTTCCAACCTAAGGCAAGCAGAGACAGAATCATTTCTGAAAAATATAATAATCTATATGGGATTCAATGAATAGAAGATACCATGGTCTTGGGGGCTGTTAAAATTTTTTCTACTTGTTTAATTAATCTATTAAATGTTATTTAATACCTCATGCTTTATTACATTTAAAAAATGTAGAGCCATTTTTAGATATTTCCTATGCTCATCGGCTTTAGATATTTAGATGCACCCACCTATTGAGATTTAATTATTACATTCTTCAGAATTCAGAAGCAGGGAGAGTAATGTGAAAACAAGCAAAGCTTAATGGCCTCTATGCCCCCTTCATATGTCCCCTTCAGGCCTCTATGCCCCCTTCATATGTCCCCTTCAGGCCTCTATGCCCCCTTCATATGCTTATTTTGTTATTTTATAAATTTAACATTGCAGCTAATAACGTTTTTGTTTTTTTCAAATGAGCTATGTTAGCTTTTAACTGACTAATATTAACTTTTAACTATACCTTTTAATCAACCCCCTTGATCATCACACCGTGCCCCCTTCAACTGTTGCCCCTTCATCATACACTCACTGTGCCCCCTTCATCATACACACACACTGTGCCCCCTTCATCATACACACACACACACACTGTGCCTCCTTCATCATACATACACACACACACACACACACACACGC
>WWET01000843.1:72981-88860 GCA_011038615.1 Limnodynastes dumerilii
AAACGTCCAAAATTGCTTTTAATTCTGGATCAGGCCCACTATTATTGCACTACTACTATTGGATACCTACATAGCTGCTATACCGACAGTAACACAGTAATGAAGTAATAAAGTAATATTTAAAGTAATATATGTTTCTAACAATCAAATCCTAACAAGTAGTTTCAAAAAACTTAGAAGAAGAGAAGACAGGGTAAGTAAGAATAGTGGAGATTAGGGAAGGCATCCATACTTATAAACCATTTGCTTCCAGTCTGGTTCCAAGTTCAGTCCAGTCTGGTTCCAAGTCCAGCCCAGTTTAGTTTGGTCCCAAGTTCAGTCCTGTTCAGTCTGGATCCAAGTCCAGTCCAGTCTGGTTCCAAGTCCAGTCCAGTTCAGTCTGGTTCCAAGTCTAGTACAGTTCAGTCTAGTTCCAAGTTTAGCCCTGTCTGGTTCCAAGTCCAGTTCAGTCTGGTTCCAAGTCCAGTCCAGTCTGGTTCCAAGTCCAGTCCAGTCCAGTTCAGTCTGGTTCCAAGTCCAGTCCAGTCTGATTAAAAGTCCATTTTAGTTTGGTTCCAAGTCCAGTCAAGTTCAGTCTGGATCTAAGTCCAGTCCAGACTGCTTCCAAGTCCAGTCCAGTCTGGTTTCAAGCCCAGTGCAGTCTGGTCCAAGTCCAGTCCAGTTCAGTCTAGTTCCAAGTTCAGTCCAGTCTGGTTCCAAGTCCAGTACAGTTCAGTCTAGTTCCAAGTTTAGCCCAGTCTGGTTCCAAGTCCAGTTTGGTCTGGTTCCAAGTCCAGTCCAGTCTGGTTCAAGTCTATTTTAGTCTGGTTTCAAGTTCAGTCCAGTTCAGTCTTGTTCCAAGACCAGTCCAGTCTGATTCCAAGTCCAGTTTAGTTTGGTTCCAAGTCCAGTCAAGTTCAGTCTGGATCCAAGTCCAGTCCAGACTGCTTCTAAGTACAGTACAGTCTGGTTTCAAGTCCAGTGCAGTCTGGTTTCAAGTTCAGTCCAGTCTGGTTCCAAGTCCAGTCCATTTCAGTCTATTTCCAAGTTTAGTCCAGTCTGGTTCTAAGTCTTGTCCAGTCCAGTCTAGTTTCAAGTCCAGTTCATTCTGGCTTCAAGTGCAGTCCAGTCTGGTGCCAAGTCCAATACAGTTCAGTCTGGTTCCAAGTCCATTCCAGTTCAGTCTGGTACCAGGTCCAGTCTAGTTCATTCTGGTTCCAAGTCCAGTCCAGACTGTTTCCAAATCTAAGAGTAAGGATCAACACTATAACCGGCAATGGATGTGGATTGCCTGTGCGATGGTCTGTTATGTAACAAATCACTGAATGGCAGTGTCCACTTAAAAAGCGAGGATGTTGTGACTCTTGCAGTCTTGAAGAGTCATCCGACGACAGGTAAGTGTTTTTACCTAATCCTTACCTTAATCCTTTCCTAACCCTAACTCTCTGTTTCCCACAGCCTACCTACCCTCTCCTTCTTGAGCCCTAACCCCAACCCCCATGTTCCGCAGTCTAACCCCAACGCTCCATGTCCTATAGCCTAACCTAACACTGCATGCCCCACAGCCTAGCCCTAACCTTCCCCTTAAGCACTAACCTTATACCTGTCACACCCTCTACAGCCTAACCTTAACCTCATGCCTACATAAGCCGCCACAGCCTGTGGCTACAGAGAACAGGGCAATAGGTACCGATTGCTAATAGCAATTTTCTATTTCCAGAAGTTTTTGAACAATGATACAGCTGTCATTCAGCTGGTGGCTGTATCATTGGCGGAATAGCACCTGCCAGCAATGTGGACGCTGACTGACGGATATTTACACACTCCAGCATCCAATCAGCTGCTGCAGCAAAACACATTACCAGGCTGATTGGGAAATGGACCGATTGCAGAAGGCAGCTGAGGGCAGACTGGAGACCAGGGCTAACACACTTACACACTACTGTAATCAACAACGATAAGCATAAGGATTCACACATACACCCTATACCAATTTACCAGAAGACCTGAGATCATCATTTCTCCTAACCAGCTGCTGAAAAAATTGTACAGATATCCACCTATGCTCACAGGAGACTGCCAGAAAAGTTGGACGAATAGTCGTATGTGTGGACACATTACTCACATTTGTCTGACATTGGACAATCAGGGGTCGTAATTTTTAGGACTTTTATAAATAATCCCATGTGACATTTTTAATTGCCACAAATCAAGATTGTAGGGGTGTACACACTGTTGAAATATTGTTCAAATTATCTGGAATTGTATGATCGTTCCAGTAATTGCATTATGGAGGCTAACATGCCGAATTTGGGATCCTACATCTGTACATGCAAGAGCAATGCCCACCCCTTGAACACCCCTTGCATGTATGGGCCTTAAAATTTCCACATGTGGAAGGACACGCATTGAATGGAGGATCGTATATAAGGGCTTCGGAACGGCCTTTCTGTGTTTCAATGCTCACCCACCATGCATATCTCGTACAACAGTGAATTCTGCACAGAACACAGCATCGGTTGGCTGCGGAATTCACAGTACAAACTGACAGGAGACTTACACACGTAGCATACTCAAGTCACTTATCTTGATCAATTCTGGATACCAAGCACTGTGTTATTTATTGGTAGCAATCCAAATGTGATCCAAGTGATGTAACATTTGTATCTGTTATGGGTCAGTGTCAAGAAGCATTACTAATTTAATATTCATCATAGATTTACATTCATTTTATAGCTTCCTGTTTCATGGCAACCAGTTCCAGAAGCTGAAAATTCAGATTATCTTTGCAACATACTTTCCATTTCTCTATTAAATGAAGGATCTTGGCTTGCTTTGATTGCACTAGCATTTCTTATACTATGGGTTATGTTATGGGTTAGCCATCCCACTCCTTAATGTATGCGTTCTGCTTAGCTGTGCTGCTTTTATACTTCAAAATTCAGCATTTAATCTACAATTTAGATTAAAGTCACAGAACAATATATTTTAAAAAGGATTCTCTCAGCTATATTTTTGTTTAAAGGTAGAATGATTTCTTCCTCTTTCAAATAAAAAAAAAAATAACTTTGATCTTTGCTTCATTTTTTGGGGATCATAAGAAAACTTACTCCTTTCCCTTGATGTGCCGTTTTGTATTGTAAGATCCCTCAGGACTAAGTGACATTCTAAATATGTCTTTATATTTCCACACTACCTGGTGACAGCTGAAAAATTATCTAACAGCTGGAGATCTGGCTTTAAATTATTAGCCTACGTTTGGATGGTGTAAACCAACTTACAGTGTTTGTAAAATATTTATTCACTCAATGGACCTGATTCAGACTTAAGAAGGAGCTTGAAATTAAGAGAGAAAGGTCACACCTGGGCATAACCATGTTGATTTCAGGGGGAGTCAAGTTACTTTGCATGCAGGGATTTATCTTGGAATTGGTTACTGCCCACAGATATTGACCAGTGTTACTATTACACTGTTATTTAGACTTAGTCTGGGAAATACCACCTATCAACTCTAATACAGTTTGCAACAGATGAAATATGACTCCCCTGCAATCAACATGGTTTAGCCCAGGAGTAACTTTCCTCTCTTAGGACCTGATTCACACTTAAGAATCTTCTTAAAATAAGAACTTAAAGTAACACCTGGGCTAAAGTTGCAGCTTCGGCTTCTATGCCAAATTCCCAAAATATCTTATTGAGTCTAGATACCCAAAAAGCCTTTGATACTGTGGCGTGGCCACATTTGCTAGGGGTTTTAAGGCATAGGGATTTTGAGGCTCCCTTTATTAACCTTATTAAATTTATGTACAACACTCCTACTACACAACTGTTGCTGAATGGTACACGAAGCAAGGAGATAGTAATGGAAAGAGGAACTCGCCAAGGGTGCCCACTGTCACCATTATTATTTAACCTCTCACTAGATCCATTGCTGCGCATCTTGGTAAAGTGGAATTCATTCGAGGGAATAAAAATAGATGTGGCTGAAATCAAGATATCGGCCTTTGCCGATGATGTACTACTATATTTAGCAAACCCGCGGGTAGTTTTGAGGGAGTTACTGGTTAGGATGGATGATTTTGGGAGGCTGTCTGGCTTTCAAGTAAATCTATCTAAATCTATTGCTTTGTCACTTCATAAATCTGTTGGCCAGCCTCCGTGGAGTCATGATGTGCCCATACGCTGGGCGCGGGAGTCCTTTGGGTACCTGGGTGTCCAGATCACGAAGTCAATCCATAATCTACATAAAGCCAATTATGGGCCGGCTATTCGTCAAATGATTAGAGAGTTTGACAAATGGAAAAATCTCCCTTTATCGTATTTAGGGAGAATAAATCTAATAAAGATGATAACATTCCCAAGATTACTTTATCTTTTACAATCGCTTCCATTCCTTCTGTCTCATAAGGAAATCAGTGTTATCAATAAACATTTTCGTATGTTCATATGGCAGGGTGGTAGAGCGCGAATAGGGCTACATAAATTACATCAACCTGTCTTAAATGGAGGATCCAATCTCCCTAATATAGCAATTTACAATCAAGCGGCGGTTCTGAGACATTTGAGAGACTGGCTGCATTCCCAGGGTATATATACTAATTGTTTACTTGAAGGGGGCTTCCTAGAAGGGATAAGCTTGGTCTCGTTCCTCCACCAACATGACCAGGAAATTCCAGAACACATTCGTAATAACCCACTTCTGTGGCATACACGTAAACTATGGCATAATTTACGCCACAAATTTCTACTCAATTCACATAATTCAATTTTCTTACCTTTCTTGCTGAACCCAGCATTTCAGGACGGGGTGGCGGCCTATCCCTTCGCGGGCTGGGCAAAAAAGGGGCTAACCATGATAGGTCAATTGGCAAATGGGGGTACTCAAAAACCATTGACTTTTTTCCAAGCTATTGAGGGATTTCAGTTTTTGGCTGAATATCCCCTCGCATACTATCAAGCCCAACATTATGTGGCCAGTGTCATCAGGCTTTTATCAGATAATGACTGGCATAATGAATTTGACAAATTGTTACTTAAACCACCCCCAGTTGCTAAAGCAATCACTATCCACTATAGGTATTTACGCGACACGATCGATCACACTAATATAAAGTCAGGGATGATGAAATGGTTACAACATTTTCCGCACTTATCGTGTGAGACTCTACTTAAAGCACACAATAGATCTTATATCACAATGACGTCCGCGAGGTATAGGGAAATGTTCCTCAATATCCCACATAGAGGCTATATGTCCCCAAAAAGATT
The DNA here is from genome assembly GCA_011038615.1 of Limnodynastes dumerilii. Taxonomy (NCBI): domain Eukaryota; kingdom Metazoa; phylum Chordata; class Amphibia; order Anura; family Limnodynastidae; genus Limnodynastes; species Limnodynastes dumerilii. The sequence goes on from WWET01000843.1 coordinate 78,229, forward strand.
GTATCAAGCTGGTATTTCAGACACACCAGTATGCCCAAAGTGTGGAACGGATGGGGCTGACCAGTTTCATTGTTTATGGCAATGCCCTTTGCTTCGTAGATTCTGGCTTAAAATTCGTCAATATACGGAACAAAATCTATTTAATCACTTACCCCTATCTGCAGAATGGGCAATTTTCGGCATTTTGCCGCAAGGGCAACAAATACCGAAAGGAGGCAGGCGGCTCACGCAATATATCAGTGCGGCAGCCAGGAAATCAATTCTACAATATTGGATAAATAAAGAGCCCCCTCCGTTCCAATTATTTAAAGAAAAATTGTATTTTTTGTTCAGGATGGATTACTTAGAAACCCTATTGTCCAAAGAAAAAAGAGTTGAAAAATTCTTTGATTGCTGGGAATCGTATATTGTGACTCTACCAGACTCAGTTAAAACAAATATACGAGACTCATTGCAACATACAACTTGGTATGCAGTACGGACTATGATGCAAGACCCCCCTATAGATTTTCCATGACAGAGACCTTTGTGTATACTCAATTATTAGCCCTGGAAGTGCAATAGTTTTTTTTACATAGTTGAGGGACGAATAGTCTTTTGGTGTTGGTGTTTTGATGTTGGCGGCATCCGGGTCACTACATCCTTCGCTCAAACCTGCAGTCATTTCTGCCAGCAAATATGGGTATCGTACTTGAAAACAGAGAACCTTCCCTCCTAGTGATTACTTGCTGGGATTATGGAACGATTACTTCTCCTTGTAAACTGGTGTAATCACAAAGTTCCTTTGGTTAGCTTTGTCAGCATTCTTGATATTAATCACACCATGTGAGTTGCAATGCCCTTGAATTAACTGTTTGTATGCATGTCTTTATCTCACTATACAAGTAATGTATGTGTATCGTATCCTGCATTTGCTGTATCACGGTACTTGAACTCATAACTGTTAATACATTTAACTGTAAAATAATTGAGTTATTGTAATGCAATGAATCACCATTGAATTATACGGTTGCAAATGTTTTTTACTCACTTACTTCAGCTTTTTTTTTTATTTTTTAATATAGACTAAACATTATGAGCTGAGAGACATTGGAATCTAATATCGGTGTACAAACGCTGATGTTTATGTGTTTTTGTGTTTTTTTTTGTTTTTTCCTCTTCTTCTTTCTCTACACACGTGTAAATATATGACGGGCTTCTGTCCTGTTAGTATGGTGAATTATGGTAACTGAACTCATAATTGTGACTATATTAACCAATATTATGCTTGTATTTTTCTTTTGAAATGCAGTGTGAAAATAAAAAACTATTAATCAAAAAAAAAAAATATCAGTATTTATTGATTATTAAATTGTCAGTGAATACTTTAATTACTATCTTTATAGAAAAGCTAAAAGTGACGCTGCAGCTGAGTAACAAGATTCTTTCAATACATCTTGGCCTCCATGAAATTGGTCATCTCCATAGACCTCAATGGATGAAATTAGAATCAGGGAGATTACCAAACACTTCAGGGAGTCAGGGAGATCACCCAATCTTCAGGGAGTCTCCCTGATATTCAGGGAGCGTTGGCAACTATGTGCAATATATGTATTATTAGGAAGAATGATGGCAAATGCAATATGAGCTTTGGACAGTGGATGGCAGCATAGGCATAAAATACATCATTGGTAAGATATCTTTTTCATTTTTATTGGCAGGTGGCAGAGAGTTATAAAAAGTACATTTAAAATAGAAATTCTGTTCATATCACATTTTGGATGATAAATCCCAAGCTTGTGTGAGTGTACAGTGTACTAATATTGTATGAACTGTCATGTCAAAAGTAGAATCAAAGTGATGTTTACTCGGCTTAAGACTAGCTTGAAGTGTTGGTCAGCACCTATTGTTGTTTAGTTATTTTAATGGTTCTTGTTAAGTCCATGGAAAAAAAATGGCCCCAGAGCAGACCTGAGATGCTGACAGTTTACTGTCCCAGCGCTTGGTTTCTATCCAAATCTTTTGTTCCGATCACATCAGCGTTAGAAATCTGGATCCAACCAAGCCTAAGTTATAGAATATGAAAGTGCAGTAACAGGAGGGAATCACAGGAAAATGTACAAATAAATATAATTATTCTTAAAATCACGCTTAGAGAAAAAGAACATAAAATCTATTGTAGCGCTGCCTTGGCGACACGGATTGATGTGACAGTAAGGCCTTGCCTGTCCCTCTCTCCACATCCCTCATAACGCTGCATTCTGCTACGCTCTCTGCAAGTGCCGTATTTCTGACATAAGCACATCCAGCTCAGTGCACAACATCCTTCCCTGGTCTTCATCTCACGTGGATCCGAGCTGTATAGTGACCAGCGAGTGGTAGAAGCCTTTCTGCTGCAGCAGCTGTTGATGTGTCCCTTGTTCTACGACTTTCCCATTCTGGATCACGGCTATTTTATCTGCGTTCTGAATGGTGGACAGCCGGTGGGCGATCACTATACACGTGCGGCCCTCCCGGGCCTTGTCCAGAGCTTCTTGTACAACCTGTAGGAGAGAATAAAACCTCTTACTACCAATTCATTTCAGGGTTATTATATGTGTTATAACATTAGGATTTCCTTCCCTGGATGGCCTGAGCCATAACAACAGCCCCAGAGCATTATCTCTTCCCTTGTAAACCTTGGCGGCAGAAATCAATGCAAGCTGGGATGATGGCTGTAGCAGGTATTTATCATACAGTCTACATCAGGGTTGCTGACTTTTTAAAGTTTCCCTCCAGTGGAACCCGGAGGGAAGCTATAAATTTCAACAAGGGGCGGAGCTTAATGATGCAGTTTATGCAAATATGCCTCATTAAGCCCCACCCCTGTCAACCACTCCTGACATATCTAGCGTTTCAGGGGATGGGTGGGGCTTCATGACATCATCAAGCCCCGCCCATCCCCAGTAACACTAGGGATTACAATAGTTATTGATTGCTGGTGGGGTTTGCGGGAGCTTTGCTGGCTCTCCCGGGATGCCCAAATTTTGTGAGTCTCCTGGATATTCCGGGAGAGGCGTCAACCTTGGTCTACATTTTAAAGAAACAGGATATATATAAACAGAACAGCTACAACTTTCTATTCACCTTTTCACTCTCTGTATCCAGAGCAGACGTGGCCTCATCCAGAAGTAGGATTTTGGGTTGACGGACAAGAGCTCTGGCTATGGCGATCCGCTGCTTCTGCCCCCCGGAGAGCTGGGTGCCCTTATCTCCGACACGGGTGTTATATTTCTATCATAGTGGAGAAAGAGGTCATTAGAATGGTAATTACATGTAGTCACTGCTAGATAGGAAACATATTTCAAGACGGGATACAGACTCCTGATACATGTGTTACTGCGAGCAGTTGGAATGTCCGGTGTCCTGATTTGCGGACTTACCCATGTCCAAGCGACTCAATCGAAATGCAAACCTGCTCTATCCAGACTTCTTACTTTTGACAACTTCAGACACGGGGGGACAGGATGCGCTCGTGAGTGGGAGGTGCTTTGTATTTCATTGCACAATATAGGCAGGGATTCGTCAAACCGACTGACTTAGGTAATAGTTGCTGACTTCTTGTTTCTCCCTTCTGGGAGAAACAAGAGACATCAGAACAGGGACGAGGCTTGAGGGATTCACACCTGAAGCCCTGCCCCAGCCTCTTCAAAGCTGCCATTTGTAGGGTTACTAAGGAGGGGGGCGGGGCTTGATGCCCTCAAGCCCCACCCACTCTTAGTAACTCTCAGGGCTTAAGGCAGTGATTAGCAATTATGGACTAACGCAACCTATTTACAGCAAGGATGTGTACCGTCAGTGGTATAATCACCAGGGTGAAGGGGTTGCGGCTGTTATAGGGGCCTGGAGGAGAGGGAGGGGGAATGTTGTGGTACAAGTCACAACCCATCCTGACTCGTGACCTGTCCCTGTGTTATGGAGCCTAAGTCCGTCTACATCTACCCCTGTGTAAAGTAAAGGAGCCACTGAAGCAGCATTTAAATGTGCAATCAGTTAACTAAAGGTATGTTTATAAGGTAAATATGTCTGTTTATACCCTGTGCTGACAGCAGGAACCATGCTATTTTATTGACAATTTTTATATTTGCATTGTCAGATAACAGACAATCCCCACATGAAGCTGCACAGCGGCTCATTGAGTAGCACTCGTGTCTCACAGTGCTGAGGTCATGAGTTTGATTGCCAGACTAGGCCTTGGAGTTTGTATGTTCTCCCCGTGTCTGCGTGGGTTGCCCCAGGTGCTCCGGTTTGCACCCACACTCAAAAAACATACTGGTAGGTTAATTGGCGGCTGACTAAATTAACCTTAAAGTGTATGGCCCTTATTCACAGCTAAGAAGCCGGTGCTTCTAAGTTGCGTAACCTTAGTAAGGGACCTACTGCACATGCAAGTGGGTCCTTTACGCAACCTACGTACACGTTCGGTCAAAATTCGAGGTAAAAAGAGGCGGCGTAATGCCACCTTGGGGAGGGTTTTGGTAAAAGTGGGAGGGATTTAGATTAGCCGGGAAAGGTGGGGGGGAGGCAGAGAGCAGCAATGTCCGTGCGGGCATTGCACGGATTGTTAAGGTAGCCCTATAGCACTAGTAAGTGCCATAAGGTACATAAAAAGGGTCTGTCTGCACCTAACTCACACCGGATCTTAGAATTCAGTCCTATGGGCCTGATCCAGACCTACGCTGGCTGGCGTTAAGACGCCAGCCAGCAGCAGAAGATCGGCTTAAAAGCAGATCTGCGCATGCGCCGGGAAGATGTTGCCCGGCGTTACTACGGAAACGCCCGATCTATGATCGGGTATCCGTACTATCACCATAGTAATGGCTGAGGGGGCGTCCCTCGCCGTTACTACGCTCAAGTTAGTGTAGGTGGGCGGGGGGACGTAGTTTAATGAGAGAGGGAGGGAGGGGTTTCCGGCCATACGCTCCTATGCGAGCGTATTTTCCCTTGCTTAGGTCGGCTAAAGTTAGAGTAGCCTTCAGCCGGCGTAAGCAAGGAAAATACGCTCGCACGGGGGGGAGTGTTGGGAGGAGTGCACGCCGGTATGCTGTGCTTTACTAAGCACAGCACCTCACGTAGGTCTGGATTAGGCCCTATGCCCTGCTCCAGACCTACACCCGCGACCGATCGTACGCCGGTCGGGAGCGTAAAACTGGGCGAAAAAACGCACTGCGCATGTGCAGTATGACAACTTCCGGTTGTCCAAAGGACATGAGCGTACAGCGAGCGTATTTTGAGCATATTTTTCGCCCAAGGGGCGTGCGTTTTGTACGACGATAGTCTGGACGCATGAGTTACTACACAGAGGCGGGGATAGCCATTTAAATTGTACAGTATGGGCGTGCTAAGCCCCGTACAACCAGCGTATCGGTACGAAAATTCGTAAGGACGATGGAAAAAGTTAGGGTAGGGTTCAGCCACCGTAAGTAGGTACAATCAATGGGAGTGTCATGGGCGTGAACGTTTATACGCCCGGGTGATCATACGCTACGCTCGCGGGCGTAGGTCTGGATCAGGCCCTATGTGTGTATGTGTTAGGGAATGTAGAATGTAGCTCCATTGGGGCAGTGGCTGATGTGAATGTGAAATATTGGCCCAGATCCAGAACAATGCTTCTGGATCTGGGCACGACAGATGATACGCTATGTAACGTAACTCTGAGCGTGTGAGTCATTCACGTACATCTAAAATACGCAATGTAGGCGGGGGGTTTAATTTAAAGTGTACAGTATGGGCGTGCTTAGCTGCGTAAGTCCGTGTTACCCATCCGTACGTATGCAGTATGGGCGTGCTTAGCTGCGTAAGTCCGTGTTACCCATCCGTACGTATGCGGACGATAGCGGTTACGAGGCCAAAAGTTAAGGTAGGGTTTGGAAAGCGGAAATTGGTCAAAGTACGTACATGCAAGGGGAGTGTATAGAAGATGCGCACACGTAAATATGCTACGCTAGTAAATGGATTGCAAGCGGCGCTCTGGATCTACCCCAATGATTGTCATGCATGCATCTATCCCACAACACTGCTAAATAACTGTGTAAGGAAGTATCTCATACCCTGTACCCTGATCATCTGGTGCCCCTGAGAGGTACACTCTGTTCACACCACCCCTTACCCTTATCACAGTAATGTAACGGCTTCCGGGAGTCCAGAGCTCTGGTCACCAGCCCTCTGCCACCAACAGGATTCTCTCTGTGCTTGGACTGTCTTCTATACTTCGCACACTGTACAAATATAGTTAATAAACATTGGAGTCTGCTATGAAGCTTATGCTGTTAAATCTATCCACATGTCACTTCTATGAACTCTTCAAGAACTATTGACGTTGTCAGTCATTCTAGCATTCAAATGCCATATAAGTTTCAGAAGACATGCAAACTGCTTTTAGTCTGCAGAATGACATTATATGTACACATATTTTACATGAAAGTGATGCTACTGGATATTATTGATTCCTATAGAGGAAGAAATAGATTACCAGTTCTCCATTATGCGGGTCGTAGAATCTCTCCAGAAGCTGCACTGTGGTGCTTTTCCCACACCCGCTACTGCCCACTAGTGCCAGGGTTTCTCCTCTATTCACACTGATGTCCAGTCCCTGAAGTACAGACACTTCTACTCTGGTCGGGTAATTAAAGTGAACTCCTTTGAAGGTCACATTTCCATCACATTGTGACTGTAATAAATAAAGAATATGTCATGCAATAAATCTAGAAAGATGCATATTGCTGATATGTGAAAAACCACGAATTTCTGTGTGGAATATTATACTTCATAGTCACCATCTCTCCCTGTATATCAGAGATGACTCTCTGAACGGTGGGTGATCTCCCTGACTCACTGAAGTATTGGGCGATCTCCCTGATGCTGATTTGTTTTCCAGATGACATTGTGGTATGATGACAGAAATTGTGTCCTATTATTTCCCTGCATTGAGGTCTATGGAGGCGGCCATTTTCATGGAGGCCAAGACAATATTACTTCAATAATGGAGACAAAAATGAAAACTATACTTTGGGGTCATTCCATGCCAAAACATCACAAAAAAAAGTAACTTTTCAACCCGACAGTCTCAGATTTTCATGAAATTTGGTAGGATGGTAGATGACATAAAGTAAGTTTCATATGTAAAATATCAGCCCTCAGTGTTACATGGTGCTCACGCAACAGGGTTGCAAACATGACAAAGGTTGTAATTTTATTATGGTCATCTAAAATGAATCATAACTTTGCTTCTGATGTGTTCATGGTCTTGTTTGGAAGCTAAGGGACCATAGTTTCCATTAAAAATTGTTTTATAATTAAATATAAATTTTTGGTATTTAAAGGTCACATGATGGTTCGGAATCAAAGTAACGTTTGCACTTACGCAATCTACGTACAGAAATGGTACGTAGATAGCGTAAATAAGCTATTACGCATGCGTAGTAGCTCAATTCTTAAAACAACGTACGTAAGACGAAAACTACGTAACTGTTTATCCGGACTGATGTGTATGTTTAATTATGCCCTCAGGGGATGCGGGGTGGGGCCATGTACAAATCCTGCACAAGTGTCCCCTCTCTTGTTAAAACGCCCCTGCCTTTGGTGCAGTGTCTTGATAGAGCTATCACAATCTACCTGATATTCAGGTTCAGGGCCGTAACTAGAAATTGTAGCGTCAGGAGCGAGTAAGAAAAATGGCGCCTTCCCCCCCAAACTCTAGTTAATAACAAGGTAACTTTAAAATTTATTTACGGGTGCCGTACTTTCACTTTGCACCCTGGGCGACCGTCCCTATCGCACACACCTAGTAACGGCCCCATTCAGTCACAAGAAGTTGGCAAACATGTTATACATAGAAAACGTTCTTTTTATAAGCTACTTACAGGCTTGAGCCCATCGGTGCTGTAACTGTCTATAAGAGGCTCCTTCTCCAACAGACTGAATATATGAGCAGCTGACACTTTAGCTTTAGCGTAGTCTGGAGCGAAGGAACTGGTCTGACCCAAAGCCATTGCCCCGAATACAATGGCTGCAAACACTCTGCAATATAAAATCATTCATCAATGCAATATGTAATATTATTATTATTATTATTATTATTATTATTATTATTAATAATAATAACGTTTATTTATAAGGTGCCACACGGTATCAGCAGAGCTGTACAGAGGCAATAGCAAAGCCAGTAGTAACATATACAATACAATGATTAACAGAGAGTATAAAAACATAAGGAATACAATACAAGTAAAATGCAAAAATAAAATACAGTACAAAAATAGCGGGACAATATGTGGGGAAAATAAAGATGCTGGATATGTGTGTAGGAGCAGATGAATAAGGAGAGAGGTAGACAGTGGAGAGAAAAAGGTGGGAAGTGGTAAGGACAAGCTAGAGAGATGATGAAAGGAGGGAGGAGAACCCTCCTCATAAGAGCTTACATGCTAAGTGAGAGAGGGTGAACAAACATGATAACAGCCACCACTATGCAAAGAGAAACTGATTTGTATAGCGCTGCCTGACCAACCTGTGGCTTTCCACGTGAGCCTCAGCATGTTTTGCTGGCAAAGATATAGCTGATACCTTACAAAGCAAGCTAGGAGTCGTAGTTGACCAGGCTTGCTATAGAAGAACTAAGTTACATAGTTACATAGTTGATGAGGTTGATTAAAGACACCATCAAGTTCAACCTATTTTGGATCTCCTGCGATCCCTATCTTTATATTTGAAGTTAATCCATATGAAGCAACCTCCAAACTGTTGCAATCAGCAAAAGTAAGTAAGTAAATAAATAAATAAAAATCCCTGCTGACCCAAGATGGCCGTTCTATTTCTCCCTGGCTCCACTACTGTCCTTCATTTATATTTGCGGTCCTGGTAACCCTGGATGTCCTTTTCTGCTAAAAATGTATCTAATCCTTTCTTAAACATATCAAGTGAATCACAACCTTTTCTGGCAGTGAATTCCACATCCTGACTGCCCTTACTGTGAAGAACCCTTTCCTTTGCTGGTTGTGAAACTTCCTTTCCTCTAACCTTAGTGGGTGCCCCCGCGTCCTGTGTACAGTCCTTGGCGTAAAAAGTTCCTTTGATAGTTCTCTGTATTGACCCATGATGTATTTGTATATATTGATCATATCTCCTCTTAGACGCCTCTTTTCTAAAGTAAACATGTGTAAACTGGCTAGCCTTTCCTCATAGCTCAATGACTCCATACCCTTAATAAATTTTTTCGCCCTTCTCTGAACTTTTTCTAGTTCCACCCTCCTCTGAACTCTTTCTTGTTCCAAAATGTCTTTTTTATGGATTGGTGCCCAGAACTGAACTGCGTATTCAAGATGAGGCCTTACCAATGATTTATATAGTGGCAAAATTACACAGTTGGTACTGTATATTTAATGAAGTTTCAAAAGAGGAGCTTGCCCATGGTAATCAATCAACAGGGGCGTAGGCAGGGCGGTGTGGGCAGAGCGTGAGCTGATGAAGAGGGGAGGAGGAGCTGATGAGGGGGCAAGGGGGAGATGAAGGGGATAGAGAAATGACAAAGGGCAGATGATGGAGAAGAGGGGGGAGATGATGATGAAGGGGAAAGAGACTGTGGAGCGGGGTGATGAGAATGGTAAGATGATGAATGGCCACACCCCCAATATAGCACAGAGGGGGTGCCGCAACATACCCTTGCTCCGGGCACCATGGCAGCTAGCCACACCTCTGCCAATCAAATTACGACATTCATTTACCAAATCCTAGAAAATGATAGCTAAAACCGGATCTCACTTTTTCTCTTTAGAACAGGGTTGCTGACTTTTAAAACTTCCCCCCGGGAGAACCTGGAGGGAAGCCATAGATTTCTACCCGGGGGCGGAGCTTAATGATGCACTTTATGCAGATCATTAAGCACCACCCCCTGTCAATCACTCATGTAATCTCTAGTGTTTCAGGGTATGGGCAGGGTTTGATGACATCATCAAGGCCCGCCCATGCCTTGTAATGCTAGGGATTGATTGCTGGTGGGGTTTTTCAGGAGCTTTGCTGGCTCTCCTGGAATACCGGGAGAACTGCCCAAATTTCGTGAGTCTTCCGGATATTCCAAGAGAGTCGGCAAGCCTGCTTTAGAAGTTTAATGAAATATACCCCAAAAAGTTCAACTATATTATCCACATTTTGTAGTACAGGTTATAATAATTACGAACCAATGCATTGTACAGTTTATGCTATAGACCAGTGGTTCCCAAACTTTCTCAGTTCGAGGCACCCTTAGGGTCTCCATATTTTTTTTTCAAGGCACCCCTAAGACCAAAATACAATAGAATACAATAGGAAATAGAAACATTTTGAGGCACCCTGGTGAGAGCGTCGCGGCACCCCTGGGAGCTGCGGCGCACAGTTTGGGAATCACTGCTATAGACATAAGAATTTGCTTCCAGTGTTTTTATGTATGAATGATACATACGATGATACATTTGTCTTATTACCAGGCATAGGGCCTGATCCGGAGCTACGGCCACCGTCGCTAGTACGGCGGCCGTAGCCGTACTGCGCATGCGCCGGGCGGATGTTGCCCGGCGTCACTATGGAAACGTCCTCCAGCGTCCCTACACTCACGTTACTGCTGGTGGGGGGGGGGGGGGAAGG
>WWET01000843.1:88997-102201 GCA_011038615.1 Limnodynastes dumerilii
CTTACGCCAGGCGAAGCTAGGGTAGCCTTCAGCCGGCGTAAGGAAGGGGCCATACGCCCGCACAGGGGGAGTGTCGGGCCAGAGCAGCGATGTTACGCTAAACGCTACAGCGCTCAGTGTAACATCGTAGCTCTAGATCAGGCCCATAGTTACTAGAATAGTTGCATTATTATAGTGGAATTAAGGCATATAGGAGTAGATCCAGAAGTTCGTACGCGAGAGATTTTACGCTAGCCTATTAGTATTAGTATTTACTGCACATGCGCATGCCAGATGTTTTGCCACGCAACACTGAACATGCGTAGCAGCCTACTATTAGCAGCGTAACTACGAACAAAGGAGCGTGACAGCCATATGACACCCGAAATTACGCTTCAGAGGCGGGAGGGGCATTTAAATCCAACAATCTGGGCATACTTAGGTACTTACGTGTGTGCTGCCTGTACATATTTCAGTAGTTACGCTGTGTGCAGTTAAGGCAGGGTTTGGGAAGCGTAACATGTCCAAAGTATGTACGTGAGAAGGGAGTGCCTAGGGGAGTGCATAGTAAATACGCTACGTCTAAAACGTAATGGAAACATAGCTCTGGATCCGGCACCCAGAGTTATAAAGGAGGAAATATGGATGTTTCCCATGGCAACCAATCATATGGCATTTATTTTCCAGACACATCCTAAAAGATGATAGCTAGAATCTGATTGGTTATTATGGATAACATCACCACGTTTTCCCCTTAGAAGCTGCATTTTATAATAAAATAATCACATATTGTAGTACCCTTTATAATAATTATGAGCAAATCTATAGTTCATCCACACAGTATTCTATAGGCAAAGTATAGTTTCCAGTGTTGTTGTTATGTGTGTGCAGTAAATGATGTAATTCTCTTCTTACCAAGCATTAAATAAGTCACTCAGATACTTACAGAAACACGTCGTCAAACGTCATGAATCCTTCTGCCACTAGAAACGCCCCAAAGCGAAAACTCCCAGCGTACGCAAAGAACATGATGGCCTGAGACAGCCCATAGGTTAAGCCCTGCATGTGCGCTTTCTTCATAGAGTTCCTTAAACACAAGAATATGCACATGAGCCATTCTACCATGGATAATATGATAGACATAGGGGGTCTAAAGATGATCTGAAGATTGTATGGTGGAAAATTCAGATAATCAGGAGGTGATACTCGTAATGTTTAGAAAATATAATATATACAAGGTTTTCATATAATGGTATTAGTTTGGAAAAACTTGGCACGAAATTAACACCCTTTTAGTTAGACCATCCTATGATCCTGCCCCTTATCAACCTATGCAAATGAATGTCATAGAGATTGTGAAAGGGGACCGGATTCAGAGTGAAGTATAAGGAAAGTTATACCTGTGCAAAGCCATGTTGTATTTCAGGGGGATGGGGGGGTTGTTTATTGCTCACAGACACTGACCAGCTTTACAATTCAACATAGCTTTGCTCAGTTGTAACTTTCCTCCTGATTCACACTTATTTTTGAATTCTGGTACTGGACCAGCATTATCAAGGCACTGCACCATGGGGGTGTGTCCTGTACCACTCAAGGGGTGTGTCCTGTACAACTATAGGGGTGTGTCCTGTGAATAGCTCCACCCATGGGTGTGTTTGGTGCTGCCAGGGAAACTACTTTTAAATAATAATGGTAGCATCAGTATTTATTGATTGTTATATTGTCAGTGAATAAATGCTTTCAGTATTATTATGAAGACTGTGAATAGGAGATCCGCTGACTTCTTCATCTTTCTAGAGAAGATAAAAGTAGGTGACACTGCAGTTGATTAACAAGAGACCAAAGTTTATTTATCATTTCTGTCTCCATTTTTGCAGTCATGTTGTCTTAGATAACTTCCGGTCTTTGATTATATCTTGATCTTCATGAACGTGGCCGTTTTCATAGGTCTCTTTGGAACTGAAACGGCATCAGGGATATTGGCAAACACTTCAGGGAGTCAGGGAGATCATCACTCTTCAGGGAGTCTCCTTAATATTAGGAAGGGTTGGCAAGTATGTCTTTATTGAACTGCTGATTTTGCAAAAAAACTTATGTGAACTTTTACCAGTGTCCAACTCATGATAGATTAAAATATATGATGATGGGAGTAAGATTTCCCTGTTACTACCTGCACGGTCCCTCCAGTGTTTTTTCATACATGGTCTCAAATTTCTTCTCTCGGGTTAGGGATACAACTGTACGAATGTTCTCAATAGCATCAATAGCAACCTGCAGAGTAAAGAAAGTTTGAGGATAAAATAAATAAATTATTTAACATCATTTGACATCAGCCCCTGTCCTACCGAGCAGGTTAGATAAATTGTGATCAAGAGGATCAAGTCTTGTTTTATAAGCTATGTTCAAAGGAAACTGGTTCTCACTCTGTATTGTACTTAGTGAAAATGGGCCTGATCCAGAGGTACGCCCGCCGTCGCTAGGACGGCGGGCATAAGCGTAAGATCGGCTTTTCAGACGATCTGCGCATGTGCCGGGCAGATGTTGCCCGGCGTCGCTACGGCAACGCCCGATTGTGGATCGGGCATCCGTAGCCGCGGCATAGTAATGCTGGAGGGGGGGTCCCCCAGCGCTACTACGCTGTAGTAGTGTAGTGTAGGGAGGCGGGGGGAGGGTAATGAGGCTGGGAGGGCGGCGTTATCGTAACAACGCCGCCGTCCCAGCGTAATTATCTTCGCTTACTCCGGCTGAAGATAAGGTAGCCTTTAGCCAGCGTAAGCGAGGGGCTGAAGTTAGGGTAGCCTTCAGCCGGCGTAAGGAAGGGGCCATACGCCCGCACAGGGGGAGTGTCAAGGTAAGTGAACGCCGATACGCTGTGCTTTAGTAAGCACAGCGCATCGGCGTACCACTGGATCAGGCCCAATGTGTATATGCTGTCAGGGGAGGTACGGCTGAGTGTCAGACATTTACTGTTATGACAGATGCCTGATGGACACCACTAGAACTAAGGACGTCTGATGGACACCACTAGAACTAAGGACTCCTGATCGACATCACTGGATTTACGGATGCCTGCTCAACACTGCTGGATCTAAAGAAGTCTGACCAACACCACTGGATATAAGGAAACCTGATCAACACCGCTGGATCTAAGTACGCCTGCTCAACACCACTGGATCTAAGGATATCTACTCAACGATTCTTCGCTTGACTGTGACGAATGCTCGACACCTCCAGACTCCACATTGATGCCTGATCTACACCGAGGTCCTTCTCTTATGTGATGTGACACGTTGTGACGTCACATATAGGTAGAGCGTCATGGACTCATAAGAAAGATTCACAGACAGCTCATGCACTGGGAACGATTGTTTTTCAGAAGGTCTGCCTGTTCCTCAGCCGTCCATTGTCCATCCTGGTAGAGCTCTTCTGAAGCAGGTATTGGCAGTAGAAGAATGGTTCCGTGACTCACCAGTCTCCCTCTGCCGATACCTGCTCCTGAAGAGCTGAAGTGAGTACCTGCCCTGGGTCCCCTTCTCTCTCTCCGGGCTCAGGAGATAAGTCCCGGCAGTCTTCCCCTGATGGTGGCTCTGGTTGGAAACTCTATTTTCATTTATTTACTCTGACAGCATTTAATTGCTTATTATAAATATATTTCGTGATATCAAGATGCACGAGAGGACACAGAAGCAAAACATGTTCAGGAAGCATTTCTACCCTCACTGAAGGCATCTATCAATGTCATAGGTCAATACCGTGCAACGCCAAGGTAGAATTACAATGCGGACGACTCACTTTTCCAGCCACCTCTAAGTCAGCTTTGTCTTTTGTCGCATGTCCTATGAATAGTTTCATTCTGATAATGGAAGAAATGGTCAGGATCGGAATTATCCCCAGCAGAAGGAGCGTCAGCTGCCAACCGTAGATAAAAGATATAATAATGGCTGTGCCAATGTTCGCGATGTTCTGAGCAAGCAACGACAATCTGGCTCCGGTTGCCTACAGTAAATAATAGAAGGGTAAAACTGTTAGTTCACGTGTTAAAGCTAAACATGCTTTACCTAAAATAGGGTCAGATCAGATCTCTGGATCCCGTCCATACTGCATTCTGGTTGGAGGAAACCTGATCATGCTCATATAACTCCTGCATCTAAACAATACAGGTTGACTGATACAAATGAGACTCCATGTTCCCATCAGAAAGCCATGTAGAAAAATCATATGTCATATGATGAGGGGACATGTGTGCACAGGTAGCATATGAGAAAAATCAATGGGCAGGAGGTGGCACATGACAAAACTAGTGGGCAAGGGTGGTACATGATAAAATTAAGTAAGAAGAAGGCAGAAGACAACTAATGATCAAGAGTTGGCACATGAATAAACTAGTGGACAGGAAGTGGATTGGGTGACAAAATGTGTTTGGAAGGGATGAAATAAGTGTGTGGCATGAGCAATGGGCCACAGGTGACATGTGTGAGAAGATGAGGAAAATGGACCTGATTCACACAAGAAAATGCGAATTTAGGTGCATATAATAAATAATATATGCAAATACGTAGGTCTTAAGAACGTGACTGCTTTGAATCGGGTGGAGGGAGGCATTTAAATTAATTAGCCGCCCTACACACACACAAACACAACTAAGAACCTAAAGTTAAGGTAGCCCTATAGCATTCTTAAGTCGGTTAAGAAGCTAAAAACTGGGGTCGTCATGGAAGTCTCCTTGCTACTAGTTGAATATAAATAAGAACCTAAAGCCTTCTTAACTGTGAATCAGCTCCAATGTGAGGAACACTAATGATTAGAGGGGCATATGAGGCATTTATTTATTTGCCCTGGGCGCCATCAAACTATGGTAACACTTCAGTGACCGATATCGCATTGGCTGCTTTGCAGTAAGAGGTTGGCGATTATCTTTAGGGGTCACAGCTTGTAATATACTCACCCCTTGGACCTGTGAAGCGTCAGACGCCAGTCTTGTGGTTAAAGCACCAGTGCTGTTTTTGGGGTCATCAAACCAACCAATTTCCTGCAGTATTTGAAAGCTTTAATTAAAGACGGGTTTTAACCTTGATTAGATTGTTTCGCTATACATTCCTTTGTGTACCAGTAAATGCTGCCATAGTTGTAGAAATATAAATAAAAAGTGGAAAAAAATAACATACATCATTAGGGACCAGACATGGCACTATAGAGGGCACAAGCGGTGTGGTTGCTACAGGGCCTGGAGGAGAGGGGGGTTCCGTGGTAGCTGCTCGCTCTGCACTATAAGCAAACTGTCAGAGGCTGACAGCTTAAAACAGCACTCGGCACTCCATGTATGAGTGTATGTACGTATAGTGCTGTAGCTTCTGCTTCTTCGGTGCGGCTATTTCAGAAATGACCTACTAAGCATGTGTAGTAGTTCATTTACACAATCTACGCACCAGTTAGGAATGTAGATTGCCTCTGTGCGGTCTTTAAAGACCTAAATATGGACTTAAGCTGCCTCGGGATTGATTAGGTAGAAGTGTGAGGGGGGAGGGATTTAGATTAGCCGGGGAGGGGCAATGTCTGTGCATAGTTTCCTTCTTAAGAAGGAGACATTGCACGGTTAGATAAGGTAGCTCTATGGCACTCGGGTTCATGGCTAGACAGGTGAGTTAGGTGTGGATCTGTCCTCACTCTACCTGTGAATAATGTCCATTGTGCCCATGTCAGGGACCTTATATAGCAGTGGATACATTTTAAAACAAAACTCAGGCATTGCTTCTCATAAAAGTTATCAAATGATGACGATATCTAATAAGGAAACTGTTCTTTGAAGTAAGGGATCCCTGAAGCACAAGGTAAGCTTAGAATTCAATTAGACATGAAGAGGAAAACACCCGTGCAAATGCGTCTTTAAACTTCTCTAGAAGTTACCAAATGTCTCTAAATGTCACAGCAGCAAAGTAATTTTACCATCTGTAAATAGTATTAAATTCCATTAAAAAAACAAGCATACAAAACAAAAACAGACCAACCTGTCGTAACATGGCTTTGAAAGTCAGAAGTCTGAGTCTCTTTGTAAGAATCTCTCCGGCTTTTCCAAATGTAAAACCCTGGCAGAACGAAGAAGAGAAAATTAAACAAGAACAATAATAACAATAATAATAATAATAATAATATATATCATTATAATAATATACAATAATATCTAATAATAATAATATCTAATAATAATAATAATAATAATAATAATAATAATAATAACTAATATAATGTTGGAGAGACACCTTGATCAGGCCTAATAAAAATAATAATAAAAAAATATATAATAATAGTCTGGGACATGTGTGTACTTTTTAATTTGACCATATAATCACAACTAACAAAAAAAAAAAGTACAAAGATACAGAAAAGAAAAACTCATTTTTTGGACCAGGTTATTTAATATTAGCAGTATTTCCCATCACTTTCTTATCTAGCCATAATCTCACCACCACTGTTGTTTCACATTGAAAGTAACAATACTACATTCATATCTCCTAATAACCTTTAATATAAAATCATAGCAATATAATGGTCCTGGTGTGGATCCCGTCACCACCTCCTGTCTCATAGGTTCCACCTTTTTTTGCCTCTTATTTGTAATTTGTAATTTAAGCTGTAGAAACAAGTCACATACCTGAAGGAAAAAGGTAATAAAGGAAATCAATCCTAGTGCCAAAAAGAGCAAAGAAAAGATGTTACTTTTTGCTCTGATCTCATCTGCCTGCCCTGCAAATACCTGAGAAAAGGGAAAAGACACAAAAGACAGGTAAAACCATTGCATGTTTGTTGATATTGAATGAATAAAATCTCATTCTAAATCTCACATATTTTCGACAATCCCAGTAAGTGATTAACAGAACGATAGTTCCCATTATGAGGTATTACATTATAATATAGAAAACAGGCCCAGTCTACCTGTGTCTCTCTGGGTGTTGCCAAACTACTATTTCCAGCATGCTTTATCGGGTATCAGCTATACCCATGCAAACAAAGCATGCTGGGACTCTTAGTTTCCCAACACCCACTGGTTGGCCAGGCCTGTCAGAAAAGTCTATGTGACCGAACATCGTGATTGGTTGCTATGCATTTGTCAGTTTCCTACTAATCAAGTCCCCGGTAAATCTGAGAGACTTTTCAATCTTGTATCCCATGGTACCTGGAACACCAGGCATCCTCCACTTGCATCCCATCCTGAATCTCAACAAATGTTAGTAAATATGGGCAATTTAGTTTGTTTGAAAGGCTTAAATATATCATCATATGATTGCCAGTGTTTCCAAATGAATATCATGGAGATTGTGGCCCGCATATACACAATCTACGTTCTAAAACGCTACATAGATTCCGTAAAATAGTTACCACGCATGTGTAGTAGCTATTATTGGTAAATTAAGGACGTATGCGCAATACGTCCAGCATTGTGAATCCGGGCCTGTGTTAGCAGTATTAAGATGCTGCACAAAGGGGGTGTGTCCTGTACCACTAAAGGGGTGTATCCGGTGCCACCAAAGGGTTGTGTCCTGTGATTAGCTCCACCCATGGGTGGGTCTAGCGCTGCCAGGAAAACGATTTATCAAAAAAATGGCAGCATCAGTACAGTATTTATTGATAAATTGGCAGTGAATAAATACTTTCAGTATTATTGTGCAGACTGTGAATAGGATCTGCTGACATCTTTATCTTTATAGAAAATATAAAAGTAGGTGCCACTGCTAAATGACCTTCATCGAATGCAGACGTTGGAGTAAAGGAAACAACAATTGCAATATAACACGTCTCTATGTTTGGTCACATGTAATGAAGTCAGGTTTGCCACAGAAAGAAAGTGGTCTTTCCCTTAACAAACAACCATATTTCCTTGTACTACTTAACGCATCAATCTAATTGGTTTTTAAGTGCATTATTTACAGTACATATGGCTGTAGAACAGCTTTTCATTAAATATCAGAAAGATTAAAAAAAATGGTGTGTATTGTGGGCACTAAATATCTGACACTCTATTTAATTGTTGGTTGTCTACAAGGCAAACACTATCACATATATAATATATAATATGGGTATTATAGCAATACCGGCTACAAAGCAATAACAGAAATCCAAAACCAAGAGACAAATATATTTCACAGAATATCCTTACTCCAATAATCCTGGAGAAGATAATGGCGAAGGCAGGGCGGGTACCGCCATTGATAATTGCGCAGATAAGCCCCACCACAAAGTACGGCCATTCCGATTTGTTCAGTTTCATGACTTTGAAAAACGAAACTGGAGGAAGATCTTCATTCTATGAACATGAAAGATAAGCAATATTCTATTATCATAATTCTGTATTCATACGACGAAGGAAAAGAAAAATGAAAACAAGCCGAGCACTACCGACCGTATTCAGAGATCCGTTTTATAAAAGTACGCAATTATACGCACGCACGTAGCAAGGCCACACCCCTGACACTCCCCTCACACTGACGGGTTGTCTGACTTACGAGTGCCATAGGGCACCTTTATGTCTACGCGTGTAGTTACGGGTGTACTTCAAGGTATGAACGTGCGTATATCTAACCACGCCGTTGAATCCCCATTTAAATGCCCTCCCCGCCTTGTCTCATGTAACTTTTCAGGTATGTATTTCAACCCTGCCCCTCCGTACGTATGTCCCCAACCGCGAATCACATGTCCGTACCCAAAGCACTTACGTGCGTATATTCTAAGTCTGGTAGTAAAACACTGATTTTCGTAGCGGCGATTCGGGCGTCCGTATACTTTGCGTTTTTACCGACGAAGGGGCGTGTTTATATTATGAAGTTCGTTTGGACG
This sequence comes from Limnodynastes dumerilii, assembly GCA_011038615.1. Taxonomy (NCBI): domain Eukaryota; kingdom Metazoa; phylum Chordata; class Amphibia; order Anura; family Limnodynastidae; genus Limnodynastes; species Limnodynastes dumerilii. The sequence continues at coordinate 97,806 of WWET01000843.1, forward strand.
CTGGAGTTAAGGAATATAGGTGGGGGGAGCCATTTAAATTGTACAGTATGGGCGTGCTAAGCGTCGTTCATACGCAATGAACGAATGGACGGCCGCGTCATTTATACGCAATGAACGTACGGACGGCGCGGGAACAAACACAAAAGTTAGGGTAGGGTTTGGCGAGCGTATGGAAGCTAAACTAGGTACGAGCAAGGGGAGTGCCTATTGCCGTGCATCGGTGGTACGTTCGGCGGTAATACGCTACGCACACCAGCGTAGGTCTGGATCAGGCCCGTTATGTATAAATTATATCTCCTGATTCTCCTGTGAATATATATTTTGGTTATTTGTGAAAAATACAAATAAAAGAAGTCGGGTGAATTTTCTGGCACTGTGCATGATGCTGCTATTACGATGATGATAATGATGATGTACTTGTTACATACATGACCAGTTTTCTCACCATATCTTTATTCTCCTCCTCCTCCTCTTCCTTGTCCTGTTTAGCTGCTGTTTTCCTGAAGCTATGTCTGCTTGACTTTCTCCTCACTAGTCGGACATCTGCTTCATTCAGATCTGAAATGTTTTCATTTACTGCTTCTTGGTCTTCAATGTGGTCTTCAGCATCTACAGTCTACAGAGGTAAAAGAAAGACATTAAATAAACCATCACTATACAACTATCCCCCAAACATACACATACAAACACACACACACACAAACAAAAAAACACACACAAACAAAAACACACATACACAAATACATACACAAACAAAAACACACACACACAAAAATACACACATACATACACAAACAAAAAAACACACACAAACATACACACACACTCCTAGTTATTTTGGATGAAACCAATGTATTATCATGATATCAATTGATTAGATTTATACATTGATTTATTATGTGATTTTATTATTATGTTTATCTGGGGGGTAGAACATTTTTTTTTTACACACACAATACATGCCGCAGTAGAACCTTGACATGCTGGCACTTGTGGTAGTACAAAACACTGCATGCCCTGTCTGCCAGCATGCCAAGGATTAATGGCAGCCCTGTGCATGCTGGCCCATGTATTAACACCTAACAAGGGGATTTTTAAACATGTTTTATTCGGCACAGGGCACAGGACAGCACCACTTTCAACCTTCAAACTGATGGCTAATAAAGCTTAATTTGGCGTTTTGGCAACAAAACCACTGATAATGGAGGAGGTGATTTTAAAGTCAAGACAAAAAAAACCCTTAGTAAATTTGGCCCCTCAGATCTGAAATGTTTTCATTTACTGCTTCTTGGTCTTCAATGTGGTCTTCAGCATCTACAGTCTACAGAGGTAAGAGAAAGACATCAGATAAACCATCACTATACAACTATCCCCCAAACATACACACACAAACACACACACACAAACAAAAAAACACACACAAACAAAAACACACACACAAACATACACACATACATACAGAAACAAAAACACACACACACAAACATACACACATACATACACAAACAAAAACACACACACACAAACAAAAAAACACACAAACAAAAACACACACACAAACATACACACACACACACACACACACACAAACATACACACACACTCCAAGTTATTTTGGATGAAATCAATGTATTATCATGAAATATATAAATATTATGTAATATTTGTACAATTGATTAGATTTATACATTGATTTATTACATGATTTTATTATTATGTTTATCTGGGGGGTAGAATTTTTTTTTTTTTACACACACAATACATGCCGCAGTAGAACCTTGACATGCTGGCACTTGTGGTAGTACAAAACACTGCATGCCCTGTCTGCCAGCATGCCAAGGATTAATGGCAGCCCTGTGCATGCTGGCCCATGTATTAACACCTAACAAGGGGATTTTTAAACATGTTTTATTCGGCACAGGGCACAGGACAGCACCACTTTCAACCTTCAAACTGATGGCTAATAAAGCTTAATTTGGCGTTTTGGCAACAAAACCACTGATAATGGAGGAGGTGATTTTAAAGTCAAGACAAAAAAAACCCTTAGTAAATTTGGCCCCAAATGTAAAGAAACTCCCAAGGTACAAAGTAGCAAGTTATTACAGTACAAACCAGAAGACCCCTAGATGAAAAAAAAACTCACACATGTATATATTACATGTGTGCAGTGTTTGTAAAATAAATCTTTTGGCCTTTTTCATTTTTCGGTGCTGTAACACATACATTCTTCCAAAACATTACTCCACTTTCACATCCAACTCCTGTGTTGAAATGTTTTGTTTCTAAAGTCCACAATATAAGAAGTTGGGTTGATTCTGAACACTGGAGAAGTAATGCCCAGTAGTACTGCATTATTTGAACAGTTGGGGCAGTAAAACTATAACATACAGAACACCTGAAATTATGATATATGCTGGTCATTAATACCGTATGTCATGGACAATAATAACAGGTGATTTATATAAAGATCAATTTTATTTCAAAATTACCCCACTTTAATATATTTTCATGAATGACTGAATTCCAAATCAACATAATGGTAAAGGGTGTACTAGAAATAACAGGAGTGTGTGTTACATTTACCTGCATGGTGACCAGTTTGTAATAGATTCCCTTCTTTTTCATGAGGTCGCTGTGACTCCCTTGCTCAGTGATGACGCCATTGTCAAACGCAGCAATAGAATCTACGTTCCTGATTGTGGATAAACGATGGGCAACTATGATGGTGGTCCGACCCTGTCTGGCCTATACATAGCAGAGAAACAGTAAACAATATATACAACAACAATATACAATATATATATATTATATTATAAATATGCCTATTTTGCCTATTATTGCCCAGTTACGGTCACAACGGTGACAGTTACCACATCAACCATGAACAGCCAACACTATAACATCATCGTTATCCTTGTTGATTTATCTGGTTTATAATATCATGTACCATGGTACCCATTATAACACCAACATAAAATGTTATCAAATTAAAGTAAATTCCTCACCTTTTCCCCGCTTAATCTTCTGTATCTCCTTCTGCCTACTGCTTCCTGCTGCCTGTATCTCTATTCTGTCCTGCCCCTCTGTTTGTCTTCTTCTCTTCCTTTCTGTCCCTCCATCCAGTCTTCCTCTATTCTGTCCTGTGCTCTTCCTCTGTCTTCTTTTCTTCTCTCCTGTCCTGCCCCTGCCTCCAGTCCTCCTCCAATCCTGTCTTGTATCCTGCTGACCGTTACTGCATGGTATATAACCCTATATGTGTACTGCCACAATATATATAAGCTTAAACTACAGCTGCATGAACCTGCACACGCCTACATTGGAATCTTCACTTCCCTTCTCCAGTCTGAAAAGGTGCAACTACACCTCGCAAAACCATGACGGGTTGCAGTTGCGTTGTGGCTCATCTCTAAATGAGAGCGAAAAGAAAAGCTCTTCTGTTTATGTATGCCGTAAGCAAAATTGGACCATAGTTTACTTGCATGCAAATCAATAAAACATTGCAACATGGTTTTTCTAGGTGCAGATTTGCACCTTTTTGGGCAAATCTAAAAGTATCAGTATCAGTCCCATTGTCTTTACCAATTACCAATACCATGTTCACAGCAAAATTGCTGTATGGAAAGTTACTTTATTTTATATTTGTTACCTTATCCAGGGCTGCCTGAACGACTGCTTCACTCTCAGAGTCCAGAGCAGAAGTGGCCTCATCAAGGAGGAGGATTTTGGGGTTGCGCACCAGCGCCCGCGCAATAGCGATTCTCTGCTTCTGTCCTCCACTCAGCTGTGCTCCTCTTTCTCCCACCAGGGTGTCAAATCTCTGGGAATCCGAGATACATATTGCATAATCAAAGATCCATATTAACAACCTGATGTATCAGCAGATGCTCACAGTGACCTATAATACTATAATAATACAGGTGAAACTCGAAAAATTAGAATATCGTTCAAAAGTTCATTTATTTCAGTAATTCAACTTAAAAGGTGAAACTAATATATTATATAGACTCATTACATGCAAAGTGAGATATTTCAAGCCTTTATTTGTATTCATTTTGATGATTATGATTCACAGTTTATGAGAACATCAAAAGCTACATTTTACAAAATTAGAATATTACATTAAAATAAAAAGAGAGGTTTTTAAATACAGAAATGTCAGCCCTCTGAAAAGTATAATCATGCATATGTGCTCAGTACTTGGTTTGGGCCCCTTTTGCACGAATTACTGCCTCAATGCGGCGTGGCATGGATGCTATCAGCATTCTTCCAAAATTAGAATATTAAAATAAAAAGAGAGGTTTTTAAATACAGAAATGTCAGCCCTCTGAAAAGTATAATCATGCATATGTGCTCAGTACTTGGTTTGGGCCCCTTTTGCACGAATTACTGCACTGCC
>WWET01000843.1:121245-131303 GCA_011038615.1 Limnodynastes dumerilii
GGTCGCCGATGAGGAGGGGGGGAGAGAGAGAGAGAGAGAGAGAGAGAGAGAGAGAGAGAGAGAGAGAGTCTGAACTACGAATAACAAACTATAACTATGAAAACAGGAAGGAGTAGAGATTATGAGAGAGGGTAGAATGAGGGGGAGACGAGGAAGGAGACAGAGACAGTGAGAGAGAGGGGAAGAAAGAGACAGAGAGGGGGAGAGAGAGAGAGAGAGAGCATTGACAATGAGAAAACAACAAAATGCTTTACTAATAAGCCACACAGAGCCAGAGTTGTGCAATACAATCCTTACCTCAGATCCCCCTAATGAGTAATCTCAGTTCTCCTCCTGTCACACAGCAATGAATGAGCTTGAAGCTCTTATACCCCTGACCAGGAATGATTGTGAGGAGGCGCCAATACTGTAGCCCTTCCTACCCCGAGGTAAGGGGGTCACACTATATACAGTATGAATGGAGTAGCTCCACCTTTACTCAAATACAAATACTGATAGGGTCTGTTCTACACTCTGTGTGCCTGGGCTAGTGTTTTTTGTAATTCTTACCTGGGTAATAGTACACAGCCTGTGTGGTATTGCAGGCCCGTTGGAACTATAAGTCCCAGAATGCCTGGGATATAACCCTGGGTAACAGTTGACCGGATCGAAAAGTCTGCTCCCACTGTGGTCTGTTCACCGCAGCATCGGAGTTCTGTTAGTGGATCACAATGATCCTAAGGTCTGTACGTGCGAAAGGAGACCTCTTCCCTTGAACGTAGGGACTTCAGAATGTAATAGGACCGGTGCGTAACTGAGAATCATACGTAAGGGCTTAACCAATCATTAACTCTACAATTTTAATACAGGCCCCACACCCTCCATATGCACACGCTCTACACATAGTGGATCGTCTTGATCCACCTTCGGAAAAGCTTCCAGTGTGGAAGCCTGAATCCTGAGGATCCAGGTGGATGCTGGAAGCCACAGCATGTGTAGCACTGTAATGCTGACGTGTTGTGTCTGTCTCTGAACGGTGCAAGTCTCTGCATCGGTGCCTGTCATTACGAAGTAGGGACAGCCGAAAGTTGCTTTTCGGTTGTCTCTATTTCAAATGACAGCCATTTTAGATTTTTTTTATGAGTGGGTGAGTATATTCACCCATTCAGGGGATAGAATAGTTACTTACCTTTCAGAGCTCCAGGGGATCGATTGCTACCGAGGCATAAGCAATCGATATCCCAGTCAGTTCCGAACTGGCTGGGAGAGAACGGTCCTATCAAAATAGGGCTGCTCGCAACGGGGACCCACACTCATCTCTGAGTTTGGAAACGCTCATATTTTGGAATTCTCAGTCTGGTCCAGTATATTTAAATATGGAAATGATTTATTATTAATAGACAATAACAGTTATGGAGTTATGGTAAATTTGCTGGTAATACTTTTAGTGCCAACTACACAAAGTCTGAATATTGGGCATTGGTAGGTGCTAGACTTAGTGGGTTAAAGGACCTTTGCTGATGTCATGACCATGTGACATAACTATATAGAATAGGCTAAATCCAAGTTACCTGAACGATAGGTCCTTTAGCTCATCTTGATCTAGACTCAATCATTGGACAACAACCAGTGGCTAATTTCCCCTGTCCCTAGGGGCTTGCTGACGGTTGACTAAGCCTAGTGACAGGGTACTTGACACTTGTATCAGGCCCAGGCCATCCAAAGGGCTCTGGCTATCAACAATGGTAACACAGGTCTCAGATCCCAGTGAAAGGACTCTTGGCTATGCAGCAGAAAGCCAAGCCAAGGACATCCAGAAAATCTTTTCTGACTTCTTGATGATTGAGATGGTTTTCCATAAGGAGGTGGTGGTGGGGGGGTGGTCATGTACCAAGAGCGTTGATTGTGGTCAAAGAAACTTGTTGATGGGTGACAGGGCTGTAAAGAAAAAAATGTAGATGCTGGATATCATATACTGCAAAGTACACTGACGCATTTCTCCCGATAAAGGTTTTTTTTTCAAAGAGTACTCTTACTCTTTGAAATAACCCTTTACTGGGAGAAATGCATCAGTTCTTGGCAGTGACTAACCCCTTGTATATGATATCCAGAATCTATATTATTTTCTATACAGACCTTTAATACCAGCACTTAGCAACTCAGTTACCACTGCTGACTTATTCATTATCCACTACCGGTGCCGTAACATCAGCTGGGTTTCCGCTATTTCATCAAGCGTTGGAGCATGATGCTCATGCTAGAAAAGGCATCTGTTCTTGTCAACATGCTCGGTGCTGGAGCTTGCTGCTCGCGCTAAAGACGGGACAATTGAATTGTCAGCTTCATCTGTATGCGTTTATACGAACATCTTACCCATTCGAAAGGTACCTCTTACCCTGGTTCCATGAGTACCCATTGATTGCTTATTAGTGCTCAAGTGCCTCCTCTCTTTCTGGGACTAATTCTTCCCTTCCCTTTATTGTAACCCTAACACCCCCCATGGACAAATTCTCCCCATTGACTCCCCTATAATACTCACTCATCTGGTCCGGTGAAATGGGTCTGCAGCGGCAGCGGTTTCCGAGATAACGTCTGGGTAAGTTGCAGAAAAATAAATTCATTCATTAATAAATTCTTCCAATTAGCATTTTTTAATAGAGAAAGACGAAAATGAGCTTTCTGCGTCCTCCTCCCATCATGGGCACACCCTGTGCTCAAGCCCCTCGTCCAGGCCTACATTTGAAAATGCTTCCATGTGGATATATGCACGCTCGCCATTTTTTTCCGTTCACATAGGGCCGTATTCAGAGAACCATTTTCACATGGAGTTGCGTGCGTATTTTTAGATAGTTTTCAACTGCGCATGCATAGTAACTTATTTTATGTAACGCAAAAATACGCACGTGAAAATTTAAATAAAAATGGGCGGGGGAAGGTATTTAAATGAAGGTATGTGGGCACGACAATCATGAATCGCACATTCGGAGGACACATTTCCGGCTCACGGGCTCGAGCGAACGTCCGCATTCGCCCGTCGTGCGAATTTTCGTAACGCTGGATCAGGCCCAATGCCTCAAAGAAGTGATATTTATAAATAATCCAATTTTATTCCATTTGTAGTAATCTTGAATACATGGGATATTTACATTCAGTTTGCTGTGACACATCAATAATAAATAGAGAAGAAAACAATGTGTATCAGCAATGTGTCCCATTCAGGTGTAATTTGTCCTGCGGTGTCATTGAATGTGACATGATGTCATTGTCACTAGCGGCCCCTACAGAAAGCAAGGGAGGGCATGATTTGTGTTAATATTTAAGGTAGATAAGGGCATACATTGCAGCACGTTAATGACTCTTTACACTCATTCTGTTCCCTCTATACATTCACAATGAGTGACATCACTGTGGGTGAGAGCATCACACTGTACAGTCTCAAGGTCGATACACTGGCAGCAGGCCAAGCCTCGAGATATCATTGCTCAGTGTGCTCAGCGCTGTGTTTGAAGTTGCACATGTCCAGGCATGTTCATAGTCCACATAATTTACTTGATATGGTAATATTGGGGCTGATTCAGAGATGCGACTGCGAAAAGATCGCAAATATATGCATCTAATGTTAAGATCTTAGTAGGTTCCAGCCCACTGCATAAAGAGTCACTCCCCTTGCAAACAGCGGTGGATCTTAAACTTAGACCACCATTGACTAGCCCTAACTCTACGCTGTCATTTGGGATCTTAAGTGACGTGGTAGCGTTCATTTAAGATCCTAAGTGTCAGCCCGTGCCCACTTTCCCTCATTTCCCTGCCTCCCCCCGCCCATTTCCATGCAAATCCTTAAGAACTTAAAGATTCGCTGCACTTAAGATCTTAAGTGCTTGCGTGCGATTCAAACTTACGCTCTTAGCGAATGTACGCTCCTAACTGCTACGTAGACGGCGTTGCACTATTACTACGCATGCGCAGTAATGCAAATTTTCTAAGATCTTAAATATATGCTCCTAAGTGCCGTGGAAATCGTATCTCTGAATCAGGCCCATTGTGCCAGATTCTTTGCCATGTATAGGTTTTAATACATTGCTGTTGGCCACACAATAGAGTGATTATCGGCCCAATCATACAATTATCGGTGGAGGAGACTATTGATCGCTGTAGTGTGTGGTGCTAATGGATCGTCCCAGAAAGGCTAAGGTCCAATAATCTCGTCATTCAGGATTTCTAAATGATTATCGCCTCGGGCGGGTGATCCTGTAGTGTGTGTGGGCAAGTCTAATTATCGGAGCCTGTACCTCCACCTCCTGGCATCTGTCTTACTCCATAATTACTGGCAGGTACAGCAGTAATACAGATTGACAGGGCTTTCAATACTATAGTACTGCTATACATGCTGCTATTTATGCCGTCACACAGATAGGGAAACTACGCCCACGAGGTGGCGGAGCCACACATGAGGTAGAGTTTCTCTGACAGCCAGACAGCCAATGAACTAGCTGCATGGGTCTCCTGACAACATGAAGAAGAGACCTGTGTAGCCAATCAGTGCAGAGATTGAGAGGAGAAGTTACTTATAATTTATAACAAAACATTTTTCCAGTAATATTTCCATAAAAATGGCAGCAATGATGTGAATGACACGATGTGAAATGAAACAGAGTTATCAACTATTATACTGTATTTTTTTAGTTGCTTCCATTGGGCCGTATTCAGAGATCCGTTTACGAGGGGAGTTGCGTGCGTGTTTTTAGGATCGGATCAACTGCGCATGCGTATAACTTTATTTACGTATTTTACGTAGACTATACGCACATAAGTGCCTAACGGACGTACATGTGAATCGCACTTGAGGACATACGCTTAGAAATCCGACATACGGGAAAATTTACATAAAAGTGGGCGGGTCTTGCTTAAATTTATGGATGTCTGAGAAGTCCTAAATTTCTAGTAGTAGGTACTGTGCACACCTTAATAGCGGCGCTTTCCTATGTGTACCCTCTTGGTCACTTAGAAATCTTGTGTATTGACTATGTTTTTGCTGCTTGATGGAGCACCTCCCAGATTAGGGAGTTTTTGTTCCTATTTGTGATTTAGTTTGGTGCGGCAATTTTGTTTAATTTTCTACAATATGTGGGTTATGGGTGATTCTTTGTAAGGTCCCCTTTCTGTAATATTGCCTGCACAAACTAATTAAATCTAAAGATTCTATTTTTGTGGCTTAACATTGTGGTAAGAATATGACTAACATTGATTTCAGTATTTGTGGTGATATAACTGAAAGGAACAAACGATTAAAACAACTGACAGATGATTTTTTGTTGGAAGACATTAGCAATCCTGTAGAAAGGGAGAAAAACTGGCCCAGAATGTTAATCTCTCTGAAACGTCTCCTTATAAAACAAACTAAAACCTTATGGAACTTGTCCATGAGTAATAACTATTTAAAACACAAAATCACGCCAAGGGGCTTGAGACCCTTAGTTTTCCCTGCTTATGAATTAGCAACCCCCGCCCTCACTGATGAATGGGAATCCATTCTAACTAAATGCTCAAGTGACCTCCTTACGGTATTAATTAAGGATGATGAATTAAAGTTAACTAAACTAGAACAAGACATCCATAGGGCCTCAGAGGACTTGAAGGAGTTTGAGAAACTTGACTCCTTTCAGTCACAATATAGCAAATTTAAAAATGATGTAGACAATTTTGAAAAAAACATTATGTATAAAAAGAAATCTAAATTTTGGAGAGACAAAGAAGATTTCATACAGAAAAGAGTATATACATGGCGTGAAACGTTTGATAAATCTAGGGGCCAATTTATACGCAGCACGCCATCGAGTTCTGAGGCAGAATCTACGGATGAGGAGGACACAGTGAATAGAAAAACTAACAACATGTCTGCTAGTACATTTGTTCCTTTTTTAGGGTTAAATACCCATCAGCCAGGCATGGCCACAAGATCAGGAGGGGCGGATCCAAACGTCAGAAAAAACAATTACCAACTGTTCAACAGGGGGCGACAGAGAGGACGGAACAGGAGACGCTACTAGCAGGTAAAGAAAGTTCTGATCGGTTACAAGTGATTAATTTATCTACCAGAAGTCTTGATGTAGCTCATTTAACTGCTTTGGGCAAAGGTTTGTCCTTTTCCCCAGTGGCCAAATTTGAACGTTTTCCATGGGAAAGGGATTTAAATTTATTTTTAAGAAAATTGGCCCTTCATAATATCCATTCATTCCCGGATGGGGAACATGGGGTATCTTCATCGTTTTTTGATAATGATGATCTGGATGCTCTAGCGGTGTTAAAGAGCTTGTCTGCAGAGAGCAATGTTGTACATCCCCCCAGGAAGAAATCTTCTTTCTTTCCTGATTTAACGAGGTTCCCAGAGTTATTAACATTCAAAAATATGGTTTCTAAAGATCTAGATACTCTGTTCACAAGATCTAAGGGTATTAAAATTAAGCAAAATATGACCAAACAAGAACGCTTAGCCTTACAAGAAATACAGTCCTGGCGTGATATTGTGGTGAAGCCCTCGGATAAGGGGGGCAATGTCGTGCTATGGCCGGTTGACATGTATATTGCCGAAGCAAACAGACAGTTGGAGGATGTATCTTGTTACAGCCCTCTCTTTTCCAACCCCTCTGAGGATTTTTTCAGATCTTATTCGAAACTAATTTTGGAAGCCAGACAAAATAATATCATTTCATTAAAGGATTATGAGTATTTAAATGTAAAACATCCCAGGGTAGCAACCTTATACCTCTTACCTAAGATACACAAAAATTCCATTACACCTCAGGGTAGACCGATTGTATCTGGTAATAGTTCACTCACAGAGTGTGCCAGCAAATATGTGGACTTTTTTCTACGCCCCTTTGTCGTATCCCTACCTTCATACCTTAGGGATACCTCTGATTTACTTGCCCACATTACTGACCTACAGGTTCCAGTTGGTACGTGGCTTGTGACTCTCGACGTGGAATCATTGTACACGTCCATTCGCCACGACCAAGGTACCGATGCGGTTGGCTACTTTTTACGCATGAATAAGGATGTACAACACAATGAATTCGTAATTGAATTATTGCGGTTCATATTGACCCATAACTTTTTTACCTTTGGTGGTAAGTTTTACCTGCAAACGAGGGGCACAGCGATGGGTACATCCTGTGCCCCCTCGTATGCCAATCTGCATCTGGGCAAGTGGGAGCAGGATGTCGTCTTTGGCGGAGCCAGCGAGCAATACACTTCTAGTGTGCTCGTCTGGCTCCGCTATATTGACGACATCCTGCTCCTATGGCAAGGGGATGAGTCCTCTTTGGATCAGTTTTATGATTCCTTGAATTGTAATAATTACAACTTAAAACTCACAATGTATAAAAGTCTGTCCAAAGTGGACTTTTTGGACGTGACTATTAAAATTGGACCAGGACAGGTCTTAGTCACGGAATCGTTTCGCAAGTCCACAGCCACTAACAGTGTTCTCCACTACGAAAGTTTTCACCCTTTACCAGTTAAAGACAACATACCAAAGGGTGAATATTTACGTCTTAAACGAAATTGTTCAACTTTGATGAGCTTTAAAACAAAGGCTAAGGAATTGCAGATGCGGTTAATCTCTAGGGGATATAGTCGGAACCTCTTGAGACGCACATACAATTCGGTGGTTGCGATTCCAAGAGACGAACTTATATACCCTAAGAGGAAGACCCCAACTGACAAAAAAGTACGTTTCATTGGGGATTTTTGCCATCATTCAACTTCAATCGTTCAAATACTGAATAAACATTTGCCCACAATCACGTGTAATCCCATTTATCAATCAGTGGTAGGGGATAGGGTCTCTATGTGCTGGCGGAGATCCAAAAACATAAAGGACTCCATTGTTAAAAGCCATTTTTCAGTTTCCAACTCATCAATTTTGACATCTAAAGGATCATACCCGTGCAGCACTTGTAAAGGTTGTCCCTTCATGTCTAAAACTTTGAATTTCCGGGATCGTTATCTTACGATCCATTGGATTAAAAACTTGTACAACTGTAATTCCCAAAATGTGGTTTATGTTCTTGAATGTTCATGTTTACTAAGATATGTTGGGAAAACCAAAAGGAAGTTCAAAATCAGACTTTTGGAACATTTGGGCTCCATACGTAATGCCCAACGAGATAAAAATAACTTCAAGACCCTGTCCCCCATTGCAAAACATTTTTTACTTAAACATAATTCTAATTCTCTGGGCCTTAGAGCCTTTATAATTGACCAAATTCGCAGTGACATACGTGGGGGGGATGTGGATAAGATTTTGCTCCAAAGAGAGCTACATTGGATCTTTATGCTCCAAACTTTATATCCATATGGCTTAAACGATGCAGCCAATTTTTCAGTATTTTTACAGTTAGGGGATATAATGCCCTTTCTGAGTTTTTTGGGGCAGGTGTATCTACAAGCTCTATTTGAAATCTATTATTGTAATTAGAGGGGTATTATTTAGATGTGATGCATGTAGAATAAACACTTATTTCTTGAATAAACGTCTACCAAAATATATCCATTCATCGTATACATGCCTTTTTTTATTAATTACGATGTTGTACATTTTTTGATCCTTATAATTTATTTTTTAGATATTTGATCCAGGTATAAGGAGAATGTACGTAAGTTCTGTCTCCCTCTATCCCCATTTTCTTACCACTCCTAGGATTTCTGACCGTACAGAATATAAGCAATTTGCCTATTGGTTCATAACTATGACTATGTATCGTTAATACATATGTAATATATTCAGATATGTATTTCATGATTTATTATTGGACCAACGATGCTATAGACTATGACCACAGCCACTTACCTGACTATTTTCTGTGGTGGAAGTGTTGTTAGTTTTATTAGTGTATAATCATATTAGGAGTTTTGCTTCAAGGATTGGTCTGGAGGTTTTTTCCTGTTTATATGTATATTTGTGGTTGATTTGGAGAATTATTACCTTGAATGGGAGACGTGTTGATATTCGACACATGTGATACATTTTAACAACTTGGTAAAATATTTCATTTTTCCTAAAGAAGGGTTCTATTTAAAATATATTAAAAACATTTAAAATATTTAAATTCAATTAAAGGATATTGCAATGCCTGTTATTGATATATAGATCGGCCTGTAGCCTCACCGCTCTGAAAGTGTGCAATTTTGGAAGCGATGTGGGTTTGGATTTGATTGATACTTGGTTGGGAGACTATCTTGGAATATGGAAATGCAGGAATGGAATGTGTTACACCCTTTCTATTTGTTATATCCCTCCCTTTTTTACTTTATCGGAACTGTTAGATCCAATTACATTTGGAGTCTGGGTACCTGCTGCCCATTAACATGCAGACTATGTAATTATAAAATTTGATAAACTCCACGTCCCCTCTCCCCGTTATGTGTATGAATAGTCTGTTTTCTAAATATTTGTTTTCCTTTTTATTTCCACAATGTTGTGCCTACTATATAGGTTATTTATTTATTTATTTGTTTATAAATCTAAATGGTAAATCATTTTCCTTCTCTCAGACGTCCACTCGCAGGTGTAGCCAGACGGAGCTCGGATTAAGAGGCTCTCGTAATGATTGATTCTGATTGGCTTGACGCCGTATAAAGATTCTTCACGATCCCACCTGCAATGAAATCCTTGACAAAGCCGCAAAACGGTGAAACGTGCGTCGGATGAAAGCAGCTCAGCTCCGGTGCACCGGAGTGAGCTCTATCTTCTTTTGATGACCTGAGCCTTCCCCCTTATTTTTTCGTTTCCACTTGATGCTGTGACTATGGGCCTGATCCAGAGCAACGCTCGCAAGCGAGCGTACGACGAGCGTATGCGAATTTTCGGCCAAAAATTCGCAATGCGCATGCCCAGTATGACAGCTTCCGGTCGCCCGAGCGTCATGAGCGAATAGCGGGCGTATCGTTAGCGTATTTTTCGCTCGCTGGGCGTATTGTATTTTCGATGGTCGGCTGGGCGCCCGTTTTACTACAGGGAGGCGGGGATAGCCATTTAAATTGTACAGTATGGGAGGGCTAAGCCCGAACGCTCAGCG
>WWET01000843.1:138348-151438 GCA_011038615.1 Limnodynastes dumerilii
TCTCTCTCATATATTTTACTGTTACATGTTTTAACTCATTTTAATGAAATAATTAACTAATAATACAGACAACTAATAGATAAATAAATAAATAATCTTATTAATTGAATTGTGTGCTATTAGGTATTGTGGCACTTCATTTTAGTCTATTCTCTTGTAGCCTTTTTCCTCTCTCAATGGCCCATATTCACACTTCAGTAAGTGTAGAATCTATGTGTGTATTTTTACGATCAGTTAAACTGCGCATGCCCAGAACCCAAATATATGCACGGAGACCCTGGCCGATTGATTCACATACACGAACGTCTGACTTAGGACTGATGCACACGTAAGGAGTCCCTCATGCGTGGCTAGCAGGGCAAGACTCTTAATTCAAATGAGCTGCACACGGGCTACTAATGTACAGTATGGGCGTTTCAACAGAGTTAGGACTGATTGACAGGTAGGATTGCCTTGCGTAAGCTAATATACGCACAGGAAAAGGTAAGTTAGCCATCGACCACTCGTGAGTTGAGGCACCGTATTGTTTGCTGAGAGGCCATGCTTTATTACTTACTTAGTTCAACCCACAAATAAAGGCTCGGTTATTAAATCTTATGCTGATTTTACATTTTGTGCAAGACTTTAACCTTTTAAAGGATCCATTATTTGTTTTGATTTTGTGAAGGTATTTTTTACATTATTAAAATACTATTCAATTTGTGAACAAACACCATTACATTTACTTATATTTAACTGTATTGGTTGTTTGTGTTGTTTTTATTTTTTAAATGTTTTATAAAAGTCTATATATATATATATATATTGGATCATTTTATTTAATGCAGTATGCGTTTATGAATGAGTACAAGGTTAAGAGAAAAAAAATTAGTTTACAAAAGCCGAATCCGCGCGTTTCATTACATATCTTTAAATCATAAGTCATTTTAACCACTTAAACGCATGACCGATTCACAGCTTATAAAGTCCGCGCTTACCTAATTATAGAGAAGACTTACTTCCATACGTTGCACTTCTGACACAGGGGGAGTGGCTAATCAGTTTCGGTATTGAGGATTTTACGCGTGCGTATACTTAAATAAGTTTGCAATTTTACTCTTAAGTGTGAATCAGGTCCTATAGATCAATATCAAAACAAATCTTTAGTCATTAATAAAATAACTATTAAAATAAATTTGCTCAAATGTAATTTTTTTTTTTAACCTGGGCTGTCAGTACAAAGTGTAAGCAATATTGCCACATGTTTAGTAAACGATTGCAATGTTATTAAGCCTTCAGCCAATGGAGATAAGAGAATGAAGTAGTAAGAATGATAGAGGGGAAAGAGACAGACAACAGTGAGAGAGAGAAAGAGAGAGAGAGTGAGAGAGAATGAGAGGGGGAGGGGGAGATAGATAAGGGAATGAAGAAGTAGGAATGAGAGAGAGATAAGAGATGGAGATAGATAAGGGAATGAAGAAGTAGGAATGAGAGAGAGATAAGAGATGGAGATAGATAAGGGAATGAAGAAGTAGGAATGAGAGAGAGATAAGAGATGGAGATAGATAAGGGAATGAAGAAGTAGGAATGAGAGAGAGATAAGAGATGGAGATAGATAAGGGAATGAAGAAGTAGGAATGAGAGAGAGATAAGAGATGGGAAAAGATAAGGGAATGAAGCAGTAAGAATAAGAGAGGTAATAGATGGAGAGATATAAGGGAATGAAGTAGTGAGAGTTGGAGATGTGGGGGAGGGATATTGGCAATGAAAGAGGGAAAGATAAACTGCACTAAAAATAACAAACTATGCTGACAGCATATAAACAGCACTCTGGACAGAGTACAATAACATTCATTACCTCAAATGCCCTCTAATGGGTAAATACAATATTCCTCTGGTCACACAGACATGAATGAGCTTAAAGCATTTGTATCCCCGATGAGAAATGATTGTGAGGAGACATCATACTGAAGCCCTTCCTGCTCTGAGGACGGTGTCACACTATATACAGTATGAATGGAGACGCTCCACCGTACTCCACAAACCAGCTGATCTGTTCTCTACTTCATGGAATAATGTTTTCTTTGTAATATGTTCCTGGGTGATATGCTCCCTGCTCTGTTCTCCACTCTGTCCCTGTTGCTTTCAGCTCTGCCCTATGCTTCTCACCTTCCCCTTCGCTCCTGACTCTTTTCCCAAACTGTTCTCACTGCTCCAATATGTGTCCCTACTCTATCCTACCCTCTGTCCCTGCTCTGTCCAGGCTCTTTTCAGGTCTGTCCTACACTCTGTTACATCCTGGACTGCTGTATCCTGTCTAGGGGCAGACCTGGACAGCAGACCTGCTGTTGGACTCTTGTGGACTAATTACAGGTCCGTCACCTACACCTGTGCTTTAACCTTATATATATGTCCTCCCCTAGAACTAAGGGTGGGTCATCATTTCCTGCTCCCTGTCGCTGTGTGTTAGCTTGCTGGTCTTTGCCGTGTTCCTGCTATCTGCCTCTGCTTGTCTGCATTCCTGAATTGTTCCCTAAGGTTTCTTGTCTGTATTTATGTTATTGATCTTTTTACCAGTGTCTATAACCTGTATGCCTTGACTGCCTGACATCTGTTTTCTCATCCCTGTGTACTTGGTCTGTAATCTGTTACCTCATACCTATATACCCTGCCTGATACCCATTACCTCCCGCCTGTGTATTTACCAGCAATCTGTTACCTTGTACTTGTTTATAGTCATTTTTTGTTTTTTTGTACAGTGTATCTGCTCTCTTTCTCTGCTACCTGCAATAAATCTCTGCTTCTTATACTGGTCTCCTGCAATCCTTACATCAAAGCCCAGGTATTCATAACAGAATGACTAACCATAACAGCATAGGAGTTGCCCTAGGACATTCTGATATGGCCTCTCCCTACTTTGACCAGCAAAATCCTTGGGTGTCCTGTTCCTTAAAATGACTACTTCGCCTCGATTGCTTCGGGGCTGTTGCCTGTACTGGGACCTGCCCTGTGTCCACAGCCAAGCTTGTCCCGACCATCTGGGGTCCGCATTCAGGCAGGCAGCTGCAACAACCCTGATGGTGTCCCGGTCCAATCTTCTGAGCTCTCGGTGAGAAGAAACCACCTTGACAGAAATATAAAAACACCACCAGCACCAAATCTTCAGTAGCCTGTGGTCTCCATTCACTGCGCACCCTAGAGGAGCGGAAGTTTTAACTTATAGATATATACACACATAATGGTAGTTGCTCAAATCAATGAATAAGTTAATCTAGAGCAGGTAATTGAAAGGTATGGGGAAATCTACACAGATATAAGAGACAATGGGCATGCACTCTTGTATCGGAGTGCCCTCTCCCAGACACTCCCCCTGTGCGAGCGTATTTTCCCTCGCTTACGCCAGCTGAAGGCTTCTCTAACTTCAGCTGGCCTAAGCAAGGGAAAATATGCCTGCTAACCCCTCCCTCCCTCATTAAACTACCTCCCCCGCCCACCTACACTAACCTGAACGTAGTAACACTGGGGGACGCCCCCTCCAGTGTTACTATGGCGCTGCTACAGATGCCAGTTTCACGATTGGGCGTTGCCATAGCTACGCCGGGCAACATCTGCCAGGCGCATGCGCAGCTTGGCTTTTAAGCCGATCTTATGCTGCTGGCTGGCGTCTTAACACCAGCCAGCGTAGTTCTGGATCAGGTCCAATGTGCTGGATCCAGACTTAAGTAAGCGCTTGAAATGAGTTACTCCTGGGCTAAACCATGGTGATTTCAGGGGGAGTCAAGTTAATTGTATTCTCTGCATGCAGGGATATATCTTTCAATTGCTTACTGCACACAGATACTGACCAGCTTTACTATCACACTGTTATTTAGTCTTGGGATAGGAAACATCACGATAGGAAACATCACCTCTTAACTCTAATACTGTTTGCAACAGATGAGATATGACTCCCTTGCAATCACCATGGTTTAGCCCAGGAGTAAATCATTTCAAGCACTTAAGTCTGGATCCAACCCTATGCCCCATCACTCTCTCTCTCTCTAATTTTATGTGCTTGTGTGTGGGTTTTTTTAATGAACCGTTTTATTGAAGTTTTGCAGAAGATAACATGACATACTACATTGACAAATGACTTTCCACAGTGTCTTATCCGTTAATTTGTCCAACAAGGACAAACAGGTTAAGATTAACCTTTCAGGGGGGTCCTGCTATCCATCAATACCCCTGAAGTCATTGGTAAGCGTCTAGGGAATAAGGAGGTATGGCCTCTGTTATGGTGTTCTGAACATAAATATGAATCTTATACCATATAGTGCTTCCAAACCAGGTCCAAACCTGTGTGCAATTAGCGCAGTCCTCCTGTTACCTCAGTGCCATGAATGTATGTATGATATAAATATGTGTATACTGTATTGTATTGTATACAACCCATGCAGTGATGTCATGTACATCAAAGACACAAGCATTTTGAAACACTAGGAGATTTTTATTTTACTTAACACAACTTATTCCTAGTTTTAAAATGGTACAAAAAGTCCTAGAAAGAGACGTAGCAGCAACAATAATCCTTTAACATTTGTTGGTTCTTTAAATTATCAAGTGATCATAACATTTATTAAATACAATATGTTAACAGTATAGAAAACATTAACGGCTTGCAATAATTACTAGCAACAGAAAATGACGACAATGTAAATCTAAGTTCCCTTTGTTATCTTTCTTTCTTTGGCATTCTATGAAAGAATTCTCAACATTCTACAGAAACGCTCTCGCTCTTTATCCTGCCCCCTTCTATAGCAGCCGCATTGCTCACTGCAATCACATGATCACATTCTAGAGAACATCCATTTTGTCATGTTGGCATTTTTAGCCTCCATGTTGGAGGCATAGGAAGCTATTTACTCCAAAGAATTAGTCTTCTTAAGATCTTTAGCTTCACGATTAAGTCATCCAAATCAGTAAAGGTCTAAAATGTCAGGGGGTTGAAGTCCATAAATGTATATTATATCATGTGGGTCCGAGCTGTATAGTGACCAGCGAGTGGTAGAAGCCTTTCTGCTGCAGCAGCTGTTGATGCGTCCCTTGTTCTACGACTTTCCCATTCTGGATCACGGCTATTTTATCTGCGTTCTGAATGGTGGACAGCCGGTGGGCGATCACTATACACGTGCGGCCCTCCCGGGCCTTGTCCAGAGCTTCTTGTACAACCTGTAGGAGAGAATAAAACCTCTTACTACCAATTCATTTCAGGATTATTAGATGTGTTATAACATTAGGATTTCCTTCCCTGGATGGCCTGAGCCATAACAACAGCCCCAGACTGTTATTTCTACCTCTGTAAACCTTGGCAGAAGACCCCAATGTATTCATCATACAGTCTACATTCTATAGAGTCATGATATATAAATACAGAACAGCTACAACTTTCTATTCACCTTTTCACTCTCTGTATCCAGAGCAGATGTGGCCTCATCCAGAAGTAGGATTTTGGGTTGACGGACAAGAGCTCTGGCTATGGCGATCCGCTGCTTCTGCCCCCCGGAGAGCTGGGTGCCCTTATCTCCGACACGGGTGTTATATTTCTATTGTGAGAGACAAGACATTGTAGAGAAAGGTTAGTAGACTGTAGATCTGAGCACAGTTCAGGGACGGGGCATGGGTGTGGATGGGGTGAGGAATCACATAGTGGCACCCCTATTTAGCATGTCATCAGTGCGGGTAACCACTCATGGGAAGGCAGATGTCATTGGGGCAGATCCAGAACTACGCATTTCCGCGAATTTACGTGTGGCGGAGACGTAAATTCGCAGATTTGTACACACTTCGCATGCGCACCGCAGAAAACATTCACGTAGCGTATTTTCAAACGTATGGGTAATTCACGTATAGCAAACGTAAATACTTACGTGTGGGCATGCCAAATTTACGTTAGTGACCAATACGTGCGTTTTACGTGAAGTAGGCGGGGGGTGGTATTTAAAGTGTACAGTATGGTATGGGCGTGCTGCGTACGTTCGCATAGTCTGTACGCCCGTTAGCGGACGTACGCTGTTACGTTAGGAAAAGTTAAGGTAGGGTTTGGGTAGCGTATTTTCACAAACTACGTCCGTGCAAGGGGTGTGCCGAGGGTAGCGTAGCGAATTTACGCACACGAAAATACGCTACGCTAATACACGTACGGCAAACGTTGTTCTGGATCTACCCCATTGACTGGCTGCTTGGACAGCGTATATGAGCGCTGTTTATAAATACATTGCCAGCAGCTGGCAGGTTGGCGCTGTCCTCTGCTGGCCGAACCTTGCTGGGAGATAATAACGCAAATCTATCAGCTGCTGGCAATATATTTATAAACAGTGCTCACAAGTGAGCGTTCCCTCTGAGTGATTTTACATTATAGGTGCCCCCTATTACTGTACACCCATCTAACTTCCATACTCCTGGGAACTGCCATGCAGGGATACTTATGGTTGGCCCTGTCTGATGGACGTACAAGGATGACTGGATGGTGCAGCTCAGCACTCGCAAATCTATAAGAATCCTCCACTCATCAAAATCAGAGTCTGAATGTGGCCCATACTTATTTATTCCACTACGACAACACAGTGTTGTGCTTTCCTGTGATGTTCTTGTTATTTGTCCCATTTAGGACTGCATCTAGTCCAGGAACCCCCCCGTCCCCCGTCACTTCCCTCTCTCATGCGGACTGTACTTCACATGACTTACACTGCCATAAGAAGCAGACGCTTCTTAGGTGTGGATCTTTAGTAAATAAACTCCTACGCATGTGTAGTAGGTCCTATAAGCAATCTACGTACCAGTTATGTACCTAGATTGCCTCCATGTGGTCTTTAAAGACCGCACGGTGTAGTTTAAGTAGAAAGAGATGGCGTAATGCCGCCTTGGGGTTTGCTTAGTTAGAAGTGGGAGGGGGGGAGGGATTTAGATTAGGTGGAGGGGGGGTGGGTTGAGGCAATGTCCGTGTGGACATTGCACAGTTGGATAAGGTAGCCCTATGGTACTCATAAATGCAATAAGGTACCTAAAAATGGGGGGGGGGCGGATAGGGGCAGAACAGGTGAGTTAGCTGCAGACCTGTCCACACGTAACTCACTTATCTGTGAACACGGCCCTATGTCTCTTGTGTGGATCAGAAGTCCCACCCTACTGTAAAATTTCAATGCCACCCCTCCCCCAACCTTACAGAGTTTAGGTGGATGGACAGCCAGAAATACAGCTAAAGTCCGCAATTACGTGCAGAATCCGGCTGTCGTTCAGAAGTTATGATCTGCTCCTTAATATTAGACGATTTATGACCGGCCACTAGTATAGAAAATTCCAGGTATAATAAAAACAGAGTCACCAGGAACCAGTCACATCAATGTGATTCCGATACAGCCTTCAGTGTATACGAGGGTGGCCACTCCCCTTACTCACAGGCTTCCAATCCCTGACCCCTATTTTAACTTTGTATTCGTCCTCGCATAAAAGTAGTGACGGATCAGATATCTTTAAAGGGCAGATGACACTTAGCACACTCTCACTGTGCAATTTACATACATGTTCTCTCCCACTATTGCTCGCACCCACTCCATCCCAATGCAAGGCCATAGCTTCCTCAAATATCAGGGGGGGCTGCAATTTGTAGAGAAACACAATAAGACAATGTGGAGACAGGGCAGTGACTTACATCGGGGAGTGACTCAATGAAGCTCTGGATATTGGCTGCCTGGGCCGCTCTTTCAATCTCTTCCTGTGGCACCTTCCTGCTGTTATCTCCATAGGCGCATAAGCAGTGACTTACATCCGGGAGTGACTCAATGAAGGTCTGGATATTGGCTGCCTGGGCGGCTCTTTCAATCTCTTCCTGTGGCACCTTCCTGCTGTTATCTCCATAGGCGATGTTATCCGCTATGCTGCAGTCAAACAACATGGGCTCCTGGGACACGATACCCATCTGTGCTCGCAGCCACTGGATGTTTACACTCTTCACATCACAGCTGTCTATACTCTACAAGAAATAAAATATATATATTAACATTTGTGTGTATGTTTTTTTATGTTACGTAGCCAAGTAATATCTAGATAAAATGAATATTTACCAGTTCTCCATCAAGTGGGTCGTAGAATCTCTCCAGAAGCTGCACTGTGGTGCTTTTCCCGCACCCGCTGCTGCCAACTAGAGCCAGGGTTTCTCCTCGATTCACACTGATGTCCAGTCCCTGTAGAACCTTCACATTCGGCCGTGTTGGATAATTGAACTGGACTCCCTTGAACATGACGTTTCCTTCACACTGTGACTGCAGTTTACAGAAACAGTTAGTGCATTCCTTTAGTTGACAAAGATTCTGCTGCATCTGAGAAAGACTGAGCTGTTGCTCATAGCAACCAGTGTGATTCTATCCTTTTCTAGACTGCACAATTTTTTTTTTTAGAATATACAGCTGAAGGTATGAGATCTGGGCATGAGACCTTTATGCTTAAACCATAATAACAGTTACCAGCACCACGTTTTAATGTGCTCATTACAATCATATTAATATCTGGCATAGCAACTGTTTGGGGGTCATACATGCAGCAAAATTGCAGCCAATGTATAGATAAAAGATAAAATGAATTCTTCCTCAGTTATCAAATCTTTGATCCATCTAGATCTGATAAATATTTGTATTTGCAGGAATATCTGTTTTATAAAAGGCGATGGTGAAATAATATACAGTACTTATTACATCCTTTACTGGTGTATCCTGTATTGTTTTTAAGGGCAGACCTGGACTAGCTATTCTTATTTTTGGATGTTACCATGACCTGCCTCTAGAGGCTGCTGTTGCACTCATGTACTAATTACAGGCTCATGGGCCATGATTTCCTACATCTGTGCTTTGGCTTTATATACCTCTTCTCCCCAGAGCAAGGTATCATTATTTCCTGATCCCTGTTACTGTGTGTTTGTTTGCTGGTCTCTGCCATGTTCCTGTCATCTCCTGCCTGGATGTTATTGCTCATTGTCCTTTTTACCAGTTCTCATACCTGTATATTGTCATCTGTTATCTCATACCTGTGTACTCAGTCTGGGATCTGCATCTTGTACTTGTGTATTATTACCTTCTTTTGTTTATGTACATTGGATCTGTTCTTATACTCTGAATTCTGCAGTATTTACTCTACATCTTATATTTTGGTTCCCTTCATAACAACTGTATTGTGGATGTATTGAGGCTTGTTTGATGTCTTCACTGTCTATTCTACATTTACTGTTTATCACTTACATCATCATTAAAAAAGTTACATAAAAAAACGAAACCAAAAAATTAAGGAAATTAGGGCAAGAATTCTACTGTAATATAAAAATGATTGGTTTTTGCTACCCAGCATAGAGAACGTGACTTATCCACAATTAGCTTCCAGTACATTATGAATCCCTCCCCCACACACAAATAATGTTAAATGATTTAAAAATGAATGTTTACTTACAGGAGTGTGTCCAGCAGTGCTGTAACTGTCTATAAGAGGTTCCTTTTCCAGCAGTCTGAATATATGGGCCGCTGACATCTTTGCCTTAGCATAGTCCGGAGCAAAGGAGCTGGTCTGGCCCAAAGCCATTGCCCCAAATACGATGGCTGAGAACACCCTGAGGAGGTCATAAATCACATTTACATTGAGAGACAAATACAGCATTTATTAAAAGCAGCACGTTTTCTGGTGGTGGGATATAGGGGGTAGTAGTAGACAGATAAATGTTCTAGCACTTGTCCTGTTAAAATTTTATGCAATACTCAATAGTTAAACATTGCCCTCACGACGACAACAACTGATTGTACTCTGCACCCAGGGACAGAGCCTCAATGGGAAAGAGGGAGGACAGCTTGGACAGTCTACTGTCCCAGGCCCAGAGAGAGATGGGGCCCGCTTAGCTCTGCAGCAGCATGTATTAGTGGTCTCCTACCGCTGATAGCTACTGAGAACTCTACATTAGTAGGCCAATGCGGAGGGAAGAATGCAATGACTTCCCTGTGCATCGGCCCACTGTTAACGCAGGTTCGCGCACTCCACCTACATGCGACATCACGAGTGATCCGCTGATGTTTCAGGCCCCAACCCAACATTTCTAGTGGCAGCTCTGTCCACGAAACTCTAAGCTGTCACTCACACTCACACAGTCTCTTATGAATACATTTTTATAAACAGCGCTCACTACTCATAGATTGTCCTAAGTTGCCAGCCGCCTGAACGCACCAGATAGAGGGCAGAAATCTACAGTTATTTCATAGTTCAGCTCCCTAAGAAGGGTCATGGGAGTAAGCTTACTGATCACAAGACACACATACTTACAGGAAGACATTCTCCATGGTCATGTGATTATTAGCTACCAGCCAAGCACCGAAGCGGAAACAGCCAGCGTAGGCAAAGAACATGATGGCCTGAGACAGCCCGAACGTCAGTCCGTGAATGTGAGACTTTTTAACGACATTCCTGGAGATAAAGGAAAATGTTTTGCTTGATATCTGATGTTTGCTAAATGGCATCGGTCACTTTCACAGACTGCAGATGACACAGATGAACACAAACATTTATATCAGAGGATTTCTTACTTGTAGGGTCCAATTAATTTCTCATCATACATGTCCTCAAACTTCCTCTCTCGTGTTAAAGAAACCACAGTGCGGATGTTTTCAACGGCGTCAGTGGCGATCTGAAAAATATAACATTCATTTTCTGTTCATTTCCCATGTGAGAAAAATAAATTCACATATTATTCATAGAAATATAGATATAATATGGTTATGATCAATAATAATACTAGTAGACCAGATCTAGACCATGCATTCGAACCCTGCTCTCAAGACTGGAAACGGATCCGGAGGGAAGTAAACTTTCATGCCACTCCCCTGAAAACCTGTTTATGCTTGTAAACAGCCTACTCACCTATGCAAAAATAACAGAGACAAAGAGATGTTACTTACCTTTCCAGCCACTTCCAGCTCCTCTTTGTCTTTCTTTGCATGCCCAGCAAACATCTTCATTTGAAGCAGAGCAGAGACAGCAAGAACTGGAACAATGGCCAAGATGAGCAGGGTTAACTGCCACCCATAAACAAAAGATATGATTGTTGCTGTGCCCAAGTTTGCAATGTTCTGGGCAAGCAAGGCCAACCTGGATCCTGTGGCCTGCAATATACAAAAACATAATACAGTCATACAAAACAAAAATAGTCTGAATTTAGTAAGGGTGGTATTATCTCCTTGTTGATAATATCTTGTGTCTCAAAAGGTATTGTAGAATCAGGAGTTGAAGTTAAAAATGGCCCTGCTATTCGGAGGACCACAAGCTGTACATCTAGGGGATTTTGGTGTGCATTAATGAATGCATTTGTGCAATGCATGTGCATGAAAATACAAATGCAACTGTTTGTATTTGTTGCATCTTACACTTATGGTAAGAGGGAAGCTGTTCTTTCCAATAAATGTACAGATACAGCTTTCCCATCTAAGATGCTGCTTTGGTGGGAAATCTAGATTGTGGCCCATTAGAAAAATCATGAAAACTTTGTTTACTTACCATTTAACAGATTCTGACTTCCTGCAGATATCAAACAATGGAGCTGACATCACCCATTCAGTTAACAGGTTGAGTCATATCTTTCTAAGACATTGAATGGATGACGTCAGCACCACTGTCTGATCTCTGCAGGAAGCCAGTAGCTGCTATATATAAACAAAGTTTTAATGATTTCTAAAGCCCCATTCAACTTTCCCAGGCAGATGGGCCTGCCATACATGGCAGACATTTCCCTGGATTTCGGAAAGGTTTAACTTGGAAAGTTTATGAATTTCAATAAATCTAAAAAGATGTAGATAAAAAAATTGTACAGAATCAAATGAACAACATTAGTTTAAAAAATAGTGGACAAGAGAACAGTAGTGTGTGAAGGGGGGGTTTGGCGGCTGGTGGAGTAGACTTTAGTGTGGTTAATGTTTACTATGGGTAAACTTTGGGGTAACTCTGGGAAAAATACCTACCCCCTGAACTTGTGAAGCGTCAGTAGCCAGACGGGTGGTTAACGCTCCAGTGCTGTTCTTCTTGTCATCGAACCAGGCCATTTCCTGTAATGACAATGTTACAATTTCTTAAAAAATGAAAAAAAAAATTCTCACCAATAGTTCACAACTATCTGAGCCCACAATTATAAAGGCTATCTCTTGCTTGTTTGAATGTATCTGCATTCTGATTGCCTGTCATACTTGCATAGGGAGAATTCTGAGCTGTGGTTAAAGAGCCTCTGTCTAGTGGGTGCTGCTCAGTTTTGCGCTCACCTTGATTTCATACTGTGCTTTGCGTTTAGATCAGTGTCGCCATCGTACTGAAATGGATCCGTTATCCTACCTGTCTTAACATGGCTTTGAAGGTCATGAGTCTGAGTCTCGTTGTAAGAATCTCCCCGGCTTTTCCAAATGTGAATCCCTGTAACAGAGAGATAACGGATCATGTTGTGTAAGTCTTCACAATTCCATTAGGAATGTAACTACAAATGCTTACCCGTAACACTAGGCAGGGGGCGGAAGGTGAAAGACTCAGGACAAGGGCATTTTAAGAAGTGAGGGGGCCCTTGTGCAAGATTTGTACATGGGACCCCCCTATCACCTAAGGCCTCCACCTTTCCCCCCTGTGGCACCCCCTTTTTTATGAATGGGTAAGTATGCGATTCGCATACTCACCCATTCATTTTCGGGTGAGTATGCCACCTCTCCGCTGCCACCGGAACACCGGAGAGGTGAGTAACCTTCTCCGGGGACTTAGGGTTAGGATGGGCGGGGGTGGGGTGGGAATTTAAGGTTATGCTGTGGGGGTGAAGACTTAGGGTTAGACTGCAGGGGGGGCTTAGGGTTAGTCTGCATGGGGAGACTTAGGGTTAGGTTGAGAGGGGGAAGACTTAACTTAGGCCACCTCTCCCACCGGAACACCGGAGAGGTGAGTAACCTTCTCCGGGGACTTAGGGTTAGGATGGGCGGGGGTGGGGTGGGAATTTAAGGTTATGCTGTGGGGGTGAAGACTTAGGGTTGGGTTAGAGGGGGGGCTTAGGGTTAGTCTGCATGGGGAGACTTAGGGTTAGGTT
>WWET01000843.1:156662-181599 GCA_011038615.1 Limnodynastes dumerilii
AGAAGGGGAGACATAGAGAAAGAGAGAGGGGGAGACATAGAGAAAGAGAGAGGGGGAGACAGAGAAATAGAGAGGGGGATATAGAGAAAGAGAAAGAGGAAAAGAAGTGGGAGAAAGAGAAGATAATGTGAAAAAAAATTACAGGACTAAAGCAAATATAAAGAATTTAATAATAAATGAGGATCATAGTGGGGGAAATCATAATGCCATTTTTGTAAACTCTATGTCTAGCCAATTACTAGTCACTTGGCCTGATTATCACCTAGTGTGTGCCATGAATCAAATTTCAGACCACACCGGCCAATCATGGGATATTTCTGAACAATCTGACTGATCTTAATAGAATTGAAGCAGGTAAGATACCAATTTTACTCTGCAATGTCCCCGGCAACTGAACCTTTATGACAAGGATATTGCATAGTGTCTTGTCTGGTTTAAATTGACAAACATCCTATTGTGTTTTTTATTGCTAATTAAAAAAATAAAGGATTCTGCATATTTTCACCTCTGTACAGGACAAACACTATTTAATATAGCTGTGAGCAACCGTTCCCAAAATCAGATTAACTTTTGCCATGCATGGCAGGCCCACTTGTTGGGAAACCTTTGTTTACTTATCAATAAGCAGCTAACAGCTTCCTGCAGAGTTCAGACAACGGAGCTGATGTCACGCATTCAATGTCCTACAGAAACAGTGTAGAGGCCAGATTTACTAAGCTAAGAGTGTATGACTCATCCTGTGAATTGAATGAGTAATGTCAACATTGCCTGATCTCTGCAGGAAGCCAGTAACTGCTAAAAGGTAAAAAAAAACTTAGTTTTGATGACTTACTATTGGGCTGCAATCTAGCTTTCCCACAATTCCTAATATATGTTCTGGTCATATTTATTTTTTAACAATGTATATGCATTCTTGAAATTAGCCTATTAATACTAAAATATTACCATGGACACTTTTATGTGCATTTATTGGAGAAACTTATGCCAACATGGCAACTAATCATTCACTCAGACAATTAAGGCCAATGGACTGGATCTAGACTTAAGTAAGTGCTTGAAATGAGTTACTCTTGGGCTAAACCATGTTGATTGCAAGGGAGTCATATTTCATCTGTTGCAAACAGTATTAGACTTGAGAGGTGATGTTTCCTATCCCAAGTCTAAATAACAGTGTGATAGTAAAGCTGGTCAGTATCTGTGTGCAGTAAGCAATTCAAAGATATATCCCTGCATGCAAAGAATACAATTACCTTGACTCCCCCTGCAATCAACATGGTTTAGCCCAGGAGTAACAAAATCAAGTCTGGATCCAGCCCAATGTCTCATGGCAGTTGTTCTCTAGGTACAATGTTCCACTCACCTGCATGGTGACCAGTTTATAGTAAACTCCGTTTTTTGTCATGAGTTCTTTGTGACTTCCTTGCTCAACGATGACTCCTTCATGGAAACCGGCAATAGTGTCTGCGTTACGTATTGTTGACAAGCGGTGGGCAATGACTATGGTGGTCCGGCCTTCTCTAGCCTGAAAAATAGAAAGGAAAACTTGCTGGTTAGAGAAACACAATCTTCTGTATGTGACCCTACAGGTGATGATGCAAACCTGTTCTATAATGCAAAGGTTCTGGAAATCCAACTCAAATGGCTCCAGCAGTGTAAGTAATGAAAATGAACGGATTCAGAATGAGTCGCAGATTCCTCAGTTGCGGAGGTTTATGTACGGAATTTGCTATCCTGTATTCTGTTTATGTGGGGACAGTGCACAACCCCCAATACTCACCTCATACATACAGGCATTCATACTGAATGGAGGCTCATATGCAAGGTCTTAGCCCAGCCATTACTATATAATCTGCATTCCGGATCCCACCCACCATGTGTATCAAGGAATATATGGTGAGAGGGCCCGTCTCACTGTCGGAGAGTGAATTATACAAGGACTAAAGCATTGGTCAGCTGCATTCTGATGCGGAATTTATGTATTGTGCATAAGTCAGCTGTCTTTATTAATTCTGGATCCAGTCTGGTATCTGCGACACTACATATTGTGCAGTTGACTATCATAAAATCAGATTACTGTGAAAGGCACATACTGAGATGGGTGTGCGCCGTTTTCTTCCAGGCAGAATCGAAGTGTCTGGGAAAGCGATTGCTTGTGGCTCGCTGAGCAATCAATCATTCCCAGGATGAAGAGGCAACAGCGAATGGTGAGTATTTCCCAACCTTTCTCCTAGTCCTTACCCTAATCCACCCATTCCATTATCCTAACCCTCTTGTCCCCGCAGCCTGACCCTAAGACTCCCCTCCCCGCAGCCTAACCTAATGACAACCCTCCCTGCAGCCTAACCCTAAGACTCCCCTCCGTGCACCTAACCTAGGACTCCCATAGGCTCATTTCCAGTGCAGCGGGTATGCAGCGGTGCAATGGGTCTGTGCCAGCGGTTCCCGAATCAATGAATGAATGAATGAAAGGGTAAGTATGCCGTTCAGCATTCGTTATTACAACTTTTCAAACAGTAACATTTTGGCAAATCAACTTTTGGCTGCCTGTTTTTTCGAAAATGTAACTTTCTAACCGAAGGTTGCATCCCTGCTGAGACATAATGAGACATACCGAGACATATCGAGACATACAGAGACATACCGAGACATACCAAGACATACCGAGACATACAGAGACATACCAAGACATACCGAGACATACCGAGACATACTGAGACATACCGAGACATACTGAGACATACCAAGACATACCGAGACATACAGAGACATACCGAGACATACTGAGACTACTGAGACATACCGAGACATACTGAGACTACTGAGACATACCGAGATATACTGAGACATACAGAGACATACCGAGATATACCGAGACATACTGAGACATACAGAGACATACAGAGACATACTGAGACTATTGAGACATACCGAGATATACTGAGACATACAAAGACATACTGAGACATACCGAGACATACCGAGATATACTGAGACATACCGAGACATACCGAGATATACTGAGACATACCGAGACATACTGAGATATACTGAGACATACCGAGACATACCGAGATATACTGAGACATACTGAGACATACAGAGACATACTGAGACATACCGAGATATACTGATCTTGAGACAACAAGACTTATTCAGAAATTAAAGAGCAATTAATTCCATGAATATATACCTTATCCAGTGCTGCTTGTACAACAGATTCACTCTCAGTGTCCAAGGCCGAGGTGGCTTCATCGAGAAGAAGGATTTTAGGGTTGCGGACCAGCGCTCGTGCGATGGCGATCCTCTGCTTCTGTCCTCCGCTCAACTGCGCTCCTCTTTCTCCCACAAGAGTTTCAAATTTCTGGAAATAGAAGTTGTCTGTAACTGATCTACTCAAATATCACAGAGGCGCATATATCACTATATATATATCACTATCACTATGTTACTATACAGAAATAACCTGAAGATAGAGATTCTTCAGTTATGTAAGGCTTTTTGTAGAATAAATAGAGTCTGAAAGGGGGAAGTGCGGAGTATCCTATTCACATAAGCGGAAGTATAGTAATAAAGTTCTATTTTATTTTCTCATTCATGATCAATTGGGTCATGGGGAAATCCCAATATAACCCTATTGGTTGGATACTCTCATAGAGTTACACCACAACTGGTTACTGAACTAAAAACCCCTGAATAAAACACATTTCAGAATTGCTCTCTGATCCAGAAGACTATATATATCGTATGGAAAAAGAGCCTGATGTTCCAAACCACCAGAAGAGCAAGCAAAGTCCTCTCAGAGGGCTGGATCCAGACTTAAGAAGGAGCTTGAAATATAGTAATCCTAGCGTAGCAACAATCGGACGGAACTTTGTTCCGTCTGAGCCCATTTCCGAGGATATGGGCTGTGCTTCCCTTCCGCCCGCTAAAGCGGGGGGGAAGCATGGTAAGTGTACAGTGTGGGAGGGGGCTCCCGCACTGTAGCGGATCAGCGGTCGTACGGACCGCTGATCCACACGTCTGATTTAATGCAGGCTTATGACAGGGGGTGTGCACTCTCCTCTGTCTCACGTTATTACAGACTCCCGCAAGCATGGAAAGCGTGCAGGAGTCTGAATCTGGTCCTTATATACAAGCTCCTTCTTAAGTCTGGATCCAGACTCACAGAATTCTGTTGCGTGTTTATCCATTTCTAAATGAGTTCCATTTAGAATGAAGTTGAGACCATCTATCTCACAACACAATAGACAATCTTTTTTTTTTTTCTGGATCTACCCCAATATCTGTAACTTTATATGCTATTTGGACATCATACTTCCTAAATAAAGAAAAAGTTAAAGAAAATCAGACCAACTTAGTAAAACTGAGAAAAGGCTCTTACAGCTTATTAACCCAACTCAAAACTGTCATCTATATTAAATGAAAACCAAAAACTCACATCCGGGAGCTTCATGATAAAGTTGTAGGCATTGGCTTCCTTGACGGCTTGTACCATTTCCTCCATTGTGACATTTTCCCGGCCATATCGGATATTCTCAGCAATCGTCGTATCAAACAGAACTGGCTCTTGGCTCACCACACCAATGATCTCTCTTAAATACCTGGTATTGAGGTTACGAATGTCCTGTCCATCGATAGTAATCTGGGAGGAAAGCACATTTTTAAAATGAAGCAATAAGAAGGAAAAGTAGAATTGTAGTAAGTATTCACACACTATTAAACATGTAAAAAAAATAAGGTCAAAAAGTTTTTAACTGACTGTGGCAAAATCTGTGCACAGTCTTCCCATTTTTTGTTTACAATATTTCGTTTTTTCATGTTTTTCATCTCTATCTGTATATAAGTTTATAAGCTGTTTTTACCGAGCCTTCTTCTGGATCATAGAACCGTTGGATGAGTTGGACCGTTGTACTCTTTCCACAACCACTGCTCCCTACTAGGGCTACAGTCTGACCCGATGGAACCCTAAGGTTCAAGCCTTTCAGAACCTGAAATAACAGAGAGTTCTCTTTAGACAAAAAAATAGGGGTGTAAATTTAGTGACTAGAATAAATGCATTTATTTTTATAAACATTGATCAAATCAACAAAATGAAAAAGCAAAAATTTTTGGGGGTTTATCATATTTGTAAGAATTTCTAACGCAGATATGTGAAAAGTATTTTCACCGTGACAAAAAGATGTAAAGGTAACCTGCATAACGGCAGCCTGCATGTAAGTGCGTCTTTATAGAACATGGCTTTTGCTCCAGAAGGTTTATATTTTAGCAATACTATTTCAGAAGCACAGTCAAAACGACTTAAAAGTAGTATAATAAAATGACTAGAAACATCAGGATCCCGTGTAATTGAAAAGAAATCCACCCATGTAGATTGTGACAATGGGGTAGATCCAGAACTACGTGTGCAATACGTTTCCACGTGTAACGTATTTTCGCACGCGTATGTTCTATATACTCCCCTAGGCACACCCCTTGAATGTACGTATTTCACCGAGTTCCGCTTCCCAAACCCTACCTTAACTTTTTTAAGTGTAACAGCGTACATCCGCTAACGGACGTATAGACTACGTGAACTACGCCGCTTAGCACGCCCATACTGTACACTTTACATACAAACCTCCACCTACTTCACGTAAATCGAACGTATTGTTGACTCACGTAAAATTGGCACGCCCACACGTAAGTATTTACGTGACAAATACGTGAATGGCCCATACTTTCACAATTACGCTACGCTAATGAGCGCAGTACTTAGAAATAGGCGATTTTACGTCTCTGCCATGCGTAAATTCGTATCAGAAACGTTGTTCTGGATCAGGCCCAATGGTATTAATCTCCATCATACACAAAATGTATTGAATGTATTGAATGTTCAGACAGACAGATAAATAATAAAGTAATCATTACTGTATTTAAACACTGTGCATTGTGCTGTGACCTTTGGAACACAGATGATATGTTGTTAAACACTGTTATGTGAGTGGGAAGGGTTATAATAGTTACAACGCTGCCTTTGCCCATGAAACAGCACCAATAAATAGCGATAAGAATCTGTTTTATGACCCTTTCCAGCAGAGATCTCAATGCCAGCAATTTCCAATTATCTTCTACCGATTATCAGGTTTAATAAACAATACTAGGAATTGTTATTCAACTCACCTGAATGTCAGGTCTGGATGGATAGGTAAATTTCACATTAGTGAACTCTATGTCTCCCTTAATCTTGTCCGGCTTAAATCCTGCAGAGGAAAAGCTGTCTATTTTTGGTACCTGGGTAAAATAAAACAAAAAACAAAATATTATTGATATCCCTGATACTATATCTATATACCGTATATAAGAATGGATGTATGTATGTGTGTGTGTATGTTCCAGCATAGCTGTGGAATGCCTGGAGCAATTTACCCCAAACTTGGTACACACATGACTTACAATCTGGATAAAAATACTGTGGGGGTAAGACACCACTAGCACCCCTAGGGGTGGGGGTGGGAAAGGGGTGACATGTAAAAATAATGGAAAACAACCGATATTAGTGTGGAATACATAGTTTTTGGGGTTGTTGAGATGAATAGTGATACTCCCGATGCCGTTTAAGTCCAATTTCAGCCCCCATGGGGGAGGTGAGAAGTGGTGAAAAATAAAATGTTCAAAATGACCGACATTACTGTCAAATCCATAGTTTTCGGGGTCACTAAGCTGATTGGTTATAGTCCCGATGACATTTAAGCCCAAGTTTAGTTGAATAGAACTCTGTTGAACCTCCTAGAAGGTTGTGGAAATGAACAGAACTCTGTAGAACCTTCTAGTTGGCATCCAACTCATTGAATTAATAACTTGAAGATTTAAACCTGGGCAATGCCGGGCACTTCTGCTATTATGTTATAAAACTACATGACTCTCTACATGACTTTATCAATTTACACAACCTTTGAACAAGGTGATAATCATTCTTGTTGCTTTACTTTTTATAAGAAATATAAACTGTATATTCATAGAAAACAAACACTGTGAAAAGGGAGTAACTGGTTGTCAGTCACCTATATAACTTCTGTATTTCTGAACTGTAACATAACATTTCACTTGTTGGATAATAGTAAAGGATCAAATCCTACCGTCCGACTCCCAACTTCCGCAAGCTGATTGCAAAAGTCGGGTGCATCAAATGTTACGATACAGATATCCAGGCCGACGGGACTTAGTTCCCCTTCACCTATCTAAACCGGGGCGGAACATTTAAATTTTAACAGTATGGGTGGGTTTAAGCGGTTCCTTGCGATACAGACTGCTGATCCGCACAGGGGATATAAGGTAGGGTTATAACAGCGTAACTGCTGCTAGCTCCGCATGCTAGAGGTGGGGGTGACAGGGGAGTGCACTTTCCTCTTTCGTGCAGACTACCAGACATCAGTGCATATGGAAAATACACAGAGGTCTGAGCCTGGTCCATAACATGTCAGGTAGACGGCACGAACGGCAAAAAT
The DNA here is from genome assembly GCA_011038615.1 of Limnodynastes dumerilii. NCBI lineage: Eukaryota > Metazoa > Chordata > Amphibia > Anura > Limnodynastidae > Limnodynastes > Limnodynastes dumerilii. The sequence goes on from WWET01000843.1 coordinate 164,147, forward strand.
AATGCGATGCATCAAGTTCCTTTTTATATTTGCATGTTAAGATAATAGAGAACTGAATCCAGTAGTCTGCTGCTGCAGCGACAGTGGAGTCCCATTGGCTGATCCTGCCTGCAAGGGGAGACCACGGACTCCTGAATTCATGACCCTTTTTTACATGTTTACGCACTACCCCACGGAAAACGGGGTCGGTGCATAAATAGGTATCGAATGTAAGGAGCGTAACTGAGCATACGCCCCCCCCCTCCCACCACTTCTGCCACCGCTGTTGGAAAGGCTTCCAGCACAGAAGCCAGGATCCTGTGGGGAGGATCCAGATTCATACTGGAAGATAGAAGTGCATGCACAACCGTAAGTCTGGATCCGGTCCGTACAGAATAACATAACTCTATACTCCAAAGAAATGTACATAAAACACCAATATTTTTTTTTTTTAAACTTACATTATCAATAATATTAAAGACTGCGTATGCCGCTCCTCGGGCATTTGAGAAGGCTTCGATATTTGGTGACGCTTGTCCGATGCTAAACGCTCCAATGATAACAGAGAAGAACACCTGAGAGATGATGGAAGAAACACAAGAGTAGTTTATGATGGAAATGCTTGTTTCTTGTTTAAATACACTGGACCGTGTTCAAAGATCCGTTTTCACGTGGCGTTACGTGCGTATTTTTAGGTACATTTTAACCGTGAATGCGTAACTTTATTTACATAAGTTACATAGAATATTCGCATGCAAGTGCTTTACGCACGGACACGTGAATCGCACTTGGTGACATACGTATGGATGAGCGGGGTTGAAATACGGACGTGAAAATTTCCATGAAAGTGGGTGGGGGTGGGGGGGGGCATTTCAATGAATGCCTGAGGGCACACAGAACACATATACTCATGTAAGTACGCACGTAAAGATAAGAGTGCCCTATGTAGGCGGAAGTCACAGACAACACGGCCATGTGAGGGGAATGTCATACGTGCGTGCGTATAATTGCGTACTTTAATAAAAACGTATCTCTGCATCCGGACCACTGTCTGATAAAAGCGACATATTCTGTGCCAGCTCTAAAGGGGATCAATCTAAATTCACCAACACAAGAGATCCGTCTGAGAGCAGCAAGCAGTCAGCTACTTACTGTGAGCACGCTGCCGATCGAGTACTCCGTGCTTATAATCAGAGTGGTGCCATACCAGAATGCCAGGGCATAGGAGGCATAGATCATCAAGAAAGCAAATCCTATGGATATATTGGCTGTGATCGCCTTCTTGATTCCTATCTTTTTGGCATCTTCTAAATTTTTCTCATACCTGTCAAATAAATGCAAGTCATAAAATCACAATTATTAAATCAAAGAAACACATGATAAAAACATACCATTTCATAGACAGCTCTACACTATCTCCAAAGCTGTAAAAATGGTTTTATTATTCTTTTCAATCTCGTGTTTACTGCAGGCAGATAATCAGCCATGTCAGATTGAATCTCAGGGTGGGAAAAAAACAGATAAGAAAAAGGTTATGTTTTTTTATTTAATTTTTTTCTTCGTATTTGTTGAAACCAGTTTTTTTTTTTACATTAATGTTTAAATTTTAAAAATATTGAATCCTTCTTATTATATTAATACTGTGACATATTGCTATGTATTAGAAACCTCAATCAACCATGTTTTAATGCTTTGTCATATTAACAATTCACAGTTATTAGGCTTTAATTTGATTTATTTTACATCCTTCAATAAAACCAATTTTTACTGCTTATCATTCCCATTACATCTGAATATATGTTGATTGACTAAACATATGAAAACATACAAAGTACACAAAAATAAGAATACATTTATGTAAATGCAATAGTCCAATTTATTACTTATTAAATAAATCTGAACAGATATAGAAAATGGAAAATGCAATAGCACGTTTTAGTGAAACACACACACACACACACACACACACTCACTCACTCACATACATACACACATATACACACACACACACACATACATAATCACACACATACATACATACATACATACACACATACATACATACCCTCACACACACATACATACATACATACCCTCACACACATACATACCCTCACACACACATACATACCCTCACACACACATACATACATACACACACACACATACATACACACAAACATACATACACACACACATACACACACTCACATACATACATACATACACACACATACATACACTCACACACACATACACACACACACACATACATACCCTCACACACACACACAAACATACACACACTCACATACATACACACATACATACATACACACAAACATACACACACTCACATACATACACACATACATACATACATACATACATACACACATACACACACTCACATACACATACACACACGTACTTACATACACACACACATACACACACACATACATACACACATACATACATACATACATACATACACACACATACACACACACACAGCTAAGCGTTAGTACTGGGCTTGCCACTGCCATTCAACATTGTGAATAAAAACACTAGTTTAGAGGCCTTTTCAGTTCCCAGTCTCGAGACTTCAAATGAACTAAACCAAAAGAAGTCACAGCTCCTGTAATCACAGCATAATAAAAGCAAAACAAAACTTCTGTCATGGGACCGGATCCAGGGTCTAAAAGTACACACGGAAGAGGGAAGTGCCGGCCCGTCATGCGGAGTTCTAGACACTTACATGTGCAGGACCCTACCTTAACTTCTCCACATGAATCTGTGCCCTTGCGGAACTGCAGCCTATCTCCTCCTGTCTGGCAGGGATTAGGCATGCAGAAGTGAAGGGCCGGACCCTTCCACGAAACTTCTACCTTATGGAACTAAGTTCCGTACTTTAGAAGTTACGTCTGCATAACATCTGGCGCTCGCATGCTCCGATGTTACTTGCCAGAGGACTTACGCAAGAGACTTATGTCTGGATCCAGCCCTTAGTTATTTCAGCAGACGAGAAGGAGGCTGCAGGGTCATTCCACAGCAGTTTCTCCTTTGCGGCACATTAACCGGGTCCTAATTTATAGTCGCTATGGTGATCGATATTTTTTGAGCCCTGTGTTACAGTGCATTGATGTTATTATGGACCGGATCCAGATTTAATATCGTCAGGTGATTTACGCACGCAAGGTGCGCCCTCCAGATGTTACGCTAGGATTACTATAGTAATCCTAGCGTTTAAAGAACTTTGTTCCGCCCGAGCCCATTTGCGTGCAAATGGGCTGTGCTTCCCTTCCGCCCGCTAAAGCGGGCGTGGGGAAGCATGTAAAGTGTACAGTGTCACATACACACACTCACATACACACACATACATACACACACACACACACACACATACACATACACACACTCACATACATACACACATACATACATACATACATACACACACACACACACACACACAGAGCTAAGCGTTAGTACTGGGCTTGCCACTGCCATTCAACATTGTGAATAAAAACCCTAATTTAGAGGCCTTTTCAGTTCCCAGTCTCGAGACTTCAAATGAACTAAACCAAAAGAAGTCACAGCTCCTGTAATCACAGCATAATAAAAGCAAAACAAAACTTCTGTCATGGTACCGGATCCAGGGTCTAAAAGTACACACGGAAGAGGGGAGTGCAGGCCCGTCATGCGGAGTTCTAGACACTTACATGTGCAAGACCCTACCTTAACTTCTCCACATGAATCTGTGCCCGTGCGGAACTGCAGCTCTCCGCATTACCAATGCCATGCCTATCTCCTCCTGTCTGGCAGGGATTAGGCATGCAGAAGTGAAGGGCCGGACCCACGAAACTTCTACCATATGGAACTAAGTTCCGTACTTTAGAAGTTACGTTTGCATAACATCTGGCGCTCGCATGCTCCGATGTTACTTGCCAGAGGACTTACGCAAGAGACTTATGTCTGGATCCAGCCCTTAGTTATTTCAGCAGATGAGAAGGAGGCTGCAGGGTCATTCCACGGCAGTTTCGCCTTTGCGGCACATTAACCGGGTCCCAATTTATAGTCGCTATGGCGATCGATATTTTTTGAGCCCTGTGTTACAGTGCATTGATGTTATTATGTTATTACTTTACTATATTTCTTGAATGTTCTATATTGGTTAAAGAATGAAATATATTGATAGAAATGAAGGTATTAAAAAATGATATATATGTTGTCTGCACCTGGGTGTGGAGGTAACAGACTCACCTTTTAATTTCTTTAGTTTGGCCGCCAAACGCTATGACAGTCCTAATAGCTGCCAGGACCTCCTCAGCCACCGCGCCAGCTTTGGCGTAAGCTGTCAGCTCCTTGTTAGTGAACGTTGACAATATCTGTGGGTAGACAATAACACATGAAAGAAAAGCACCAACCGATTCTATAAAAGGAAAACAAAAACAAGAAAAAACGTTCCCACCTTTGCCCATATGCCAGCCGAGAGTCCCATCACCGGACTAATTGCCAAAATAACCAGTGTTAACTTCCAGCCTTTAGTAAATCCAATAATAAAGCCGGTGAAGAAAGTAGTCAGGGACTGAATCAGCATTGAGATCTTGTCACCGATGCCTTCGTTAATCTTTTGGACATCACTGAAATAGAAAAAGAGAATAATTTTTAAACGTCTCGGCTGTGATGAGTAAGATGGGAGAAAAGTAAATTGTGGTCGAAACCGCTTGTGACATTGCAATGCGCTAAGTATAGTACACACAGGCACAAACATCAAGGGGCGGATTTCGAGATAAGAATAATTAGTTGTAGAGCTAGATTTACTAAGCTGCGCGTTTGGAAAAGTGGAGATGTTAGCAGCCAATCGGATTCTAGCTGACATTCTCTAGTATGTAATAGAAAAATGAGAGCAAGAACCTGACTGGTTGCCATGGGCAACATCTCCACTTTTCCAAACCCGCAGTTTAGTAAATCTGGCCCATAATCTGCTGTTAAAAGCAGAGGGCACTATGAATAGTGCACATATTCACAGCCAGTTTTGATGTATTATTTGGGATATGGTTGTCGGGCCCGATTTCAAACTGTATTCAAACTATTTCATCTGTATCATTGTTCGAAACAACCTGGACATAGAAAATTGCTATTGGGAACGAGAACCTATTTCCCTGTCGCCAACATCTACAGGCTGCAGCGGTTGTGGCAGGTAAATTAGTGTTATGCTGCAGCAGCGGATATTAGGTATGGGCTTAAGGGGAAGGTTAGGGTTAGGCTGTGGGGTATGGAGGATTAGAGTTAGGCTACGGGGCATGGAGGGTTAAGTTTAGGCAGCGTTGCACAGAGGGTAAGGGCTGAAGAAGGGGAAGGTTAGGTTTAGGCTGCAGGGCTAGGGTTAGGAAAGGGTTAAGGGTAGGATTAGTTATAATACATGTATACATTCAGTAGCCTACATTCAGCGGCCGTACAATGATCTTTCAAAGAAGACTATCGTGCCGGCAAACCACATTGTATTTGTATGGGTATATTTATTATCATCATTAATTGAAATGTACTGTACACCAGGCGTAGTGCAAATTCATTCTTCTGATAAGGTGAGAGGCAGATAACAGATCAGATCAGATCCTAATCAGCTGAAAAAACAGACTTCCAATCAGAGAGATGTGATATTTCTGTGCTGTCACATCAAATACAAATGCTAATGGTACCTCTGCATCACGCACAATGAAATTTGGCCTTGTGGCTTAAAAGAATAGTCCACTTTAATCTACCTGCCCCTCACTCTACTATCTGTTTACATATCATGCACAATCTATTTTAAGGTAAATGACGGCTTAATTGCAAACTGCAAAAGTCTCCATAGAAACAATGCAGATAATTGTCCCGGCACAAGCTACAGTTCAGAATGCAGGTAGGGCCTCGTATTGCATACAGTATCAGAGGTCTTGCCTTCATGTAATATGTTCTGTATCTCTGTGGGTCTGTGCTCCTGTGTGTTTTGAGTGTTATGCTGCTGGGTTTTTTTTGTATATGTTTAGAATACAATGTAGTCTCACAATTCATAAATTATGTACACAGTATCACACTTAAAACAGGTGGTTTCATATTGATGTTTTGAAAGCTGGAATAATACCACATGGAAATGTTCTAGTGTTGGATGAATGATTAAATGGCTGACACACTGGACATTAGGGTCACTGTACAGTGAGGAGCCTGGCCGAAATACAGGCCAACCACAACCTGGTTTGGAAGAAGCCGCATTATTGGCACAGAATGAGCTGGAACACAGGGCCGGATCCAGAACTAAGTACGACAATGTAAAATACGCAATGTAGGTGGAGGGAGGCATGTAAATTGTACAGTGTGGGCTGGGTTAGTCAGTTACGTACGACAAGCCACTATGTACGAAGGAAGTTACGCAAGGAAAAGTTAAGGTAGGGTTTGGTACTCGTAAATCAGCAAAATGACGTGTGTCCGAGGGTAGTGCTCGGGTAGTGCTCGCTATGCGATCGTACTTAAAGGGAACTTAAGTCTGGATATGGCCCACAGTGTATAATGTATGGAGAGAGAGGATTTATCACTTGTGCTTTAGTAATACAGAAGAACCACTGAAGTAACATCCTGTCCTGTGGAACAACACTACTGTTGCTGTCATAATTTAGGGTAACCTACAATGGGGTAGATCCAGAACCACGCACGTGAGTGAATTTATGCTGACGGCTAGAGTAAAAGAGCCCATTAGTACTTACGGCACATGAACGCGGCAGATGTTACGCCACGTAACTCAGAGCGTAAGGGCCAGAGACGTATCATCCTCGTAACTATGAACAAAGGGGCGTGGCAGCCATATGACACCTGTGATGACGCTTTGGAGGTGGGTTGAGGCATTTAAATCGTACAGTATGGGCGTGCTTAGCGGCGTAAGTACGTGCAGCCATTACGGCCGTCAGGAGTTGCGCTTGGAAAGGTTAAGGCAGAGTTTGGAAAGAGTAATACGGCTAAACTACGTACGGCCGAGGGGAGTGACAAGGGGTAAATACGCTAGCGTAAGTACGCTACGCTAGGAAACGTAATGGACGCGTAGCTCTGGATCAGGCCCAATAGGAGTAATGTATCCTAAAAGTGCAGCACAGAGCTGCTATGTAATGTTTTGCACTCACTCGGTGAGTCTGGTGTTCAGCTCTCCTGGATCATTGACATCAAACCAGCTGATTTCCTGTCTCATCACCGCATGGAAAAAATGCTTTCTAATCTTCTTTATCTGATCTCCAGCAGACAGCGACCAAAATGAGATCTGTATATAGGCAGCGAGAAGCACTCCAAAGCCCAGACCCGTGTAGTAGTAGGCATACCTGAGGGAGAAAACATTCACAGTGTTACTTACATATCCCTACTTTCTGCATGCGATGCAAGCTGTTTTATGGTTGGGTTATGATTCTCAGAACACTAAAACAACCCCAGAATAAAAAAATTCTATCATATATACAATATATATATATATATATATATATACAAAGGCAAATAAATAAGCCTGTCAGTGTGTGGGGCTCTGCAGCGTCCTCTCCCCCTGTACAGCGCTGTATAGCCAGACATAGGCAGAGAGGACAGAGCGCTTGCAACCTGTCAGTGTGAAAGCTGGGTCTCCTTTCAAGATTGACAATAGGCTGGCTGCAGGCTCTCCAGCAGCCTGTGGCAGTGTATGGTGCCGATATCGGGACCTTTCCCCAGGGGGAAATCGTCCCGTTTATCGGCAGCCACATGCTGGGAGCGATAATCGCTCTAGTGTGTGGCCAGCTTAACTGTGATATCCAATACTAGTTGAACCTTATGTTATCCACTTAGTCAGAACTTTTGAACAAAAGAAGGAATGAAAATAAGTAATTGACTGAAGATTGCAGTAATCCAATTATAAAAGACAGATAAGAGATGGGGCTGTTCTAGAGTTAGAGAGTAAGAGCAAAAAAACTGGTGCAAAAGAGGTGCAAATGTACATCTCAACAAACCCATACCTCCTAAGGAAGGCAAATTTAAAGCATGCAAACAGAATTAAGTTTACTGTTGAGATATCCTTAATTAATACCATTCGCTTGTATTGTAAATGACTACCGAGCGTAGATTATTATGTGACCTGCCTGTTTTATTATCAGATATGTTTGTCATGTGCTATTTATTTCAACCGCCAGGCGATTCATTATATTCTACATTATTATTATACTATTTGTGTTATTTGACAACTAATAAATGATCAATCCTGCACATGGACAACCCATGGATTTATCTGATGGGAGGTGGAAAAAAAATAAAAAAAGGCTCATAATAGCAAAGTATAAAGGTCACACAGCAGTGTAACAAACCTCACATTCCATCTACACCTTTCATGGAAGACTCTCTATTTTATTGGTTGTGTAATATATAAATTAAAAGAATATTTATGGCAAGTTGTGTATGTTATTACTAATTTGCTTGCAGCTTCTTACTCCTGTATGGGATATTTCCGCCTCTAGAACAATTAAAGTAAGGCTATAACTTACAGTGGCATATTTAGTTACTTGGAGATTAATGGGTCATCCGTTTTTAAATCTCTATTCTATTGTACATGTTTATCTCCTTTTGACGAATTGTATTATAGCATCTGGTATCCTTATATAGTTAGTACCAGGAGAATTGTATGCATAAGCTGTATTGTTTATACAAATGTGAAAAACAATGAAAATTCAATAAAATATTCATAAAAAAAAAAAGAATATTTATGATATGTCTGATTTATGCAGCTTGCACGACAGTGGTGATAAAACTAAAGGTCTGACAGCACTGACAGCTTTTTACTAGAACGGCTAATCCTGTAAACATTACTGTCTCAGGGATGTAAACAACAGAGAAGAATCACAGGACGTTGCTTCCAGGAAACTAAGAGAACTTTTTTTTTAACCAACTTTATACCAGTCATAGTCTACAGACGCTAAACGTCAAACCTTAGGTCTGGTGCAGGGGACAACATGGAGGGACAAATGCATCGACCTATTCCACAGCCCCTTTGCTCTCCTGCTGAGTCTAATTCAAGAGAAGCCTAAAATACTTGTTCTTGAAAATAGATCCTCTAAATCTGCAATGTGTGACTATTGTGTTTGCAAGTTTAGAATATATTTGTAAAAATAATAATGATAAAAATAATAATAATATTGGACAGTATTCAGACATACGTGTGAGAAACGTACGCATCTATTTGCAAATATACGCGCCTAAGTTGCAAGGCAACTTCTTTAACACCCCCCTTGAACTTACGGACTTAAGCTGACATTTTCGCCACCATAAGGCAACCTTAACTCTACGTGCGTATATTTTTGCTTAAGTTGCTAAGGTACGTGCGTACTTTCCTAACCACGCCCATAATAGGCCATTTAAATGCCCCCCCCCACCCACTTTCACTTAACTTCCCACATACAGAAGTCTGGAAGCCCCTTCGGACGTATCTCACTAAGCATGGATGTAAAGTCCGTGCGTAATGGATTTCTGTGCCCTAATCCTATGTAGCTTTCGTAAAAAAAGTTACTACGCATGTGCAGTTTATCCATACCTAAAAATACGCACAGGAAAACTAGCAAAATCTTAATTGTAAGTCCGGTCCAATAACAGTAATACTTACGTTGTCATTTGTTCTTGTAGTTGTTGGGTTGCGTTATAATATGCTTCAGCTGAAGAAAAAAAAATAAGATTACATGTGTGACAATAAATCAATATACTTAGATGTTTAAAACATGTGCTTTAGTATCAAATACTATACTATAGGTGTAATGGAGACAGTGATTATGGCCCAGATTCACAACCCCGTACATTCTCCACATGCGTCCTTAAATTCACGATAGTAGCTACTACGCATGCGTAGTAACTATTTTACGTAATCTACGTATCGTTTCTTTAAAGACCGCATTTACCCGCAATCTACGCAATGAAACGATACATAGATTACGTAAAATAGTTACTATCGGAAAATTAAGGACGTATGTGGAAGACGTACGGGGTTGTGAATCCGGGCCTATAGTTCCAGTTTTACTGCCATTGACCTAGGTCCGTATGTGGAGTATTGTGTATTATACCTGCATATCTCTATAGGGGTTTTACATTATACACCTAAACATAATCACATGAATCCTGGGCAATTCATCAAAGCTAAATAAATAGATATAGATAAAGGGAGAGATATAGATAAATTGCCTCTATAAAATGAGATCTGTTGTAGTTTATGTATTGTACTTAAAAGTAGATTAAAAGTTAGATGAATTACATGAGGTATATTGTCTGTCCTGTCTTACTAAAAGGTAACACCTTTAAATGTTCTCCAGCTGTACGACCCTGACGAAGGTGTTGTTAACATTTTTTGGCAAGTGACGTCATCACTGTACCTCATCCAGTGACATAGAATATGATATGGGATCTAATCCTGAACTCTGTTGGGCACCTGCCTCCCACAAGCTGTTTGCAGAAGTTGGGTGATTTTTTTCGGCACCGCATGTGGGGGTGGGGAGGTGTTAGAAGACATTCACGTGTCTGATCCCCACACGGAGGACTGGGATAGATATGCAAGTGAAGGTGAGTGTTTGGCGGTAAGCACGTTCGGACAGGTGGAGATCTGAAGGCTTATGAACACGTAAGTCATTCAAAGTTCACATGACAGAAGGGGAGTGACAGAGGGGGGTTCACTCCCCTCATCCGTGTGCATTAGGCCCTTGGGGTCGGATCCAGACCTAATAACGTCAGGTCAATTATGCACGTAAGGACTACACATGCGCCCTGCAGATGTTACGCTAGGGTTACGATAGTTCCATATGAGCAAATGGGACGTTTTTCTTCTCCGCCCGCTAATGTGGGCCCCCTGCATGGTAATTGTACAGTGTGGGAGGGGGCTCCCACACTGGTGCGGATCAGTGGTCGTACAGACCCCTGATCCGCACTATGGGGTAGATCCAGAACTCCGCTTGCAATCCATTTACTAGCGTAGCGTATTTTCGTTTGCGCACCTTCTATACACTCCCCTATGCACCCCCCCTGCATGTACGTACTTTGACCGATTTCCGCTTTCCAAACCCTACCTTAACTTTTGGCGGCGTCCGCACACATATGCATGGGTGACGCGGACTAAGCACGCCCATACTGTACACTTTAAATGAAGCCTACATTGCGTATTTTAGACGTACTTTTGGCACACGTAAAATTGGCGCGCCCACACGTACGAATTTACGCAGCAAATACGTAAATGACTCATACGCTTAGAGCTACGTTACGTAGCATATCATCTGTCATGCGCATACGCAGTACATACAAAATCGCGATTTTACGTGTCCGCCAGCGTAAATTCGCACAGAAGCGTTGTTCTGGATCTGGGCCTATGGACTTAAGGCAGGCTTACGGCAGCGTAAACTGCCATAAAGCCCGCACGAGAGAGGGGAGGGACAGGGGGCGTGCACCCCCCCCCCCCCCCCCCCCCTCCCCCCCCCACCCCCCCCCCCCCCTCTCTCTCTCTCGGACGCACAGTCCTCCGCACGTATGGAAAGCGTGTGGAACTCTGGATCCGGTCCTGGGTTATTAAATAGCCGTTAAAAAAATGTAACAAAATCCAATGTTGTCCTGAAAGTTCCAGATCTTAATGGAAGAGCTGTGTACATATCGTCCAGTGATAAACTCACGTGTCATATCTTTCCCAACATCAACAAAACTGTCAGTCATTTCTCCAAACACCAGCATCATCAGCGGCAGACCGGCCCCGTGTATCATTGCTGCTAGAGTCCCCAAAACCATTAGAAGCCGATCGACCCATCCGGAATATCGGAACTGAAAGAACAATATGACACAGCATTAGGGCTGCTGCCTTTTCTAAACAGAGACATCCAAAGATTAGATTTGGATGACTACATTTCGGAAAAAGCAGTCTTGCAGCAGCAACTGCATCCCCCTTTATTGCTAGACAACAATAGCATCATTAGGGATAAAATTGAATTTTTATTAGATAATTAGATCTAGCAGTAATTGTCTGTAACAGACGCCAGGCTTTCTGACTTGAACACATCCCCAATGCTCATGTACTTAGCAAACATTACCCACAACCAATCATTACCGCTCGTGTTTATAGGTAATGTAACCCTCTGCTAAAAGGAGTACAAATATAAGGAATCACAATGTACTCGGTTTTGGCTTTTGTGTGACAATAATGGGCTGGATCCAGACTTAAGTAAGTGCTTGAACTTAGTTACTCCTGGGCTAAACCATGGTGATTGCAGGGGAGTCATATTTCATCTGTTGCAAACAGAGTTGAGAGGTGATGTTTCCTATCCCAAGTGTAAATAACAGTGTGATAGTAAAGCTGGTCAGTATCTGTGTGCAGTAAGCAATTCAAAGATATATCCCTGCATGCAAAGAATACAATTACCTTGACTCCCCCTGAAATCAACATGGTTTAGCCCAGGAGTAACTCATTTCAAGCACTTAACTAAGTCTGGATGCAGCCCAATAGGTATAAGAAATTTTATTTTTTTCGCTTAACGAATATATGTGCTTGAGCAAAAGGCTGCTGTTTAAAGCAGCTCTGGTACTCATAATAAAAGGTATGTCACAGGCGTTTATGCATATTTATAAAAAGCCTCTGGTGTCCAATGTCATAATACTCTCCTATTCCAGGAAACAAGATGTGTCTAAACCAGTTGTTATGGAATTTAACTAAATTTTAGACTAATAATGATTGGAAACTGTGCTTTTTATTTTATTTTTATCTTTCCTAAAATATTTATTTCAGACTGCGTAGCTTCCATCTTAAGAAGGCCTCTCCACGCCTCCTCCCCCACCCTCCCTGGCTAATCTAAATTCCTTCCCCCTCCCACTTCTACCTAATCACTCCCTGAGGTGGCTTAAGGTCGCCTCTTTCTAACTAAACTACTTTATGCGGTCTTTAAAGACCTCATGAAGGCAATCTAAGCAACTAACTGGTACATAGATTGCGTATATGACCTCCTATGTATGCATAGAAGGTCATATCGGGAAACTCCGCACCTAAGAAGCAGATGCTTCTTAGGTGTGAATACAGCCCATACAGTGTATGTTAAGTGATTGTAGAGTTTTTAGTGTATATACAATAGTTATGCTGCATAGGGTGATAGGGTGATGGACAAATATTATTTTTATTGAAATTAACTTTTTCTTCCACCGTGGATCAGGCTGGTCACTCAAAATGTTACACTTTAATAATTGGGGGCTCGTCTGGGGTTATATAAACGGCAGGAGCTTAATGGGTGAGGGAGCATTTACTGCTCATCCGGTACCATATTGGTTTGCCTTGAACCAGGACTTATGCATTTGTACTTCTTGAATATGTTCCTAATAGGATGTTGGGATAACAGAAGCTTCCCTCCAAGTAAAACTTGTCAGCCAACCCTTACATGCAGGGTTCCGTATTCAGAGTACCGGACGTATAACATTTACATTCGGTGTTTAGCGATTTTTACTACTGTGCATGCGTAGTCATTTGTTAACGTAATCTACGTATTTCTTTTTCTTATGTAGATTGCGTAAATGCGGTCAATCCTGATGCTGGTTCATTTCTCTAAGATCTCCCTGAGTGGGGGAATTGTAAGTGATATTATACCACCATTCTAGTTACTTGTGTTTGTTCTTCTTGTCCTCATTAAGAAACCGAATTATTTTCATTTTAAATCATTTACTATTTCATTTGATATACATTTTTTGTTAATGTTGTTATTACAGTTATGAAGATTATAATTGGATGTCTCATTCATTACAATAAGAAGTCTTGCTACTTACCATGGTGAACACACTGACTGTTTTGGGTTTCTCCGGCTTTTCTTTATTTTTAAATTTAGAGAAAAATCCTTTCTTCTTGCTGTCATACAAAAAAGAAAGAAACAAACGTCAAAACTCTATGACCACATCAGCTAATAATATGAAAATAGCAATAACCAGTTTCTATTACTGCAGTGAAAGCAGTCATGAGGTGTTTCACATTCAATTATTAAAGTTCCAATATCAACAACGTACTGTAGCATTTTACTGTTACATCCTGGAATGCTGTATCCTGTTTTGCCTCTGGGGCAGACCTGGATCACTTATTCTTATTTGTGGACATTACTATATCCTGCCCCTAGGGGCTGCTGTTGGACTCTTGTGGACTAATTACAGGGCTATTACCTACACCTGTGCTTTGTCCTTATATATCTCTCTCTTTCCCCAGTGCTAGGTGTGGGTAATTATTTCCTGCTCCCTGTTGCTGTGTGTTAGCGTGCTGGTCTCTGCCATGTCCCTGCATTCTGCCTCCGCTTGTCTGCATTCCTGCTTGTTCCTTGTCTGTCTTTATGATATTAATCTTTGTCCTTTCTTACCAGTGTCTGTAGCCTGTATACCTTACCTTACATCTGTTATTCAATCCCTGTGTACACAGTCTGTTATCTGTTCCGCTTACCTGTAGGACCTGCATGACTTCTGTTATCTCACCTGTGCATTTACCTGGTATCTGTTATCTTGTACTTGTGTATAATCACTTTCTGTTATACCTGTACAGTGTATCTGTTCTGTTTCACTGCTACCTGCAAACAATCTCTACTTCTTATATTGGTCTCCTGCATCCTTGCATCAAACCCCAGGTATTCATAACATTTACTTACTGTACAAAATGCACATTTTATATACACAAATTTCCTTATATTCAGAAATACCAGACAGATGGGGCCTTTATAATCCAAACTACCCTAAAAATGGACAGGTCTTGGTAGCTATGTGTTAAATTTGGGAAGTTGTTGTTCAAATGTTCTCAATATTGGAGGTCATGCAGCCAACTACAGATATTTTCATTTAGACGCAATTCAGATTTAGAAAAAAATATCTTTTGTGCTGTTTACACGACCTAAAGTTTTGACTGCTGTACCTGTGCGCTGAGCTCTGCATCCCGGTTAATGGTTAAGGTTAGGAATTAGGGTTAGAGTTATTGGGCCGTATTCAGAGATCCGTTTCTAACGAAAGTTCAGTGCGTATTTTTAGGATCGGATCGATTTTGCATAAACAGCGCATGCGTAGTAATAGTGATACGCTGTCTACGTTGAAGTTAAGGTCGGAAATGCCTAAGGGACGGACTTGTGAATCGGGCGGAGACTAATGCGACCCTAAGTGCGGTGGAAATATACGGCCCTAAGGATTTGCATAGCAATGGGCGGGGGGAGGCATTGAGATGAGGGAAAGTGGACGGGCTTACAGTTAGGGCCGGTAATATACGCAACTAATACACATAAGGCCGGAAGTGAGTGTGGCCAGATAGGGCAGGTCAATGCAGGTGGAAGTTTAGGTCCGGCCGGAAGGTTGCGAGCAGAGTGACTGTTTTTTCTGGTGGGTGTAACCTGCTCCGACCTGCCACTTAGTTACGTATATTTGCGGCCCAATCGCCGACGGAAGTCTGAATACCGTCCATTGTCGGTATTACAATATTCGATCAGGGCAGGGGTCAGGGTAACATTTCCTTAAGTAACATTTGCCTTTGGATGTTAGCGTGTAACATTTTTAGTAAAATAATAATGGGCCAGATCCAAACGCCTTTCAGTTTGTACTGAACATGCACAGTTCAAGGAATTGTTTATTAAATCCAAGCTGACCGACACTGTGTTCTGTGCGGAATTCCCTCTCCACATTCCAGGCTGGGCTGGTCCATTCATCATGTGTATGAGATACAAGTGGTTGGTGGGTATAGGAATGCTAATTGTACAGTAAGGGCTTGGCTACTCCCTTATGTACAATCTAGTTTCCTGCACTTCCCCGCAGGGTAACCCTAAGTCTCCCTTCTCCCATCCATCCATCCATCCATCCACTCACCGCAGCCTAACCCTAAGTCTCCCCTTCTAAGCTCCATCCCCTCCCCGCAGCCTAATTCTAAGTCCCCCTTTCTGCCATGCATCCACTCACCACAGCCTAACCCTAAGTCCCCCCTTCTCCCATCCATCCACTCACTGCAGCCTAACCCTAAGTCTCCCCTTCTCCCATCCATCCACTCACTGCAGCCTAGCCCTAAGTCCCCCCTTCTCCCATCCATCCACTCACTGCAGCCTAACCCTAAGTCTCCCCTTCTCGTGTCTGTAAATCTAAAATGGGTAAACTGAACCCCAGGTCATGGAACAATCTTCCCCCCCCCCGCTGGGGGAGAGTATCCACATTCCTGTGTGTGGAATTTAGGACAGCAAATTCCCTGCGTTAGCAGCCGCGTTAGAACATACATATTTCCTTAAACCTGGATCTGGTCCAATATTAAGAAGAAAAAAAAGATTTGGTCAAAATGAATTTAATGATATTTAGCAAATTCCATTGAATGGTACAATTTAAATTGTTCACAAATCTATTTTAGAGATCTCTGTGGCTGTGGTAAAGAGAGATTTACACAACTATACATATTGAATAGCTTTTACGTAATTTAACCCGCTGGTAACCAAATCCAAGCATGAGAAAATACTAGACTGCAATGGCACACATCTGTGGTGGGAGTGAAATAGTTAAGGTTCTGCATTCCATGTCAAGGAATGTTATGGAAGTTTAGCCTAATATCCTGCTTTCCATCCTGAAGAACATAATGCATATAAGCAGTGATCTTAAATAGTAACAGTGGACCGTATTCACAGATAGGATTTTGCAAGGGGTTGCGTGCGTATTTTTAAAAGCGGATTTACTGCGCATGCGTAGTAACTTTTTCAACCCAAGTTACGTAGTATATACGCACGTACGTCCTTTAGGCACGGACTTGTGAATCGCACTTAGTGACATACGTACGAAGGGACTTGGTTGTCTTCCGCACGTTAGAAGTTACGTGAAAGTGGGTGGGGGGAGGCTTTTGAGGACGCGGTTAGTAAAGTACGCACGTACGGAACATACGCGTCCGTAGTAGCAGCGTAGTAACAGCTGAGGGGGTGTTCCTCGCCGTTACTACGCAAAGCTTAGTGTAGGTAGGCGGGGGGAAGGAGTGTAATGAGGGAGGGAGGGGTTTTAGTAAATACGCTCCTGTCCCAGCGTATTTACCCTCGCTTACGCCGGCTGAAATTAGGATAGCCTTCAGCCGGCATAAGCAAGTGTAAATACGCTGGGACAGGGGGGAGTGTCGGAGGAAGTACATGCCGATAGGCTGTGCGTTAGTACGCACAGCGCATTGGCGTAGGTCCAGATCAGGCCCATAGAGATATGGGTGCCCTATGGAGGCGTAAGTCACCGAAAACCCGTCCGTGCGAGGGAAGTGTTATGGGTGTTTCCTTGCTATGTGCGTGCGTATAATCGTGTACTTTGGACACACACATCTGTGAATCCGGTCCAGTAATACTGTATTATTTTCTTCTGAATTCTAGGAAATCCAGAAAACAACACACACACACACACATACACACACACACACACACATACACACACACACACACACACACATACACACACACACACACACATACACACACACA